>ML781818.1:1563825-1599858 GCA_009831015.1 Picea engelmannii
AAGATCCTTCTAGAAGCGGAAGCTTCTATTAGGTCTTCTTACATCCACCTTATTCTATTTTATTGAAAGGTCTTATTAATATTGACCTTTATTACATCCGAATACATTAATCTACCTATGTGCGGGTTAGGACCTTAACAGAAATTTACCAACTAATACAAAGATCTCCTAACAAAACCCATCGAAGACAGAATGCCTGTAAGTTTTAAACCTATGAAGTAAAGAAATGAAAATAGATTCTTAAGAAAAAAAAAATTAATCAATGGCTCATACACATAGTACACAGAGATTTATACCGAAAACCCTCAATTGGGGAAAACCTCTCTTATGTTCATTATATCGAATTTCACCATTCACCATACAATATATACAATTTTTTTAGTTATTCCATAGATACCAAAACCCTAATCCCTTAATCCGGGATTAATTTACAAAACCGCTAAAAATAGAAAAATTCGCTAAACATAGAAAAAACATTTCGGGGCGCTACCCCGAGATACCGCCTGGTGTCGAACACTGCACGTAAACAGGGGGGGAATACCTGGTCCCCCCTGGGAGGCCCCTAGGACGTGCCCAACACACATGACACAAATATCACTACTAGAGGGATCTTCAGATGTAGTTGTCAAATATGACGCGCCCACACACACACATGCAAAGAATATAACACATACCCAACATTCTCCCACTTGTTGTTTTCTTTGCATCCATGGATCCACAGGATTATATAGTCAATAATATAGGGCAGCAATTCCCATTGTTACTCTACACCAAGAGAACTGTTCCATGCTCACAGACTTTGTCAATGAATCCGCAACATTCTTCAAAGTGTCAACCTTTTCTAGCAACACCTTATTTTCCTCAACCATGTCTCTCACAAAGTGATACTGAACATCAATATTCTTTGTATTTGAATGATAAGCTGGGTTCTTTTCCATTAATATTGCACTCTGACTTTAACAATATAATATCATTGGTTGTTGTCCCAACCCAATACTTGAACACAATCTTTGTAACCATATTGCTTCATTGCTTCCATGAGTGGTTACCATGTATTCAGCTTCTGTAGTTGAGAGTGACACTACAGCTTGTCTTTTCCTCATCCAACTGATTGCTCCCTCCTTCAAATAGGTTAAACACATACCCACTTGTAGATATTATGTGATCTATATCTCTAGCCCAGTCTGCATCAACAAAGCCATGTATGTCCACCACTCTATCCAATCCTGGCCTTCCTTGGTAGCACAATCCATAATTGGTAGTGCCACACAAATACCTGAAGACCCTCTTTATTGATGTCCAATGCTCCTTCCCTAGTTTTGACATATACCTGCTAAAAAATCCCACTACATGTGTAATGTCCGGTCTAGTACAAATCATTACATACATCAAACTACCAACTGCACTGGCATACGAAACATGGGACATGTCCTCTTTTGCTTCATGTGTCTTGGGACACTGATCTGCAAATAACTTTACACCTATAGGAATAGGAACCTTGACCGGTTTACATCCATGCATATTAAACCTCTACAATATCGTCTCAACATATTTTCTCGGATTCAACCAGAGTTTCTTGTTTGCACGATCTCTTTTAATTTTCATTCCCAGAATGAAGTTAGCAGCACTGAGATCCTTCATGTCAAATTTGGAGGATAGTTGCGATTTCACCTCCTTGATAACATCCATGTTATTTCCTACCAACAACATGTCATCAACATACAACACTACATAAATGAAGTGATTTTCAACCTACTTGGAATATACACAGTGATCATCCCTACTTCTCACAAATCCCAATCCAAGGATGTATGTGTCAAAAATTTTGTACCACATCCTGGGTGATTGCTTCAGACCATATAGTGACTTATTTATCTTACAGACTAGCTCTTTCTTTCCCTTCACTACAAAGCTTTATGGCTACTTCATGTAGATTTCTTCTTCCAGATCCCCATGTCGGAATGTTTTCTTCACATTCATCTGTTCCACTTCAAGATCAAAAGAAACAACAATAGATAAAATAAATCTAATAGAAGTTAACTTAGCAACAGGGGGAAAAATCTCACTAAAGTCAATTCCCTCTACCTGGGAATAACCTTTTGCTACTAACCGAGAATTGTATTTCTTGATTTTTCCTTTTGCATTAAACTTCTTCTTAAACAACCATTTGCTACCAACAGATTTTCTTCCATTTGGAAACTCAACTATATCCCATGCCTCATTCTTATCCAAGGCATCCATTTCTTAAACCATGGCCTTCTTCCAAAGTTTACTATCCTCTTAATTCACTACTTCCCTGACAGTTTTGGGATCATCATCAGTAATAGATAAAGAAAAATTGGAACGGAAATCAGGTGGACTATACCTTTCTGGTTTCCTTATTTCTCTCACTGATCTCCTCAATACTGGGGTATGAGGTTCTTCTTCTTCTTCTTCTTTTGCTTCATCTTCTTCAGATGATTCATATTTTGCATAATCCAACACAAGCTCTATTTTCTCAAGTTCTTCTGGCCTTGGTAGGAATTCATGTTTGGAAGAATCTTTTACCTCTTTGAAAACAACATCTCGACTATAAACAGTCTTCTTTGTATTTGGGTTCCAAAGCTTATAAACTTTCACACCATATTTATAACCAATAAAGATACACTTTTCATCCTTTTTATTGAGCTTACTCCTATTTTCCTTTGGAACATGTACATAAGAATCACAACCAAACACTCTAACATGTTTAAGAGAGGGTTTCTTTTCAGTCCATACCTCATGTGGAGTTTTATCATCACATGTTGATGAAGGTGATCGATTGACCAAGTAACATGTTGTAGCCACTACCTCTGCCTAGAATTCTTGTCCTAACTCGACACCGCTGAGCATGCTCCTTGATTTTTCCATCAGTGTCATATTCATCCTTTCTGCAACTCCATTCTATTGAGGAGTGTATGGAGTAGTATTTTGCCTTGATATACCACACTTCTTACAAAATTCTTCGAATTCATTTCTGTAGAATTCTCTGCCATTATCTATTCTCAATACCTTTATTTTCAGATATTATTTTCGAGATTAACTGTGTAGTGTAAGTCATTAATCTATGACCCATATCCATGAGTATTAGTCACAACCTTTATTTTCTTTTTTGTCTGATTTTCTATCAGGGCCTTAAACTCTTTAAATTTATCAAATACCTTAGATTTCTTTCTAAGAAATTAAATCCATGTGTTCCTTGAGAGATCATCTATGAATGAAACATAATACACAGATTTACCTAGGGATGGAACAGGAACATGTCCAAACACATCATTGTGTATCAACTCTAAGATCCTGTTTCCCCTTTGCTCTTGTAGCACCAGATGGGAATCTTACTCAATTTTGTTTACCATATGTGCAATGTTCACAGAAATCAAAATCTAGAGCGCAATTAGACATACCTTCAACCATACCTTTACCGTGTAGTATTAGAAGGCCCTTTTCTCCAATATCCCCAGTCTTTGATGCCACAACATGGTCTTCTTTTCAGTGATAGTATTGGTATTTTCTCCTTCATTTCTTTTCTCAGGGACAACAAAATTGTTACACCCATTAGTATAAGTTCTTCCCAACAAATTGTATAGAGTTCCACACTAAAATCCCCTCATCAACACCATTTCTCCTCGTACCATCTTGCAAGTTCCCTTTCCCAATACAGTGTCCACTCCTGCATCATCCAACTTTCTTACAGATATTAGGCTCCTGACTAGTTTTGGAATGTGCAGAACCCCAGGGAGAGTTCTAATCTTTCCATCTTTTAGCAGCAACTTAAACCTTCCATGTCCCATGATTTTTGTTGTTGAGTCATCTCCTAGGAATATATCACCACCATCATATTTTTCATATTCAGAGAACCACTCCCTGTGAGGAGTCATATGGTATGACACACCTGAGTCGATCAACCATAAATCATGGTTTGCATGTGTACATGTAGATCCTAGGTAAACATCACCTCCTTCTTCAGTGAAGGTTTTCACCTCTGTGTAAGAGGTACTATCATATCCCTTTGGTTTTTCAACCTTCTTATACTTTCAATCTTTCTTATAATTCCATGTTTTACAACACTTCCATCATTTCCTCAAAGATTTTCCTAGAGACTTATATCTACCTGTAGATTGGCTTACCAGGATTCTTGTCTTGGGTATGACCTCTTACAAATAAATCATCTTTGCTATGACTATCCATGCTTTTTCACCTCATCTCTTCAGATAACAAGGATGAAACTACATCATCATACTTCAATGTAGATTGAGTGGTACTACCAATTGCTACAACCATATTATCCCAAGAGTCTGGAAAAGAACATAACAAAGTAATACACTTATCTTCTTCTAAAATCGTAATATTAACAGAGAAAAGTTGACTTACCAGAGTATTAAAGGAATTTAGATGTTCTGTCATAGAATCTCCATCTTCCATCATAAGATGATACAACTTTCGAAGAAACAACTTGTTTACCAGGGACTTTGATTGATACAAATTCCCTAACTTATTCCATAGTTCCTTGGGTGTAGATTCTCCCCAGACATTCAACAACACCGAATCTTCCAGGCAGAGTCAAATAGTACTCCTTTCTCTTTTGTCCAACTTCTCCCAATCTTCCTTTGACATACTAGTAGGTGGTGTACTAGTAGTTTCTGTACTAGTAGGTTGTGTACTAGTTGTTTGTGTGCCAGTAGGATGTGTACCAGGATCCACAGGGATCCATTGTTTTTTGTCTACAAGAAGTTCCTCCATCTTCAGCTTCCATAGCTCAAAGTTTTTACCATTGAACTTGTTTATATCGATTCTAGAAGATCTCGCCATTCCTCTTTATACACTCAAATAACCACTGCAAAAGCTCCCACTAAAACCAAGGCTATTACAGACCCAAGATAAACTTGATCTATCAAGACCGAGCCAAACCCTCAACAACAAAGGCGTCCCTCTGAAGCCAAAAACAAGCTTTGATACCACATGTAAGTTTTAAACCTGTGAAGTAAAGCAATGCATATAGATTCTTAAGAAAAACAAAATTTAATCAATGGATCATACACATAGTACACATAGATTTATACTAGAAACCCTCAACTGGGGAAAACCTATCTTATGTTCATTATATCGAATTTCACCATTCACCATACAATATATACAATGTTTTTAGGTATTCCGTAGATACCAAAACCCTAATCCCTTAATCTGGGATTAATTTAGAAAACTGCTAAAAATAGAAAAATCCGCTAAACACAGCAAAACAATATTGGGGCGCTGCCCCGGGCTACCACCTGGTGCCAAACACTACTCATAACCAGGGGGGCCATACCTATCCCCCCCTGGGAAACGACACAAAGAGTACTACTAGAGTACTACTAGAGGGATCGTCAGACATAGTTGCCAAATATGACGCACCCACCCACACACACATGCAAAGAATATAACACATACCCAACAATGCCCACTATTCACAAGATCACCAGGCACATACCCTCCCTAGTCACACATGAACAAAATTAATCCTAGACAAGGCCCATCACCCAAGATTAAGTGGATCAAGCATTCAAAGAGATTCCCCCAGGTAAATCTCTAGGGACAGATGGTTTCACGAAAAACTTCTTCCACTATTGTTGGTCGATGACCAGAGAGTAAGTATGGAAATTTGTGGAGGAATCAAGAACTTTGGGGAAATTTCTCTCATCCTTCAATGCCACCTTCCTCACTCTCATTCCAAAGGAAGAAAGGGTATCACATCCTAAGCAATTTCGATCGATAGAACTCTGCAATGTTATCTACAAAATCATCACTAAGGTCATTTCCTTGCTCCTCAAATCGATATTTTCGTACATCATCTTCAAAGAGAAAGTCGGCTATGTGGAAGGAAAGAAAATCATGGATAGTGTTATCTTGGACCATGAATTCATCCACTCATTGAAAGCAACAAGAGCCCCAAGTATTCTCGTCAAACTAGACCTCTCCAAAGCTTTTGACAGAATCAGCTAGCAATACATGCACTCCCTCCTCGAAGCCTTTGGATTTGATAATATATGGGTGGCTTGGATCATGCATCTCACTTCCTCAACCTTGTTCTCTATCCTGATCATTGAAGTGCCCTCCCAACCCTTCTCTCCCTCCATGGGTATTTGACAAGGGGACCTCCTGATGCAGGAGCATCGCCAGCACATCAAGCGAGCCAGCGCGGAAGCAGAAGACAGCTGGATAAGCCAGCACAAATTTTGAAAATACTTTGGGGTTGTTGCACGATATTAAATGTGTCATTTAAGATGAGGCGCACTTGTATATTGTAATGGACCTTGAGCAGATAGCTCTCGTCCTTAGGTAGATAGTCGGCATTTAATAGACTTAATGCAAGTAGATAGGATTTTAATTCTAGATTTGATAGCTTTAGAGTCCAAGAGGGAAAACGGATATAGACACCCTCATTGTATCATTGTAATATTAGCCTGAGCTTGAATCAAGAAGAAGCATAAGAGCATGCAGAGAACTGTATGAAGAACACCCATGTACAGACATTTGAATTAATAGAAGAAAACTTTGATTCAAATTCATAGTTTGTGTTGTTTCTCTGTGTATTGACGTTATGCTCATGAATGTTTGCTTCATGTTATACATTTGCTTTTATATGTTGTGTATGTGATTTCATGGTGGAATTGAAGTCTTAAAGGAAGAGTGAATGAGTTTCAATTGTTTCTCTAATCGAGCCAGAGGATTCCTGCAAGGAGTGCAGTCGAATTGTCTGCAAGGAGTGCGTTGACAAAAGGGTTCAATTAGAGATAACTTTTGTTCTCATTTCCTCGAGAGTGCAGTTGAGCACAGGGGAGCCGTGCAAGGAGTGTGAAGGCTGAGGGAAATTTAGGGTTGTGAACCTAAACATGATTTGAAAGACTGCTGCTACAGGAGTGCGCGGAGTCGAAGACTTCGACACTCAGTCGAGGTTGAAGGTTTGCCGCAAGGAGTGCGTTCAAGAGATTTCCAGGAGGAATTAAGTCATGAACAAGCTCAGGAGGTATAGAACTTCGAGTAATTACGAGGAAAAGAATAGGGAGTCATGCCTTGAAGGTTGGTAAGAAGCATCGCACAAGGAGTGCACAGGTGAACGAGTTCTGTGGAGAGGAACGCAGTCGTTTCGCAGAATTTTCTAGAAGAAGAACGGATGGTTGAAATCTTCTGGGGAGATTTCGTGAGGTTGCAAAGACCGTTGGATCTTGCAGAGGTGTAAGGAGGTTACAGTATAAGTGTAGATAGGTTCGAAGCTCAGGAGGGGCCGAGCGTTGATCCAAGCCAGACAGGGTCGTCGAATCAATCGCGAGATCGCCTATCGGGGATTCGCGAGAAAAGAGTCGAAGATTTGTCCACAGGAATCACGATATTGCGATACGCGATATCTCAATGGTTACGTAAATAGTGTGGGCCACAGGAGTTGGTGATGTGGAATACAAGTGGCACGAAGTCATCGGGATCTCACCGCGAGAAGTCTTGAAATATTGGCATTAGGATTCGTGATCCTGCGAAGTCCGAACTCCCGACGAGATAAGGGACCGTTGAAAAGTCAACTTGCAAGCAAATCGGAGTTTCGGCACATCGGGACTCGGGAGTTGAAGAATCGAGTGTCTGGTGTCGCGAGTGGCGAAATTGCGATAGCACAGAAGCCCCAACAGGGTAAAGAGAAAAGTCAGTGATTGACCGGCCATCGGGTCTCGGGGACTCGAGAGCCTAGAGATCGACAGTGAACTTGCGAAATTGCGAGTTCCGATCCTCCGAGAACTAAAGAAAGGGGGATCGCGCTGAAGAGAATCTGTGGGTGCAAATTTCCCGACAGGGAAATAGAAGAACCTTAGAAGTTCTTCGGGCCGAGAAGAGGAGAAGATCCTGTGTGAGCGCCTGGACCTTCCGACCTGCGAGTGGTAAAGAGGCCGTGTTGCCGTCAAGTGGTATCAGAGCGGGAATATCTCTTTGCTTCCTGTAGCAGAGAAAGAGAATTCGCCATGCCGCCAAGAAGAGAAAGGCAGTCACCAGATCTAGAGGATAGGGAGGTGAGAAGAAGAGGCAGACAAGTAGAAAATCCATAAATGGAGAGGTAGATGCGTGATCTCCGAGTGAGACTTGAAGACATGGAGACAACACAGAGACACATAGCTAGTGCAGGGGATCTGAGTGATTTCGATAGTGAAATAGAAGTTGAACGCGAGGAATAAGTTGCAGCCGAAGATGCATCAACCGAGCACCTAATTAAAGCCATTGCCAGGATGGGTGCGAAGGCAAAGATGGACATTCCAGTTTACGAGGGAAACCTGGATGCAGAAGAGATACTAGATTGGATTAGGGCTCTTGACACCTACTTCGATTATGAAGATTTCGAAGAGGATAAGAAAGTCAAGCATGTTGTCATGCGCTTGAAAGGACATGCAGCATTGTGGTGGGACGAGATACAAGCTGACAGATGCTGCAAAGGCAAGTAGAAGATCAAGAGTTGGGATCGAATGATTGTGAAGATGAAGGCAAAGTTCATCCCAAGAGACTACCAAATTACTCTATTCAGGAGGATGCAGAACCTGAGACAGAAACTGATGACAGTGAAAGAATACACTGAGGAATTCTATCGACTGAACATCAGAGAAGGTCATCGGGAGAGAGATGATGAAAAAGTTTCCAGATATCTGAATGGTCTGAGATACGACATTCAGGATGAATTGAGCATGGTTACCATCAGAACTGTGGAGGACGCTTATCAGATGGCTCTGAAATCTGAGGAGAAGTTGAGCCGAAAGCAAGGGCAGAGAGGCCGAGGAAGAAGCCAGCCCAGAGGTAAGGCAGTTGCCCAGGACAAATACCAGAAGCCCAAGGAGGAATGGAAGAAACCTCAGGGTAAATTTGAAAGAGGTGGAACCTCACAGAGAGGGCCATACATTGAGCAGAGAGGACAACATACAGAGCAGAGTGGAGGATATGCTGATGGCAATACTTTTCCTCATACCAGAGGTAGAGGAAGAGGAAGAGGTGGAGTAATCACATGTTTCACATGTGGGAAGAATGGGCACAATTCATACAAGTGTCCAGAGAAAAAGGACATTGGAGAAGCTCACATCACCGAAGCATAGAGGCGGGATGTTGAAGCAGAAGACGTTGAAGGTGGAAGATCGCTTATGATGCGAAAAGTCCTTTTGACACTCGAGAAGGAGGTGGAAAGCTCAGTCCAAAGGACCAGAATTTTCAGGACTGCTTGCAAGACCAAGGACAGGGTGTGCAAGGTCATCATGGACAGTGGTAGCATGGATAATCTTGTATCCACAGAGATGGTAGAGAAGCTGGAGCTGGAGATGACTGATCATCCCAGCCCATACAGAGTTTTGTGGCTATAGAAAGGACATCAGGTAATTGTTACTAAACAATGCTTGGTTGAATTCAAGATAGGTGGATATAATGATAAGATCTTATGTGATGTTATTCCCATGGATGTATGTCATCTATTGTTGGGTAAACCATGGAAATATGATAGAAATGTGATTCATGATGGGAGAATGAACACATATACCCTGGAGAAAAATGGGAAAACCCATATGTTGCTTTTGATAAAGGATAAGGAGGTGAAACTAGAATTAAGCAACATAGTACTTCTCATGAGTGGGAAGGAACTTCTTACAGAGGTGAAGAAGAAGGAAGATCCACAACTCTTTGTGGTCAGAAAACCAAGAATTGTTCTGACTAGCACAAGAGTGGATGATTTGCTAGATGAGGTTCAGGAACTGCTGGAAGAGTTCGTTGACATCATAGTGGATGAACTACCTCGTTCGTTGCCACCGATGAGAAGTGTGAGTCATCATATAGACCTCATACCAGGAGCCAGTTTACCGAATAAAGCCGCGTACAGGTTGATGCTGCAGGAAAATGAAGAAGTCAAGAAGCAGGTCCAGGATTTGATGGACAAAGGATTGGTCAGGGAGAGCTTGAGTCTGTGTGTTGTTCCGACAGTACTCAGTCCCAAGAAAGATGGAGGTTGGAGAATGTGTACCGACTCAAGGGAAATCAACAAGATAACCATCAAGTATAGGTTTCCATTACCGAGGATGGACGATCTAATGGATTGCCTGAGTGGGGCAAAGTACTTTTCAAAGATTGATTTGAAGAGCAGATATCACCAGATTCGCATGAGAGAAGGTGATGAATGGAAGACAGCCTTCAAAACCAACGAAGGATTGTATGAATGGCTAGTCATGCCGTTTGGTTTGACGAATGCACCAAGTAACTTTATGAGGTTGATGAACGAAGTCCTGAGGGAATTCATCGAAAAGTTCATCATTGTGTATCTAGATGACATATTGATTTATAGTAAGTCAATGGAAGAGCACTACAGCATTTGGCTACAGTGATGTGGAAACTACAGCAGGAGAAGTTGTTGATCAATATGAAGAAGTCCTCATTTATGAAGACAGAGCTCATTTACTTGGGTTTTGTTATTTCGGCTAATGAGTTGAGGATGGACCCAGATAAAGTGGAAGTGATCAAGAATTGGCCATCACCGAGAAATATTTTCGAGGTGAGAAGTTTTCATGGTTTAGCTAGTTTCTACCGGAAGTTCATCAGAAATTTCAGTGGGATTAGCGTAGCGATGATGGATACAGTGAAGAAGCGGCATAAGTCTTTTCATTGGACAGCAGAGGCTGAGAAGAGCTTCAATCTGTTGAAGCGAAAGATCACGGAACAACCGATCTTGGTGTTACCGGATTTCCTGAAGACATTTCAGGTGAAATGTGATGCAAGTGGTTTTTCCATAGGAGCGGTCTTGAGTCAGGAAGACAGACCAGTTGCATATTTCAGTGAGAAGCTAGATGAAGCGAAACTGAAATACTCCACATATGATAAAGAATTTTATGCTATCATTCAGGCACTGAAGAAGTGGAGGCATTACTTGATACCCAAAGAATTTGTATTGTACAGTGATAATCATGCATTACAGTTTGTGACTCAACAAGAGAAGTTGAATCAGTAACATGCCAAATGGGTAGAGTATATGAAAATTTTCACTTTTGTTATTAAGCATATTTCTGGTACTGCTAACAAAGTGGTTGATGCTTTGAGCAGGAAGTGTTTGTTGTTGCAAGAGTTCATAGTCAAAACATTGGGTTTTGAAAATCTCAGGGACATGTATGCAGGTGATGCAGATTTTGCAGAAGCATATGAAGCAACTGAGAATCCAGTTCTCAGAGACAGGAGTCCATGGATAGATTATATGATCCAGGAAGGATTTTTGTTCAGGATTAATCAACTGTGTATTCTGAAATGCTCCATGAGGGAGAACTTGTTGAAGGAGAAACATAGTGGTGGATTGGCAGGACACTTTGGCCATGAAAAAACATTCGCAAAGCTAAGCGAATCATATTTTTGGCCAGGGATGTGAGCAGATGTCAAGAGGTTCATTGACAGATGCAGAATTTGCCAGCATTCCAAAGGGAGAAAGAAGAATGTAGGTTTTTATCAACCATTACCCATACCAAAGAGACCATGGGAGCCGATAAGCATGGATTTTGTATTGGGGTTGCCAAGGATGCAAAGAGGTGTTGATTCAAACTTTGTGGTCGTGTACAGATTTTCGAAAATGGCACATTTTATCCCATGTCAGAAGACCAGCAATGTGACTCACATCACAAATCTATTTTTCAAGGAGGTCATTCGACTTCATCGGTTACCGAAAAGCATAGTTTTGGATAGAGACACTAAATTCATAGGGAATTTTTGGAGGACCTTATGGAAGAAACTGGGGACTAACTTGGCATTTAGTTCTTCTTATCATCCTCAGACGGTTGGACAAACAGAAGTGGTCAATAGAAGTCTGGGAGACTTGCTGAGAAGCTTGGTGACGGAGCACCACAGCAGTTGGGACAAAATATTACCACAGGCAGAGTTTGCATACAATGATTCTGTGAATCGGAGCACAGGGAAGAGTCCATTTCAGGTTGTATATGGGATGCAGCCGAGAGGAGTTTCTGAATTGCGGGATTCAGAACAGACTGCTACTAGCAGCACTAGTGCAGAAGAGTTTGTTGAGGCGATGAAAGAACTTCACTGCAGGGTGAAGGAGCGATTGCTGAAAACAAATCAGGAGTATAAGCGCAGAGTAGATCAGCATCGGAGACAACTTTAGTTTGAGGTTGATGATTTGGTTCTGGCACATTTGAGGAAGGAAAGGTTCCCGAGGGGAACATACAATAAGCTGAAGATGAAGAAAATCAGGCCATGCAAGGTCTTGAGAAAATTCAGAGAAAATGCTTATGAGATTGAGTTTCCAAATGGGATCGGAATATCTCCGATATTCAATATCGCAGACTTATACCCATACAGAGTTGGAGAAGCAGAAACTGGAACCGAGGAACCAGTGATCCAGTGGGTGAAGCAATTTCCAGTTGCAGAAGAACCGCAGATGGAATGCATACTGGACAAGAGAGTGGGTAAGAAGACCAGGAGAAAAGAATATTATGCGTATCTGGTCAAATGGAAAAATCATCCAGTGGAAGATGCCAGCTGGGAAACTGAAGAAGTGATACAGAAGCATGGACAGAACGTGTAGAATCTCATGGACAGGAGCCCATGAAAATTTTCAAGCCGAGGAGTATGATGCAGGAGCATCGCCAGCACATCAAGCGAGCCAGCGCGGAAGCGGAAGACAGCTGGATAAGCCAGCACAAATTTTGAAAATACTTTGGGGTTGTTCCACAATCTTAAATGTGTCATTTAAGATGAGGCGCACTTGTATAATGTAATGGAACTTGAGTGGATATCTCTCGTCCTTAGGTAGATAGTCGACATTTAATAGACTTAATGCAAGTAGATAGGATTTTAATTCTAGATTTGATAGCTTTAGATTCCAAGAGGGAAAATGGATATAGACACCCTCATTGTATCATTGTAATATTACCCTAAGCTTGAATCAAGAAGAAGCAGAAGAGCATGTAGAGAACTGTATGAAGAACACCCATGTACAGACATTTGAATTAATAGAAGAAAGCTTTGATTCAAATTCATAGTTTGTGTTGTTTCTCTGTGTATTGACGTTATGCTCATGAATGTTTGCTTCATGTTATACATTTGCTTTTATATGATGTGTATGTGATTTCATGGTGGAATTGAAGTCTTAAAGGAAGAGTGAATGAGTTTCAATTGTTTCTCTAATCGAGCCAGATGATTCCTGCAAGGAGTGCAGTCGAATTGTCCGCAAGGAGTGCGTTGACAAAAGGGTTCAATTAGAGATAACTTTTGTTCTCATTTCCTCAAGAGTGCAGTTGAGCACAAGGGAGCCGTGCAAGGAGTGCGCAGGTTGAGGGAAATGCAGGGTTGTGAACCTGAACATGATTTGAAAGACTGCTGCTGCAGGAGTGCGCGGAGTCGAAGACTTCGACACTCAGTCGAGGTTGAAGGTTTGCCGCAAGGAGTGCGTGCAAGAGATTTCCAGGAGGACTTAAGTCGTGAACAAGCTCAAGAGGTATAGAACTTCGAGTAATTACTAGAAAATCACAGGGAGTCGTGCCTTGAAGGTTGGTAAGAAGCGTCACACAAGGAGTGCGCAGGTGAACGAGTTCTGTGGAGAGGAACGCAGTCGTTTCACAAAATTTTCCAGAAGAAGAATGGATGGTTGAAATCTTCTGGGGAGACTTCGCGAGGTTCCGAAGACCATTGGATCTCGCAGAGGTGTAAGGAGGTTACAGTATAAGTGTAGAGAGGTTCGAATCTCAGGAGGGGCCGAGCGTTGATCCAATCCAGTCAGGGTCGTCGAATCAATCGCGAGATCGCCTATCGGGGATTCGCGAGAAAAGAGTCAAAGATTTGGCCACGGGAATCACGATATTGCAATACGCGATATCTCAACGGTTACGTAAATAGTGTGGGCCACAGGATTTGGTGACATGGAATACAGGTGGCACGAAGTCATCGGGATCTCGCCGCGAGAAGTCCCAAAATATTGGCGTTAGGATTCACGATCCCGCGAAGTCCGAACTCCCGACGAGATAACGGACCATTGAAAAGTCAACTCACGAGCAGATCAGAGTTTTGGCACATCGGGACTCGGGAGTTGGAGAATCGAGTGTTTGGTGTCGCGAGTGGTGAAATCACGATAGCACAGAATCCCCGACAGGGTAAAGAGAAATGTCAGCGATTAACCGACCATCGGGTCTCGGGGACTCGAGAGCCTAGAGATCGACAATGAACTTGCGAAATCGCGAGTTCTGATCCTCTGATAACTAAAGAAAGGGGGATCGCGCCGAAGAGAATCTGTGGGTGCATATTTCCCGACAGGGAAATAGAAGAACCTTAGAAGTTCTTCGGGCCGAGAAAAGGAGAAGATCCTGTGTGAGCGCGTGGACCTTCTGACCTGCGGGTGGAAAAGGGGCCGTGTTGCCGTCACCTCCTCTCCCCATTATTTTTTTTTATATTGGTAGAAGGACTAGGGCACTACATCAAAGCCTCAATTGAGGAAGGCTCTCTTAAAGGCCTACATCTCCACAACCTCTAGCCTACCCCCTCCCATAGTCAATTTTTCGATGATACCCTTCTGATGAACACACCAACCACCCAAGAGGATATTAAGCTCAAAACAATCCTCATAGAATTTTTTGAAGCTTCAAGAACGGCCTTAAACCTAGATAAGTCGCAGCTATACTTCTTCAATACCCCAGTGGAAATTCAAAACCACATCTTCTAGATTCTAGGAATCCCCAAGATATCCCTTCCATCCAATTATCTAGGTGTTCCCCTCACAGGAGCATCCACACACAACATCTCCTGGGATAGTCTACTACTCTCCATCTCTAACAGGCTCAACAACTGGACCTTTAGATCACTTAACCTTGTATCATGCTTGGTTATTTTA
Organism: Picea engelmannii; assembly: GCA_009831015.1. Lineage (NCBI taxonomy): Eukaryota > Viridiplantae > Streptophyta > Pinopsida > Pinales > Pinaceae > Picea > Picea engelmannii. The sequence goes on from ML781818.1 coordinate 1,578,701, forward strand.
AAATATTTTCTCCAAGATCTACCAACTTACCTCTTCACTGCTCTAGCAACCCCCCAATTTTTCATCAAAGCCATATTAAACATCCAACGTAGCTTCTTGTGGCATGGAAATCACCCGAACAAAATGTGGTTGCTGGTGGGATGGGATAAAATATGCAGGCCTAAATATTAATGGGGACTAGGGCTCAGAGATACAGAAAAACGCAACCAGGTAATGGAGGAAAAAGTTTGGTGGCACTGGCTCAAGCACCCCACAGAATTATGGGAAAGGATCTGGAAAATAAAATATGTCCCACTACCAGAGAAGAGTTTCTAATTAGATTCAATGATCGAATTCAAGGATCTAATATTTGGAATACGGCTTGGAATAATCGAATGCTCATACAGAAGCATGTTTTATGGGAGATCAGGAATGGAGAACACTCCTTGTTCTAGCAAGACTCCTGAAAGAAACAACCACCTCTAACCTCTATTGAAGACCTCAACCGTCTATATCAACAAATGTAATCAAGGGACTCCCTACACGTAAAGGATCTATGTAAGTAAAATGCTCTGCATCGACCCTGGTGCAGCTAGAAAAATGAACCTCATGAATTACACCTTCATGTGTAGATGGACCTATAGGCCTCGAGAGACCGTGTAAATCAAAGAAAAATCCATATCAGGGAAGGACCGGACATACTTAGATGGGGGCATTCCCCAGCAGGTAGCTTCTTAGTCAAAGAGGCTTATCATCTATAGGAAAACTACCAGGAACAACCAAAGGAGAACATATGGAACAAGATATGGAATCCAAAGTTTTGGTTGAAAGTGTCAATCTTCCTTTGGCTTATTGCCAAAAACCGCATACTTACTTGGAACAATCTTCGAAAATGAGGGTTTGTAGGCCCTTCAATCTGCCCCCTCTATCAGCAATAGGAAGAGACAATGGAGAACCTATTTAACCATTGAAACCACAATGAGGCCATATGGAACATGGAAGCAAAACTAATGCATTGCTCCAATAGAAATCAGGCTAGAATTATAAGCACAATGGAAAACTAGGACTCGATATCCTTTCAAAATCCAATCCTGGACCACATTTGGTAGTTATTGCCAGGCTTCATAGTTTGGAAAATATTGAAAGAGAGAAACAAAAGGATTTTTCACTCCACTTCTTCCCCCCCTCACTGAACTTGGGATAGAATCATAAACTTGATTCAGGAAACGATCAGGGCTGAGCATTGGACCTAGGAGGACCTTAAATGCAATCCTAGAGAATGCCACATCCTATAGGCCTGGCATCTCAATCTTACTGATGGATCGAGAAAGAAGGATACTTGCAAAACTAATATCAGTCATATTCTATGCACTTGGTCTCCCCCTCCCCTAGTTTGTTAAATTGAACTTTGATGGTGCTTCAAAAAGGAATCCAAGACCGACGAGCTTTGTAGCGGTCCTAAGAGACAAGGAGGGGAAAACTCTACATTACACAGTAGGCTATTTGGGACTCAACACAAACAAATCAGCAGAGCTTTGGAGCCTTCTCATAGGGTTCAAGCTAGCAATTGATCAAAACATCTACCAGCTCATAGTGGAAGGTGATTCCCAAATCATCATCTAGATTATCACCAAAATCATTCACGGATCACACCCTTCGGATGTCTCACCCAACTGGTGACTATTAGGACTACTGGAAGACTTAAAGCCCCTCTTATAGCCCCATATCACTCTCACCCCCTCCCATGTGAAAAGAGATACTAACAAAATATTTTAGTTCCTGGAAAATGAGGGTGTGAATTCTAAGGAAGAGTTGATCCAATGGAACCCTCAAACATCTCCACAGACTAGGCTACTAGACCGTTGTATGGACTTGGCCAGAAAATATTATCTGATCCTAGATGGGGTGCCACATAGCATAAGAAGGCCACACATCCCTCCCATGACTTCAGACATAAATATGGCCAGTCGTTGTCCCTCACCTCAGTCTTGAATGGAGGGCGACCTTAATTAATTGTAGAGGAAGGGAGGACAACTCCCTTGAGTCTAGTTAATGGCGGTCTTGAGAATTAATGGTGGGAGATAGGTGAGTACATCGGTCATGTCCACCCTAGGGTTATCTCTCCCTTCCACAATCTCTGCCACCTTGGTCACACTTAGAATTCTATTATTGAGCAGTGGGTTCTGCTGACAGTAATTTAGTGATTCTTCACCCCCTGACTCATCCATGCCGAAAGAGAGAGGTAAGTTGATATATGGACCTTCCTGGTATAGCTACACTGCCCAGAAAAGATGCCTACATCAACTGGAATGGGCCTTGTCTATTTCCAGGACTCAATGCACCAAGAGCTAATAAACTCCATCGATGGCCTACGTTGAGGAGGAATTTATGTAGGAACCCATCTGGGTTCCACTGGAATCCCTCCTCTACATGGTCCCAAATGATTTATTGTTCCCCAGCACCAACAAATCTAGTATAGGTACCCAGGATGCCATGGAAGGTGTCACATGCATTGTCGAGGAGGAATTCTCACAGGAACTCCTCCACACAACTCCAAGCACTTCCCTCTAGGACAACACCGGTGAAGCTGATGCGGGAGATAAAGAGTTCAAGGATGATGCCATTGGAACCACGTAGAAGAACCTCCCCATATTGGTGGCTCCACCGCTAAATGCAATTTCAGAATTCTACCAAGCTCCCCTCGGTCTCTTCATCCCATAGCAGCTAGATCTCATTTTTGATCTCAAAATCCACATGGCAGACCAGCTTCATCGGGACACCCTCATTAGCAAGAAAATTTACATGCTCTTCGACACATTCTCAATGCACTAGCCAAGAATCATTTCCTGACCTGTGCACAACCCTTCTGGGCCCCAGTGATGACACACTCCCTGGAGCTTCAGACAAAAGACCCTCTGGTGCCAATGATTAGCTTCTTGTTATTTTGTACTGGTACTCTCAATAATTGTTGTTTAGTTTTATGTACAAGGACTCTACATAACTCCTGTCTAGTTTTATTTTTCCAGTAGTTGTTAGTTTGTTTTATCTTCCAAAGAAAGATATGTTAAGACAAACATCCGCCACCTACTCTGGTTTCCAATTGGCAGGGAAAATGGCGGATGGATTTTTTGGCTGAAAGTATAATAGGTGGCCACCTCTTCCGGTTTCCACTAGTTTGGTGGAACAAGTGGAAGGATGATGACATGTGTATTTTTTGTACAGTGACAGCACAATAATAGGATTTACCCTTTTTTATTTACAAGAAAAAAGTGTGAATGGATTTGCTAATAAGTAATTCCAAAATTTTTGTAGGGAGAAGATCATAGTTGGTGCTTCTCTCTCATAGTTAGTTACTAATTATGAAATTTTTGCAGGGAGAAGATATTTTGATGAGACCAAAATGAGTGCTTTCATCCCTTGGCACAACTCCTATCCATCACTCCACGCGACCTCAGGCCATGACCTTACGCATTCTCCATATGAAATTTTGGGATTTCACCTATTGGGAGTCTTCACTCACCTATTGGGAGTCTTCACTCCCATCGATTTTAAAAATATCGATGTTCAATCCCGCAAAATGACCCATCTAAATGGATGGTCAAATATTCCTTGAACTTGATGACTAGGATCATTTCCTTTAACAATCTCAACCGCTCTCTACTCGATCGGCGCTTTCCCTTTATTTATAGCCTTGCTTCCATATGACGGAGGGTTGTGATTGTGGGCCCAACTTTAAGGCACGTCACAATTTCGCATTTCGCAAACTCATGTTGTGTTCCATGCTCAAACCTTTGAGTCGCAAAATCACAATCTCTTGGATCAGGTGCCAGGCATCTCCTTTGATCAGACGACCCATATGAATATCATCATTTCGGGACCTTGGGCCATCGACATTTCTCACTTGAGCTTTTCCAAAACAACCTTCTCCATGCTAATATTGCACCATGTTCCCTTTTGAAATAAACGGCCCACATCATTTTGTGATTTCATGTTTCACAAGTCCTAATGACTCTAACCTTTGACTGCTCCATCCTTCGAGTTAGTGAAACACTAATCTGTTGCCACCTGTCCTTCCCAGGATCAATGGCTAGGATTGGCCTCACGATTTTAGAACTCTGTCTAATGCTATACTTCATGTAACTCTATGATCCTGATCGCCCGATGGTCATCGATCCGATCTTCCTGGTGGATATTCGTTGTTGAAAGTCGATCTTGCTCTCTCGCTTGATTTGAGTCCATATCAGACCGCTCTAAGTGTTGCGCTTGTGCTTATGGTTGCGGTCCCTATAAATGAATACTTGGATGATTGATTGAGGGCTCAGGAAGGAGAAAGGATCAATGACAGAGGTAAGGAGAGAGAAGTGATCGACCATACAGAAAACAGGAAGGCTTAGGGCCGACACCTCTCATGTAGGCAAAAAGAAGAAAAACTATAAGCAAAAAGGGAAAAAACCTTACGATTGGGTCTGTAAAAGGAGGAAAGATAGGCAAAACTATAGACTTAGGCAAAAACTCCAAATTCACAAGACTCTGACAAGTTTATGTGATAACATTTGGCTCCAAAATGGATGGCATGCTCCCTGCGAGCTGCCAAGAACATGCAGCTCCAGTGCCTTTGCTTTGGGTTATGGAGTCTCCTATTAGAAAAAAAACAAAACAAACATGAAATAGGAACGATATTTACAATGGTGGGATGCCGGTTGCGGAATTAAACAAAAAAAAAATTAGGAAGTGCCTATTTACAGAGCCACCAAAAACTTCGTCACCTTCCGAATTCTTCAACATGTAAGTATTATTTGAAAGTGTCTCAGAAATTTTGAAGGGTCCAATCCTAAGGGCTTCAAATTTACCATGCTTGCCCTTGTCCTGTCTGGATGCATCCCATTTGATTACTAGATATCCCAAATGGAAATCCTTTTCTCTGCTCTTCTTTTCAAATCACTTCTTGATCTTCTATTGATGGCCATGCGCCCTATCCAGTAGCTTTTCTCTAGTTTCCTGCACTTCCGCTAGTTGTAATATTCTCCTGATCATGTCATCAAGTTCTCATTGGTAGTATTGGAAGAATTTTTCCACCGGTAAGGTGAGATGAGAAGGAAAGATAGTCTCAAATCCATACACAAGTTTAAAAGGAGAGACTCGAAGAGACCTCTTTGTTGTCACTCTATCAACCCACAGAGAAAACTTGAGTTTTGAATCCCATGCCTTCTTGTTGTCTTCTAGCGGTCTTTTGATAATTCTTATGAGGCTCTTGTTAGAGGATTCTACCAGTCCATTCCCTTGGGGGTAATAGGGAGTTGAGTGAATTAATGAAATTCCATACCGCTCACAAAATTAAATCAATGGTTCAGCCTTGAAGGATGCAACACTATCAGTGACAATTCTTTTTGGACAACCAAACCTTTCCATAATATCTTCAAGAAAACCAATGACTACTTTGTGTGAAGCTCTCCTTGTGGGAATGGATTCTATCCACTTGGTGAAGTAATCTGTGGAATTCAAGATCCACTTGTGTTGACCAATTGAAGCAGGATCAATTTCCCCAATAAAATCTAGGCTCCACTACTGAAAGGGTCTTGAAGCTACCACAAGATTCAATGGAAAAGACTCCAGCTACTACTTTCCAAATAATTTTTGACACTTGACGCAAGCCCTAATCTTTGCACAAACATCGGTGAACAGAGTAGGCCAGAAGTACCTAGCCCTGAGAATTTTATAGGTTGTGGTTCTCCAGAAGTGATGTCCCCCACATAGGCTGTCATAAAAATCAAACATAATATTTTGGGCCTCCTGTGGATTTAAACATCTCAAAAGAACTCCTAGAGGGTATTTCCAATACAAATCCCAGTCGATAAGGCAACATCTAATTTATTTGATCTTTAAATCTCTTGGCATTATTTTCCCCATTCCATCTGGAGGTCGCAACATTTGCAGAAAATATATAATGTCTGTGTACCAGGCGTATTTTGTCAACGGAGGGTTGTCCTGAGAAATTTTATCAAACAACTTAGCTTGTTTATTTTCTGAGCAAGTATTGATGAAGTTAAACCCCAAAGATTTACAATTAGATTCAACCAATAACTTGGCTAAACCTTGGCCTTTAACTAGTTTGGTGGGATTTATTTCCAGATCGAATTCAAGGATTTTGGCAATCCACCAGCTCCTTCTTCCATCTAAGTCAGGTTGAATGAGAATATCCTTCATAGAAGATGAAGGAACATATGAAATGATTTTTTAATGCAGAACATAGAATCTGAAATCTTTGAGGGATTTCACCAAAGCATAGGTTTGCTTCTCCATGATGTCATATCTAGCCTCTGCGTCTCTTATTTCTTTGCTGAAAAAAGAAATAGGTTGCTCCAACCCTGCATCATTCTTTTGTAGTAAAACCACTTCCACTGTATCAAATGAAGCAAAGGAAAAAATCAGAAAATCCTTGGAATAATCAGGACTGATCAGCACAGGTGCCTCAGTCAATGCTTTTTTTATTTGGTTGAAGGATTCTCTGGGCTTAGTAGTCCATTTCAATATTGGGTATGTGTTATATTCTTTGCATGTGTGTGTGTGGGTGCGTCAGATATGACAACTGCGTCCGATGATCCCTTGTACTAGTGCTCTGTTTGTGCCATGTGCATTGGGTGATTTCCTAGGGTAGGGGCAGGTATGCCCCCCATTGGTTACGCACAGCGTTCGGGGTAGTGCCCCGAAATATGTTTTTGGGCAGTTTTTTCTATTTTTAGCGGATTTTGCTATTTTTAGCGGCTTACTAAAAATAATCCCGGTTTTAGGGATTAGGGTTTTGGTATCTATAGAATACCTAAAAAACATTGTATATATTGTATAGTGAATGGTGAAATTCTATATAATGAATATAAGAAAGGTTTTCCCAATTGAGGGTTTCCGGTATAAATCTATGTGTACTATGTGAATGAGCCATTGATTAATTTATGTTTTGCTTAAGAATCTATATGCATTTCTTTACTTCCCAGGTTTAAAACTTACATGTGGTATCAGAGCTCATTTTTTGGCTTCAGAGGGACGCCTTTGTTGTTGAGGGTTTAGCTCGGTCTTGATAGATCAAGTTTATCTTGGGTCTGTGATAAACCTAGGTTTAGTGAGAGATTTTGCAGTGGTGATTTGAGTGCAGAAAGAGGAATGGCAAGCTCTTATAGAATCGTGATAGAGAAGTTCAACGGTAAAAACTTTGAGCTATGGAAGCTGAAGATGGAGGACCTTCTTGTAGACAAAGAACAATGGATCGTTGTGGATCCTGGTACACAGCCTACTAGTACACTGTCTACTAGCACACAGGCTACTGGTACACAACCTACCAGTACACAAACTACCAATACACCACCTACTAGTATGTCGAAATAATATTGGGAGAAGTTGGACAGAAGAGCAGGGAGTACTATTCGACTCTGCCTGGCAGATTCGGTTTTTTTGAATGTCTCGGAAGAATCTATAGCCAAGGAATTATGGGATAAGTTGGGGAATTTGTATCAACCAAAGTCCCTGGTAAACAAGTTGTTTCTTTGAAAGAATTTGTATCATCTTAGGATAGAATATGGAGATTTTGTGACAGAACATCTAAATTCCTTTAATACTCTGGTAAGTCAACTTGTCTCTGTTAATATTACGATTGCAGAAGAAGATAAGTGTATTACTTTTTTATATTCTTTGCCAGACTCTTGGGATAATCTGGTTGTAGCAATTGGTAGTACCACTCAATCTACATTGAAGTATGAGGATGTAGTTTCATCCTTTTTATCTGAAGAGATGAGGTGGAAAAGCATTGATAGTCAGAGCACAGATGTTTTATTTGTAAGAGGTCGTACCCAAGACAGGAACCCTGGTAAGCCTTTGGGGTGGAGATCTGAATCTACAGGTAGATCTAAGTCTCCAAGAAAATCTTTGAGGAAATGTTGGAATTGTGGTAAAACAGGGCATTATAAGAAAGATTGCAAGTCTAAGAAGGTTGAAAAACCAAAGGGATCTGACAGTACCTCTTCCACAGAGGCAAAAAACTCCACTGGAGAAGGAGATGATGTTTACCTAGCATATACAAGTACACATGCAGACCGTGATGTATGTTTGATCAACTCGGGTGCATCATACCATATGACTCCTCACAGGGAGTGGTTCTATGAATATGAAAAATATGATGGTGGTGATGTGTTCCTAGGAGATGACTCGACAGCAAAAATCTTGGGACATGGAAGGGTTAAGTTGCTACTAAAATATGGAAGGATTAGAACACTTAATGGGGTTCTGCACATTCCAAAACTAGATAGGAGCCTAATATATGTAAGCAAGATGGATGATGCAGGAGTGGATACTGTATTTGGAAAGAACACTTGCAAGATGGTACAAGGAGAAATGGTGTTGATGAGGGGAGCTCGATGTCAAACTTTGTACAAGTTGATGGGAAGCACTTATACTAATGGGTGTAACAGTTTTGTTGTCCCTGAACAGAGAAATAAAGAAGACAATACCAATATTGTTCCTAGAAAGAAGGCCATGTTGTGGCATCAAAGACTGGGACATATTGGAGAAAAGGGCCTTCAAACACTACACGGTAAAGTTATGGTTGAAGGTATGTCTAATTTCACTCTGGATTTTTATTTCTGTGAACATTGCATAAATGGTAAACATAATCGAGTAAGATTCCCATCTGGTGGTACAATATCAAAGGGGATCTTAGAGTTGATACACAGTGATGTGTTTGGACCTGTTCCTATTCCATCCCTAGGTAAATCTATGTATTATGTTTCATTCATAGATGATTTTCAAGGAGCACATGGATTTATTTTCTTAGAAAGAAATCTGAGGTATTTGATAAATTTAAAGAGTTTAAGGCTCTGTTAGAAAATCAGACAGAGAATAAAATAAAGGTATTGAGAACAGATAATGGTGGAGAATTCTACGGAAATGAATTCGAATAATTCTGTAAGAAGTGTGGTATAGCAAGGCAAAAGACTACTCCATACACTCCTCAAAAGAATGGAGTTGGAGAAAGGATGAACAGGACATTGATGGAAAAAGCAAGGAGCATGCTCAGCAGTGCCATGTTAGGAAAAGAATTCTGGGCAGAGGCAGTGGGTACAACATGTTACCTGGTCAATCGATCACCTTCATCAGCGTTGGATTATAAAACTCCACACGAGGTATAGTCTGGAAAGAAACCCTCTCTTCAACATATTAGAGTGTTTGGTTGTGATGCTTATGTACATGTTCCAAAGGAAAATAGAAGTAAGTTGGATAAAAAGGCTGAAAAGTGTATTTTTATTGGTTATAAAGATGGTGTGAAAGGCTATAAGCTTTGGAACCCAGAAACCAAGAAAATTGTTTACAGTCGAGATGTTATTTTCATAGAGGTAAAAGATGTGTCCAAACAGGAATTCCTACCAATGCAAGACGAACCTAAGAAAATAGATCTTGAGTTGGATGATGCAAAATCTGAATCATCTAAAGAAGAGGAAGCATAAGAAGAATAAGAAGAACCTCATACCCCAGTATTGAAGAGATCAATGAGAGATAGAAGGAAACCAGAAAGGTATAGTCCACCTGATTTTCATTCCAATTTTGTTTTATCTATTACTGATGATGATCCCAGAATTGTCAGGGAAGCAGTGAATCCAGAGGATAGTAAACTCTGGAAGAAGGCCATGGTTGAAGAAATGGATGCCTTGGATAAGAATGAGGCATGGGATGTATTTGATTTTCCAGTTGGAAGAAAATATGTTGGTAGCAAACGATTGTTTAAGAAGAAGTTTAATGCACAAGGTAAAGTGGAGAAATACAAATCTCGATTAGTAGCGAAAGGTTATTCCCAGGTAGAGGGAATTGACTTTGGTGAGATTTTTTCTCCTATTGCTAAGTTAACTTCTATTAGATTTTTTTTATCTATTGTTGTTGCTTTTGATCTTGAAGTGGAAAAAATGGATGTGAAGATAGCATTCCTACATGGGGATCCGGAAGAAGAAATCTACATGAAGCAGCCAAAAGGATTTGTAGTGAAGGGAAAGAAAGAGCTGGTCTGTAAGCTAAAGAAGTCACTATATGGTCTGAATCAATCACCTAGGATGTGGTACCAAACAATTGACACATACATCCTTGGATTGGGATTTGTAAGAAGCAGGGATGATCACTGTGTATATTCCAAGAAAGTTGGTAATCACTTCATTTATGTAGTGTTATATGTTGATGACATGTTGTTGGTAGGAACTAACATGGATGTTATCAAGGAGGTGAAATCGCAGCTATCCTCCAAATTTGACATGAAGGATCTCGGTGCTGCTAACTTCATTTTGGGAATGGATATTAAAAGAGATCATGCAAACAGGAAAGTCTGGTTGAATCAGAGAAAATATGTTGAAATGATATTGCAGAGGTTTAATATGCATGGAAGTAAACTGGTCAAGGTTCCTATTCCTATAGGTGTAAAATTATCTGCAGATCAGTGTCCCAATACACGAGAAGAAGAAGAGGACATGTCGCATGTTCTGTATGCCAGTGCAATTGGCAGTTTGATGTATGCAATGGTCTGTACTAGATCGTACATTGCACATGCAGTGGGAGTTTTGAGCAGGTATATGTCAAAACCAGGGAAGGATCATTGGACAACAGTAAATAGGGTCTTCAGGTATCTTTGTGGCACTACCAGTTATGGATTGTGCTACCAAGGAAGACCAAGATTGGACAGAGTGTTGAACATACATGGCTTTGTTGATGAAGATTGGGCTGGAGATCTGGATCGCAGAAGATCTACAAGTGGGTATGTGTTTAACCTATTTGGAGAAGCAATCAGTTGGATGAGCAAAAGATAGGCTGTAGTGGCACTCTCAACTACAGAAGTTGAATACATGGCAACCACTCATACAAGCAAGGAAGTAGTATGGTTACAAAGATTGTGTTCAAGTATTGGGTTGGTACAATAAGCAATGAGATTATATTATGACAGTCAAAGTGCAATATTCCTGGCAAAGAACCCAACTTACCATTCGAAGAAAAAAAATATTGATGTATAGTATCACTTTGTGAGAGATGTGTTTGAGGAAAAGAAGGTGTTGCTGGAAAAGGTTGACACTTTGAAGAATGTTGCAAATTCATTGACAAAGTCTGTGAGCACAGAAAATTTCTCCTGGTGTAGAGTAAAAATGGGCATTTTTTCCCTGGATTGTTGACTATATAATCCCCTAGACCCCTGGATGCAAATAAAACAACTAGTGGGAGAATGTTGGGTATGTGTTATATTCTTTGCATGTGTGTGTGTGGGCGCGTAAGATATGACAACTGCGTCTGGTGATCCCTCATACTAGCGATCTTTTTGTGTCATGTGCATCGGGTGCTTTCCTATGGGGGTCCCGGGGGAGGTATTCCCCCCCTTGCATTCGGGGCAGCGCCCCAAAATATTTTTTTGGGCGGTTTTTGCTATTTTTAGTGGATTTTTCTATTTTTAGCGGTTTACCAAAAATAATCCCGGTTTTAGGGATTAGGGTTTTGGTATCTATGGAATACCTAAAAAAAATTGTATATATTGTATAGTGAATGGTGAAATTAGATATAATGAATATAAGAAAGGTTTTCCCAGTTGAGGGTTTTCGGTATAAATATCTGTGTACTATGTGAATGAGCCATTGATTCATTTTTTTTTTGCTTAAGAATCTATATGCATTGCTTTACTTCGCAGGTTCAAAACTTACATTCACTTCATTCCCCTTTATGAGCATGGTTTTGATATGCTTTACCAATTCCGCAAAATTTGAAACAAACCTTCTCAGAAAATTAATTTTTCCCAGGAAAGACTGGACCTCCTTCCTAGACCTGGAAAGTGACAAGGTTTGAATAGCTTCTACCCTGCTCGAATCAATTCTGACCCCCTCAGCTGATACAATGTTCCCCAACATTTTTCCCTCTTTCATGACAAATAAAGACTTCTTGGGATTTAGGGAGAGACCAAGCCTTCTATATTTCAAAAATACATTCCTCAGATGACAGAAATGTTCTTTATTGGATGTGGAAAAGACTGTTATGTCATATAGATAGATGACCACAAATTTATCCCTTTCTCCAATGAAGGTGATGTCTATGGCTCGTTGGAAGGTTGTTCCTGCGTTCATCAATCCAAAGGGAATTTTGGCATACATGAATGTGCCCCAAGGAGTGGTGAAAGATGTCTTTTCTTGGTGTTCAGGAAGGATAGAGATTTGATTGTAGCCAGAAAAGCCATAAATCATGGAAATCTTGGATGCACCTGTCACCCTCTGCAATATGTGTTCCATCTTTGGAAACAGGTAATTGTCCTTCTTAGAGATTCTATTCATATTTATGAAATCAACATAGAGTCTAATTTCTTCGCTCTTTTTCCTTACTGGAACCAAGTTGGCCATCCATTCAGAATATCTCAAAGGGACAATGATTTGGGTGTCCAACAACTTCTTTACCTCCCTTTCCATAATAGGCAGCAACAAAGCATTTATTTGACTTAACTTCTGCCTAAATGGTTTGGCCTCCTCCTTCAATGGAATATTGTGCTCAATAACGCTAGTGTCATATGTTTTTAGGTCTTCATAGGTCCAGGAAAACACATCAGTGAATTCCCTCAATAACTGAGCATACTTGCCCCTTTTCTCCCCTGACAAGTTGCTCGACAACTTGAAAAAATTTGGTTCCTTCTCTATGCCAATATTTCACTCAGCTACATCAACATTCTCATTTGAAATCTTTCCCTTTATTGCCACATCATTTATGTCAAATAATCTTTCAAAAGGAACTAGTCCCTTTGGGATGTGATTGCTCAGCAATTGGAAAATATGATGATCAACAATTTTGTTCCGAAAAACATCGAAGTAAGGATTTATTTCAGAGTTAGGATCTTGATCAATGTGTAATGCGGAAAACTCACCAACATTTTCTAGGAATATTTTTATCTCAAGATCATCCTCAAACACTTTCCAATGCTTGTTGTTGTCAGGTATGGAGGGTCTATATTTCACTTCTATATCATACCTGAGTTTAGGTGGTAGAGGGATTCTGAAATTACTTGTTGAGACAGCCAGAGAATCAGCCATGATGTTTTCTTCTCTGGGAACAAATGAAATGTTGAAGGTCAAGAAAAACCTGTCAACTAGGTCCCACACTTCATTTCTATAACTCTTGAGCCAAGGGTGCTTGACATGATAAGTATTTTTGTTTTGCTGGACAATCAACTTAGCATCCCTGAAAACTGATATCTCTTCAATTCTCATGTCCTTTGTTTCCCTCAGACCTAAGACGAGAGCTTCATACTCTACCACATTATTTGTAGCTTCGACTTCTAACTTGTAGGATAGAGTTATAGTCTCTTGAGCAGGCAAAGCTAGAACCACTCCAGCACCAGCACAATCCTTAGAAGAGGCTCCATCAAAGAACATTTTCCAAACAGAGGTGATAGGAGGAGAAATTTCACAAAAAGTAATATGCTTCTTTTTTATTTCCAAAGGAGGCTCAAGAGTGTTAGTGAGTTGCAGCAAGCTAGATCCCAAATCTGTGTCAAGATAAAAGATATGATGGTTTGTGGGGTTTACTTCATCACTAATAATGTAGGCCAACTGATATTCCCTGTAAATTCTCTTGTGTTCACCCCCAAACACTAGAATGGTATCATAGGTGAGGTCCATTTGAAAAGTTCCCCTAGTCTTTTTATCCAATATCTAGACAGAAGAATCTCGAACTTAGGGGGAACATTGGCTACCATGATGTCCATGATCATGCCTTTCAATCGAAGTTGGAACATAGATATGGACAAGTATTTGATAACCCCAAGGCACTTGAAGTTCCTGGAGTCGAAAGAATACAGGTCATGGTAGGATTTTGTAATCTCCAGATTGAGTTCTTCCATGACGATTTTAGGCATAAGATTGTGAGATGCCCCTGAATCCATCAAATAGTTGTGCAACACTGTTATTGGATAAATCGGTGAATGTGGACATAAACTAATCTCCCTAGATCCACCTGGATCTAGAACAAAACAAGACATGACATGACGCTTTCCCTAAGTTGCTATCATTGAATTTACTACCAAAGAAGGAATGGTTGACATACCTTTAGATATCGCTTCCTTATATCTCTGTTGTCCCTACTTCACTCTGGTTCTCTTGTGAGATCAGATCTGCAATGACACAAACCAACCAAAGTGAAAGAAACAATTGTAGATTCAATGAAAACCTAAACATGTGATCAAGGAGTCATGTAATGAAATGCTAATGATTTTATGGGAACGAAACATGTCACCGTATCATATTAAGTAAAAGTGGAAGATACAACCAAAATGCCTTGATGTCGCAAGTTCCCTTTTAGTGGTCCTTTGTTCCCACACACACATGCACTTACTCCAAATTTGTATGAAGATAGTCCACAAAAGATTGATGGACAAATGGAGGCCTCAAGCATCAGTTGTAGTAGGATCCTTCACACAGTCTTCAGCCTATTCATTCAGCAATTCTTTGCTCAATATTGCTTAACCTTTTCCATGAGAAACCCATCATTATATAAGATAAGGTGAAGTGGTTAAAAGGATGAGGATGATCCCACCAAATTAGAGAAGTCAGTAGGATCATAACCATATGGACACCACCTTACATTATAGAAGATTCTCCTTCTAGAAAATTCATGAACTTATTCCTTTTCTTAGCTTCAAATGTCATCGCACCCTGCCTATATAGTAGCCTGCAGAAACCCCGCAAGCCAGGCATAGAGCAGCCTGCAAAAATCAACAATTTCCACACTATGTACCACTATCAGCCTACAGCGTCATTCTAAAAACTTGCCTTGTAGGGGAAGAACTCAGTCATTTTCCTCATGTAAAAGATTGTTTTGAGAGCCTGAACACATGTTTGTAGATTCATCATCAGGGTGACCAAAATAATGTGTAACAAACACCTTGTCATGTATGTTCAATGAGGTATAGAAGGGAGGAGAGGAGTCATCCTTGTATTCTACTAAAGGAACTAGGATAACTATTGGATTTTCATCTTGAAAATTGACTGAGTCTGTAGAGTGAGACATGGGTTCAGACTGCAATAGTTTAGAGAGACTTCTTTTGAAATCTTCATGTTTGACCAACTCAGAAAGGGGTACAGGGATTCTAATTTTTTGAATTTCATGGTCAAAATTAAAGGAGGGAAGGGGCTTTAGAATTTCTTTCACTTCTGGAACAATAAATTTACTTAATGGAGAGGTTTCTTGTGCTTTCTTACCTTTGTTGTTGTTAGTTATATCTTTAGCAGGCTTCTCTTCTCTGCTAGGTTGCTCAGTAGCATCGGGATTTCCTTCTTCTTGTTAGACCTCAGATTATATCTGTTTGGGCTGTTGTTGGCCTTGTCTCCTTTACTCAACTCATTAAGTTGGTTTTCCATGAGAGATTCCTCGTATGAAGATTGAGTCAAATGAGGAAAGGAGGAGGTGTCTCCAAGGCAGTGGATTTCGGGATCAAGGTCCTCATCCTCACCTTCATCATCCGTAACAAGATTATTTTGGAGAGGGGTCTAGATGTTCTGATCATTTCTATCTCTGTTCCTTTGCTCTCTTGGAAGAATCTGAGGAGAGTTATTAGGTTTCCTGAAGTTACCTCTGTTATCAACATTTTGTGTGTTTCTATAGTTTTGTCTCCCTTCGAGCTTCAACTTCTCCATCTCAACAGACATAGATTTCACTAATTTAGTAAGTTCATCAACTTGAGGATGGACAGTAGTGGAACCAAAGGTTGAAACATCATACCTCCCTTTCCTTCTATCTCTGTCTGCCTTGCTCCTAAGTTTATCAACTGCAAATATATTAGACTCTACTTCAAGGGATGCATCTTGCATATGAACCAATAAAGTAGATCTTGTTTCTCTCAGTAGGAGACAGAAGTCTGGATCAAAAGCGCTAGCATAAGTAATCTTTGTAGAGGTTTATGTAGGCGTGACTTCAGTGGGAATTTTATTATACATTTTATTAAACCTCTTGGAGAAATCAGACACAGATTCCCCTTCCTCTTTCTTCAGAGCCCCAAACTCTGTAATATAGTACAGGAGATCCTTTTTGTCTCCCCAATCCTTTAAGAAGACTTCATCTAGGGATTCAATCCCACCAATAGATCCATGGGGAAAGGCCTTGAACCACTTCCTAGCTTCGCCATCGAGGCTATGAAAAAATATCCTCATCCATACATCTTCATTCTCTATGGTATGATTATCTATAAAACTATAAAAGGCTTCAATATGTGTGTTTGTAGTTATGTCTCCCTCACCCGTGAACTTAGGTAACTTCTTGAGGTAGCCATCCGCTAGGAGGGAATTAAGAGGATGAGGAAAAACAAGAGGGACATACCAAGAAGCTATTATAACTTCCATTCTAGTTCTAGGGGGATTTTCTCCTACCATTGGAGTGTGAACGGGAGGAGAAGCAGGTGGATATGGAGTTCGGACATGTGAGACTAGAACTGTACCTCTGGGGGAAAAGGTAGAAGAGCTGATAGGAAAAGAGGCTTCTCCTACAACAAATATGATAGGGGAAGGGATAGTAAAACCTAGAGTGGGAAAATATCCTAAGGTCTTGGGTCTAAGCCAGGGAACAACTTCAGGGGAGACAGGAGTTTCAAAACTTTTTCCTTCCAAACCAAGGCCAGGGGAGGAGAAAACAACAGGAAAAATCCCAAAATTTAAGCCTCTAGAAACTCCAAAAGAATATATAATAGGAGTTTGAGAAGAGGTTAATGGAGTTTCAGAGGGAGGATGATGGAAATTACCAAAATCACCTGGTTCGAAAGTTGAAGTACCTTCTTGAGGGGTCTTTCCTTTTCTGATAATTTTTTCTAAGTCATCTTCAAGCGTGGCTAGAGGCAGCTGTGGGTCATACCTCATCTATCTGCCTTTCAGAGCCAGTTGAAACAGTGGAGTCAGACCAGTGGAGTCTCCAGACATTGTATTCTCTAGGTACAAGTCGCAATATTCAATGGTACTGAGTTCTTATGCACCTTCAGAATCAGTAAGCTTTGTCGTTCTATCCCAGGGAAAATATTCAATTCATCCCCGGTAGTGGTGCCAGAAATGTTAGCACCAAAAGTCACCTCTGGATTGTGGCAGAGGTAAGCCCATTACCCATTAGTTTGTATGTCATAATGAATAAATTTAAAGGGGGTCTAATGGACGCAGACTCAGGATTATATCGCTTTAAATCAGAAAACTAGACTAACATGCATAAGAAATGAGGTCTGGAATCAACTTCAGTCAGTAATTTGGAGTAAGGGTGAGTAGAGGGTATACTTTGGTGAGGAGAGTGTAGAGGTCTTCTGCAGACATCAGGTCTTCTAGCATCCCAAAGAGGAAAAACTTAAATACAATATCTTCTTGAATAAAAATATCAAAGAAACTAAAAGGAATTGTCACGGCACTTTAATCGAACATTCATCATAATACAGTCACAATAATTCATTCGAATCAATCAATCATGAAATATTTCAATGTCAAAGGAAAACAAGAAGGAGCAAGAAATATGGCTATCATTAAACAAGAAGTCTCATATTACAACGCATAGCCAAAGAACCATAAGCTTCATTAAAACTTTACAATACGGGAGCTTTGCTCTACCATTGACCTTAACAAAATATCAAAACTGAGTATTTATACTGAAAACAACCTGCCACCACCGGGAGTGTAACCTAGCTACTATATTCAAAGCTTTATGTATGTACCTTCTTCTATGAGTCTACACTTGCATTCTTCTGTTAGACGCAATCTGAGATCAGTATGGGCTTTGCAAGAGAATCCAGTGACAGAGGAACTTTTGGCTGACAGTCTTCCCAAACTGCTATTTTTTCATGATTTCCATTTATGGGGTGAGATGAGGTTTCAACAACCTCCCCCATTTCCATTAACTACCTGCATCGGGATCGGGATGGAGCCTGACACCCATGAATGCTCCAAGAGACGTTCACGACTCCTCCAAGTCAAGCTCAGTGCTTTGAAACCATGCAAATCTTCTGATGAGACCAAAACAAGTGCTTTCAACCCTTGGTGTGGCTCCTATCCATCACTCCATGTGACCTTGGGCCATGACCTTACACATTCCCCATGTGAAATTTCATGATTTCACCTGTCGGGAGTCTTCACTCCCCTCAATTTCAAAAATACCGATGTTTGATCCCGCAAAATGACCCATCTAGATCGATGATAGGATCTTCCTTGAACTTGATGGCCAGGATCATTTCCTTGAACAATCTCAACCGCCCACTACTTGATAGGCGCTTTCCCTTTCTTTATGTCCCTTCTTCCATATGACCGCGGGCTATGATCGTGGGCCCAACTTTCAGGCGCGTCACAATTTCACGTTTCGCTAACTCATGTTGTGCTCCATTCTCAAACCTCTAAGTCACAAAATCATGATCTCTTGGATGAGGTGCCACACGTCTCCTCTGATCAGACAACCCAGATGAATATCAACATTTTGAGACCTTTATCACTTGATCTTTTTTTAAACAACCTTCTCCATGTTAATCTTGCGCCACATATCCTTCTGAAATAAACATCCTAGATCATTTTGTGACTTCACATTTCACGCATCCTGATGACTCTGCCCTTTGACTGCTCCATCTTGCGAGTCAGTGAAACGCTAATCTGTTGCCACCTATCCTTCCTAGGATCAACAACTAGGTTGGCCTCGCAATTTCAGAACTCTGTCTGATGCTATACTTCATGTAACTCTATGATCCTGATCACCCAATGGTCGTCGATCCGATCTTCCTGGTGGATCTCCGCCATTGAAAGTTGATCTTGCTCACTCACTTGATTTGAGTCCATATGAGACCGCTCTAAGTGATTTTCTTGTGCTTATGGTTGCGGTCCCTATAAATGAATACTTGGATGACTGACTGAGGGCTTAGGAAGGAAAAAGGATCAGTGACAGAGGTAAAGAGAGAGAAGTGATCGACCATAGAGAAAACATGAAGTCTTAGGGTTGACACCTCTCATGCAGGCAAAAATAAGAAAAACTATAAGACGAAAAGGGAAAAAACCTTACGATTGGGTCGGTAAAAGGAGGAAATACATGTAAAACTACAGACTTAGGCAAAAACTCCAAATTCACAAAACTCTGACAAGTTTATGTGATAACACATTCTATATAAGCATGTCACACATAATAAAAGAAATGCAATTAATAACATGACACCCTTCAATTCAATCCTCCCTCGAAAAGGATACAAAGGGACAATGTCACCATAATTTACCATGTCCATTTGTCCTCACAACAAGTACATAGTATATTTCACCATCCTACAATAGAATAGTTTCAAATTTAATGAAATGTGAAATAAATTCAAAAAATACCAAAATTCATTTTTTCTTAAAATAAAATTACTAGCTTTCCACATGCACTATATTATATGTCCTTGTCCATTAGTATCTGATGATAGAAGAAAACTTCAATAATTCTATACTTTGGTAAACAAATTTAAAAATTTAATAATTTAGTAAATGAACTTACATGTAAACATTAATGTATGTTTTCTCAAAGAAAATATTAATCTTCAGAGTTTTTTCCTATAAAATGCTTCATGTTTCTATTAAGATATAGAAAATGTACATTTAAAAGAAAGTTTATATAACATTGATAAAAAGTTATAGTCAAAGAACATTAATCTTAGTCAATAAAAAATAACTAGACATTTCCACTTAAAATTAAAGAGTCATTAAGTACCACATTACCCCATGTAGAAATAAATAAACATGTAATTATCAAGGCAACTAGCCAGGGAAAGAAAACATATGAAGGTATCATGGGGATCAAACCCACATTAGGTGGAAGGTATTTGTCCTTGAGAGGAGAAAAAGTGAGAGGCCCCCATAATTCAAATGTGGGTGCAGCATCATCCATGATGGGATTGAGGAATCAAAATAAGGGATCACCTATGGGTATCTTGTTGGGGGGTTAAGTCCTTTACCTCTCTAACTCTCCCTTACAACTTCTCATGGCCTTTGTGGATGTCAACAATCATTAGAATCCCAATAATGAATAGATTGTGTAGGGGAGTACCCTTTAGGCATCAATGTGCTCATGGTATATGGCCCTTTGGTCCAATAATCCTTCCATGAGCTATTGGGTGAGTGCATGAAGTTGATGGATGATAAAGTGGAAACATGGTGAGTAGGAACATGTGCGTGTTTTTAGTAACATGCACACATTCCTGATGTGATAGGTT
Organism: Picea engelmannii; assembly: GCA_009831015.1. Classification (NCBI taxonomy): domain Eukaryota; kingdom Viridiplantae; phylum Streptophyta; class Pinopsida; order Pinales; family Pinaceae; genus Picea; species Picea engelmannii. The sequence continues at coordinate 1,598,901 of ML781818.1, forward strand.
TAGAAAACCTTGAACCTCCACTCAACAAGCCACATAGGCACGTTCCCAGGAACACATGTGAGTTCTCAAGGATGCATGCATGTTCCTGAGAAACACGTGTTTAGGAATGCGCATGTGTTCCTTAAAAAAATGAAATTAAAATAACAAGCACTCACTTTAGGAATGTGCACACATTATTAGGAACATGAACACATGTGTATTCCTATTAACATAAATCTCTCTCTCTCTCTCTCTCTCTCTCTCTCTCTCTCTCTCTCTCCCTCCCCCTCTACGACCCTTTCCGTCCCTCCCTCTATGTTCCTCTCTCTCTCAAACCACTCTCTACCTCTCTCTCACTTTTTATCTCCCGCTCTCTCTTCCCCTCTCCCTTTCTCTCTMCCCCCTCTTCCTCACTCTTCTTGTCTCCCTCTTCCCCTCTCCCTCTCACCCTTTGTTTGCCCCTTCTCTCTCCCTCCCTCTCTCTAACCCACTCACTCTCTATGTCTTCTCCCCACCCTATAATTCTCTCTCCCTCCCTCCCTCGCTTGGTCCCTTCCTCAATCCTCCCCCCCTCTCTCTCTCTCCCATCCCTATCTCCCCCCTCTCTCTCTCTCCCATCCCTATCTCCCCCCCCTCTCTCTCTCTCTCCCTTATCTCCATATTTCCCCCTTCTCTCTCCCCATCCTTTCCTCTCTCCCCCTCTCTTCCCCACTCTCTCTCTCTCTCTTTGTCTCTCACTTTCACTTTCCTTACCTCTTTTCCTCTCTCTCCCTTCGCCTCTCTTTCTCCTTCTCCTTATTTACCTCTCTCTCTTTAACTCCCTCTCTCCCCTGATCCCTCTCTTTCACTTTCTCCCTCTACCTCACCCTCTCCCTCCCTCCTACTATATCTCTATATCTATCCCCCTCTTTCTCTCCCTATTTATTTCTCAATATCCACCCCATTGCCCCCCCCTCTCTCTCTCTCCTACTCTCCCCAT
>ML781818.1:1608663-1646770 GCA_009831015.1 Picea engelmannii
ATGGGGTGGGAGTGAGAGAGGGAGGGAGAGAGAGAGATGGGGTGGGAGAGAGTAAGAGAGGGAGGGAGGGAGAGGGAGGAAGGTGGAGAGATATGATAAGAGAAGGGGAGGGAATAGAGAGATATATATGGTGTAATATCCCTAGGCTGAACACAATTGTAAATGTAAATGAAAATGTACTTAAGTCGGTGAGTTGTTTGATATCATCTTTTGTATGCACATTTCATGGCATAGTGCACGCATGTATTGTGAAGTAAAATGAGGAAGTGTGCACATTCTAGGATATCGTGCGCAACAACTTAAGTGGCACAATTTTGAGGCCAGGGAGCCTTTTGTGTATATGTTTTTCTTTATAGGTTGGTGAGCCATTATTATAAGCTAGGATGATTATGTTTTGATTAGGCCAGAGAGCCTAGATGTTAAAGGCCAATGCGCCTACTTTTTTAAATGTCTCAACATTAATATAAAATACATCATTGCATGCAGACCAACCATGATAAAAGAGATGGGGGAATAAACTCCACTAGTTAGGGAAAGGGTAGGGCTAAAAGTTAAGGAAAATGGATAAGCTAGGGAGCTTAAGCCAAAAAGGAATATTATATTAATATTTCTTAAATCATAAAGTATGGATAATTATTTTATCCTAAGTTCTAAAGTTGGGTACAAGTGGGCCAAAGTATCTCCCAACATGACAAGTGTCAATTTGGGGACATGCATACATATTGTTGGGACTTAGTTCATTTTCCCATCTTTTCCATCATTCTTCCCATCATTCAGTCATCCAATCAATCATCCATGAGCATGCACACACCCATTGAGCTATCCTTCATATCTTCATGACTGTACTTGAACCTGTATCCATAGAAATTTTGTGTTGGTGTATCTGGTTAGCTTGGGAGATGGACTGAAGAAGCAGGTTGTCAGGCCCGTGGGATATTGAAGAGGCGGGTTGTCAGGCCCGCGAGAAATTCTCTGGGTGAGAGAATTGTTGGGAATTGATTTCCTGAAGGTGCTAAACTGCAGCTACAGTGCTCTGAGACTTCCTATCCAACCTATTGTTGAAGCCCGAAAAAGAAGTGGGGTAGCAGAAGGATTGTTGAGCAGAGAAGGGGCACACTTCCTGGGTGGGACAGGCATGTGGGGAATGAGGGACTGTAGGTTGTTAGTCTGAGTTGGCACCTGAGACAAAGTCTTTCTTATTGTCTATGAACCTTTAACCTGGTTAGGAATCCCTTTACCTGAGTGGATTTTAGTCCCATCTCGGGGGCGACTCACTGTTGAAAGTGATGAACAGTGTGTTCTAAGGCTAGGAGGTTCATGGAAGTTCTACATGCAGTTGTTGACATTATTACCAAGATAAGTGCCAATTGTGTGATAAATTTACATGCTCCATTGTTATTTACGTGATTATTTTTATGGGTTATCATATGTGAGGTTATAACTATGTTTATTTTTATGGGTATTTCCTATATATGATAGATGTATATGTTTACTTTTATTTCAGTGTGAATCCCTATATTTACAGATGTATTTGTATGTTTATGTTTTATATATAATGCTTCCGCAAGAGTTCTATGTGTATATATTTTAATTGCATGCAGTTCGAAAAATTTATGTGGCATAGCTTAGTTGGATACTGGGTATGTTACAGTATGTTCCGCAGAGAGAATGTAAGAGTTCGTTGGTGTAGCATGGCCCGGCCTGGGTGTCTGTTATCGGACTAATCGGTAGGTGCGGACACTAACAGATCTCCCTAGATCCACCTAGATATAGAACAAAACAGGAGAGGACATGACTCTTTCCCTAAGTTTTGACCATTGAATTAGCTAGTAGGGAGGAACAAGTAACATACCTTTGTATCGCTTCCTAGGGTATCTGTTGCTCCCGCTTCACTACGGTGCTCTCGTGAGGTCAAGACCAAGACAACACAAACCAACCAAAGTGAATATAGTGACGGCTACGCGGCCCCTTCACCACCCACAGGTCGGAAGGTCCACGCGCTCACACAGGATCTTCTTCTTCTCCACCCAAAGAACTCCAAGGTTATTCTGTTTCCCTATCGAGAAATCTACCCACAGATCTCTTCACACGATCCCCCCTTCCTTGATTTACCGGGGAATCGTAACTCGTGACTTCGCGAGTTCAAAGGTTGTGCACTGGGTTCTCGAATCCCCGAGACCCGATATGTCAGTCAACGTTGACTTCCTCTTTCCTCTATTGGGACTTCGCTCTATCGCGACTTCGCTACTCACGATACCAAGCACGTGGTTTTCCAACCCCCGATACCCGATTCGCCGAAACGTTGATGCACACTTGAGTTGACTTTTCAACGGTCCCTTATCTCATCGGGACTTTGGACTTCGCGGGATCGCGAATCCTAACACTAATATTTCGGGACTTCTCACGGCGAGATCCCGATGACTTCGTGCCACCTGTACTCCACTAAGCCTGCTGTGGCACACACGATTCTCCCATCGGAATATCGCATTTCACGACTCCGAGTTGCACGAATACTTGGTTCTTGAAAACCCCGATGGATGAACGCATCCCACCAGAATGGACAGTCCAAACCCTATGTTAGGGTTTCCACTATGGATTTTCCCCGATCCTTTGTCCACGGGAAATACTGATTTACCAATTCCCAATGTGTTGGTCCTCCGACGGCTCCCACCCTTTGACCTACCACCTGCCCTCCTTGCTCCCCCGTGGCCTCGCACAGTTGTACTCTACCTGTCGAAGTATCTCATTTCACGATATCGCGACTCCAACTGTAAATGTTCACGGGACTCATGAAACTCCGGTTCCTGATCCTCCGATGAATGACCTCCTATCAAACTTTCCCTGGTGGTGCTCGATCGTTGCCACATGTCCTCCCTGACGGATGGTTGAGATCAAATCTCGTGCTTCGAGACTCGAAGTATCCTGATTCTTACAACTCCGATTTCCTGATGGCCAATATCCCGATGACTCCAGCTCTTGTCGGGATTGCTACTCTGTCTACGAGGTTAAATTCCTTGCATCTTTCGCAGATCTGATGGCTGTCGAGACTATGATCCAAGATCTGACGGCTCAGATCATTTCTCCTGTGCGCACTCCTCCTATGCGCCTCTTGGACGTAGAACTTCAACGGTCCAGAATCTGTCGTCCCATTCGACGACAGCTATGCTCCCTCCTGAGCTTCTGTGAGCCTTCTTCCTCACTTGGAAGAATTTCCAATTTCCTCAAAGGCTTCGACCTTCGTCTCCTTTTCTCCTATATGAACTATTTTCCTTTGAGCTTCGCCGTGCGTGTATAAACACTGCCCTTCCTGAGCTTTTATCTCCTTCTGAATCCTTGAAGGATTCTTCCAACTCCTGCACTCCTTGCAGAGTCTTCAGATGCACTCGCGGGTTCTATCCATCCTGAGCTTCTCACAAACACTCATACCCCTTGGGGGATTTTTCCTTCCTTCTCCTACAGATGGAGAAATAAAATGAATGCCCTCCTGACTATCCTGCTCAAGCAACCTCTTGCTGAGTCTTTCTGGGTGTTCAGCAACCCAGTGAATATCCTTCAGTGGATACTTCCTCAATTCATGGAACTCAAAGAGTTCTCTTCGTTCCTGTGCCTATCTGCACAATGTCTCGATGCCCTTCTGGGAGAGTTCTCCTCTTCCACAGAATGTTCAACATTTTTGTCCCTTTCTCCTATGGACTCCTTGCACCTGCTCAATGCCCACCTGGCAGAGATTCTATAGAACTCCTCAGAGATTATGTCTCCTTTCTGAACTCACGGTTGAGTTCATCTTCAGCACCTCGTGCTTACGCTCAACGCCCACCTGGCAGAGCTCCTACAAAATCCTCAGTGATTCTGTCTACAACTATGTCTCAGATACACAGCCCTGCCTCCAAGGTATTCAGAAACCTTGAGGTCTTCCTCCGAGTTGTTGACTCCATCTCCTGTGCCGCAGCACGTCTTTGTCTGACTCCTCAGGGTTCAGAAGCTCATTAGGGCACTGGTATTCAAAGTCCGCAGCACTCTGTCATGCCCTCATGGAATGAAACCTCAAAGACCTTCACCTGAAATCTCACAAACTCCCTGCAAATGCCTAACACACATACATTCACAGCATATAGAAGAACACACACAGACATCCACATAACACAGAATACATGCAGGAAAAACTGCTTCTGATTATATTAAAATGGCAAATGCCTGTATTTACAAAGTTTTCTTAAGCTTTCGCTCGCTCTTCTCATCTCTATCCTCCTTTTCTAAAATGAGATCTAAAAATCTCTTTTACCTGAGAGCTCAATCGAGTGCTTCCCTCCAGGTTCACCTACTCTAATAAATTACATTCAATGGCTGTCTAGTCCAGCGTATGGATCTAGATCTCAGTCGATCTTAGCATTAAAGTTTATCCTACCTAACGCCTGCTCAAAGACACGGCTTTTATGGATCACCAGCCTAAACACATTTAATTACATTGAATTCAAATTCAAATGAGGTTGCGCCTCTCCTTCGGCATCTGAATGTGTACGCGCTGACGTGGCTGGCTGGTTGGCTGGATGCGTGGAGAGATGCTCCTGCATTAAACTCCTCAGCTGCAAAATCATGAGCGCCTGCTCATGCGCTTCCCCTCTAAGCTGTTGGAATCCTCCTGGATCCCAAATAAGTCTTTGGAGCTTTCCATCTGCTCCAATTTGTTGTTTTTGTTGCTGCTTCTTCTGCGTTGCTGCTGCTGCTTTCCTTCTTCTCAGCTTCTCCTCGCTGGCAGTCTCTGCTGATCTCAACATCAGCTCCATGATCTCCTCAATCACTTTGTCCAGCTGCTGTAGTGGCTGGCCCTGTTTTTGCAGTCTCCTCAGCTACAAAAATGTTTGGCACATGGGCAGATCACTATGATCTCCCATGCCTCCTTCATCAACTTCCAACTTTACCTGTTGGATGTGCACGCTCTCCACTTTCACCCTCTCTTCCAGGGCTTCCATCTGCTGCCATAGATTAGCAAAGAAAATGTTGTCTGCTCCTTCTTCCTCTTCTGCTCCTGCTGCAAACTCCCATGTTGCAGTCTCTTCAGCTTCATGGCTGAGTGCGCTGAGCCATTCCTCGGAATGCTCATTTTCCTCTCCTTCTACTTCTTTTTCTATCAGCTTCAGTGCTACAACTTCTTCCCTTTCATCTCCCTCGCTGAAATCATCGAGTTGTTCCTCAGAACGCTCCTTCTCTTTTCTTTCTTCTGCTTGGGCAGTCTTCACCATCTGCACCAATTCGTCTTGGACAGTCATCGTCAGCTGTGACTGTTCCTCTGTTGTTGTTGCATCTACAACACCAATTTCTGCCTCCTCTTGGGCAAATGGTAGGAATATTTCAATTCCCCCAATCATCAGAATATCATCCTGATCTTCCTCCTCTATCAATTGCTCCTGCTGATCTAAATTTATCTTTGAGCTCACCTACTCTGTCAGCTCCCCTAGCTGATTCCAACTCACTTCTGAGTTTATGAGACCCACAGATAGTCTCATCTGCTCATCCCTGCCCACCTGGAAATATGGGATGTTCCTGTTGCCCTCCTGGCAGACTATGAGATCAACTAATCCCATCTTCATCAGCACTCCTTGCTGAATTGAACTCTTTTCTGAGTCCATGAAACCCTCAGATGATCTTGCATTCTCATCTCTTCCCACCTGGCAGTCTGAGATGCTTTCTCTGCCCTCCTGATAGTCTTTGAGATCCCGCAGTGATCTCATCTCATTTCCCACCTAGCAATGTGAAATTCTCTGGCTGTCCTCATGACAGTCTCTGAGATCCCACAGTGATCTCAATCTATTGCCCTCCTGGTAATTAGGAATTTCCTCTATGTCCTCGTGGCATCTCTTGAGATCCTCAGCTGACCCCAATTCAAATTCTTCACCATCATCGAGACTTTCCCTAGTCTCTGGTTCGCATACCTGAACCATCTCTTCTGTGGCCTTGAGGTTTTCAGCATACCTCAGCCATCTCTTTAGCAGCCTGCATTGTCTTTTAGGCATCAGCTCCCTGACTGGCCATTTTGCTTTCACCTTCTTCATGGGCCACTCATACACCCATCTCGGCTTTTTATTCTGCTGCATCTGCAGTTCCAGCTCCTCCATTTTTGCCCTGATATCGGCAAGTTCCTTCAATCTTTCAGCTGGGCTCATCAGCTCCGGCTTCTTCTGTTCAACAGACCTATGGCCTTCAGTAGCCTTGCTGTTGTTCCTGTCTTCCTTCCTGGCAAACCTGCTACTGTCACTCCCACAATCCTGAGTGCTCAGCTTCATCCTTCAGTCCTACCTGACTGTCTCCTTGATTGTTTCCTACCTGCAAACAACCACCTACAGAGTCTTCAGTAACTCTGTTTTCTTTGACCTTCTCTCCTCTGCTTGAAATATACAAACAGAGTCCTGCTCTGATACCACTTGACGGCTACGTGGCCCCTTCACCACCCGCAGGTCGAAAGGTCCACGTGCTCACACAGGATCTTCTTCTTCTCCACTCGAAGAAATCCAAGGTTCTTTTGTTTCCCTATCGGGAAATCTACCCAAAGATCTCTTCATGCGATCCCCCCTTCCTTGATTTACTGGGGAATCGGAACTTGTGACTTGGCGAGTTCAAAGGTTGCGCACTGGGTTCTCGAATCCCCGAGACCCGATATGTCAGTCAATGCTGACTTCCTCTTTCCTCTATCGAGACTTCGCTCTATCACGACTTCTCTACTCGCGATACCAAGCACGTGGTTTTCCAACCCCAGATACCCGATGCACTGAAATTTCGATGCACACGTGAGTTGACTTTTCAACGGTCCCTTATCTCATCGGGACTTCGGACTTCGCGGGATCATGAATCCTAACACTAATATTTCAGGACTTCTCGCGGCGAGATCCCGATGACTTCGTGCCACCTGTACTCCACTAAGCTTGTTGTGGCCCACACGATTCTCCTGTCGGAATATCGCATTTCGCGACTCGAAGTTGCACGAATACTTGGTTCTTAAAAACCCTGATGGATGAACGCGTCCCACCAGAATGGATGGTCCAGACCCTATGTCGGGGTTTCCACTATGGATTTTCCCCGATCCTTTGTCCACGGGAAATACCGATTTACCAATTCCCGATGTGTCGGTCCTCCGACAGCTCCCGGCCTTTGACCTGCCACCTGTCCTCCTTGCTCCCCTGTGGCCTCGTGAAGTTGTACTCTACCTGTCGGAGTATCGCATTTCGCGATATCGCGACTCCAACTGTAAATGTTCACGGGACTCATGAAACTTCGGTTCCCGATCCTCCAATGAATGACCTCCTGTCAAACTTTCCCCGGTGGCGCTCGATCGCTGCCACATGTCCTCCCTGACGGACGGTTGAGATCAACTCTCATGCTTCGAGACTCGAAGTGTCTCGATTCTTACGACCTCAGGAACTCCGATTTCCCGATGGCCAATATCCCGATGACTCCAGCTCTTGTCAGGATTGCTACTCTGTCTACGAGGTTAACTTCCTTGCATCTTCCACAGATCTGATGGTTGTCGGGACTATGATCCAAGATATGATGGCTCAGATCATTTCTCATGTGCGTGCTCCTCCTATGCGCCTCCTGGACGTAGAACTTCAATTGTCCAGAATCTGTCGGCCCATCCGACGGCAGCTGTACTCCCTCCTGAGCTTCTGTGAGCCTTCTTCCTCACTTGGAAGAATTTCCAATTTCCTTAAAGGCTTCAACCTTCGTCTCCTTTTCTCCTCTGCGAACTCTTTTCATTTGAGCTTCGCCACACGTGTATAAACGCTGCCCTTCCTGAGATTTTATCTCCTTCTGAATCCTTGAAGGATTCTTCCAACTCCTGCACTCCTTGCAGAGTCTTCAGATGCACTCGCAGGTTCTATCCATCATGATCTTCTCACAAACACTCAGACCCCTTGGGGGATTTTGCCTTCCTTCTCCTACAGATGGAGAAATAAAATGAATTCCCTCCTGACTATCCTGCTCAAGCAACCTCTTGCTGAGTCTTTCTAGGTGTTCAGCAACCCAGTGAAGTTCCTTCAGTGGATACTTCCTCAATTCATGGAACTCAAATAGTTCTCTTCTTTCCTGTGCCTATCTGCACAACGTCTCGATGCCCTTTTGGCAGAGTTCTCCTCTTCCACAGAATGTTCAACAGTTCTGTCCCTTTCTCTTGTGCACTCCTTGCACCTGCTCAATGCCCACCTGGCAGAGCTTCTACAGAACTCCTCAGAGATTCTGTCTCCTTTCTGAACTCACGGTCGAGTTCGTCTTCAGCACCTCGTGCTTATGCTCAATGCCCACCTGGCAGAGCTCCTACAAAATCCTCAGTGATTCTGTCTGCAACTATGTCTCAGATACACAGCCCTGCCTCCAAGGTATTCATAAACCTTGAGGTCTTCCTCTGAGTTGTTGACTCCAACTCCTGTGCCACAGCACGTCTTCATATGACTCCTCAAGGTTCAGAAGTGCATCAGGGCACTGGTATTTAGAGTCTGCAACACTCTGTCACGCCCTCATGGCATGAAACCTCAAAGACCTTCACCTAAAATCTCACAAACTCCCTGCAAATGCCTAACACACATACATTCACAGCATATAAAAGAACACACACAGACATCCACATAACACAGAATACATGCAGGAAAAACTGCTTCTGATTATATTAAAATGGAAAATGCCTGTATTTACAAAGTGTTCTTGAGCTTTCGCTCGCTCTTCTCATCTCTATCCTCCTTTTCTAAAATGAGATCTAAAAATCTCTTTTACCTGAGGGCTCAATCAAGCGCTTCCCTCCAGGTTCACCTACTCTAATAAATTACATTCAATGGTTGTCTAGTCCAGCGTATGGATCTAGATCTCAGCCGATCTTGGCATTAAATCCGATCCTACCTAATGCCTGCTCAAAGGCACGGCTTCTATGGCTCACCAGCCTAAACACATTTAATTACATTGAATTCAAATTCAAATGAGGTTGCGCCTCTCCTTCAGCATATGAATGCGTGCACGCTGACGTGGCTGGCTGGCTGTGTGGAGAGATGCTCCTGCATCAGATAGAAAAATATATTCAACTGTCAACTTATGTGTATGATCAAGGAATTACACAATAAAGTAACAATGGCTTTATGGGAAAAGGACATGCCACTGTATCATATTAATCAAAAGTAGAAGATACAACCTGATCACCTTGATGTCGCAAGCTTCCTTTTGGTGGCTCTCGGCTCCAACACACACACTTGCTCAATCCTTGCATGAAGAAGATCAAATCCCTCTTGATAGACTTGCTAGAGTCTCCAAGCTCCTGCTCAAGCTAGGTCCTTCACACAATTCTTTCACCAATTCTCCAATGAATCTTGCTTAACCTTTTCCATGAGAATTCCATCAATATATAGGAGAGAATGAGATGGTTACTTGGATAAGAATGATCCCACAATATCAGGGAAACCAGTAAAAGGATAACCATTCGAATGCCAACCCATTCTTCTAGAAGATCCCCTTCTAGAACCATCGAGACTTCATCTTTTTCCAAGATTTAGAACAAGTTCTCACCCTATCTATGTAGCACAGTGCGAGAAGTTCGCACCCTAGCTGAAGGCAGCCTGCGAGAATGGGTCATTCTCGCACCCTAGGATATTAGCAACCTGCGAACTCTCTTCAAAAGTAAGTTTTCTGGGAAGAGTTGAATGTCACTTTTCTCAGGAGAAAGTTCTTATGAGGAGCCTGAGTACACCATCAAGATTGACCAAAATTATGGGTAACAGAATGCCCCCCAAAGTATGAGGCTGGAATCAGTGACAGCCAAAAGACTTTGTAAACTGCACGTGTGTGTCGAAAACCAGGAGCGCACCTAATCAGAAACCTGTGAACAACCAAGCATCTGCAGAATATCATATATATTAATTCTGAGGTAGGCATTCCCATACTCAGATCACAGACTGATGACATTGTAGACATAGGTCATGGCCACCAATCATACACTATGGATCCATGCCATCAAAATATAGCATAGCCACCAGGAATACACTGTGGATCTATGCGAGAAAATTCAAATTAAGATGACATAGCCACGAGACATACAAAGTGGATCTATGTGTCACAAATTATACATATTCCATCGCAACCTAGACAAAGAGATGATATCCAGGGTCTTCAATCTCGTCGCCCAAAAGTATGAATCTAACCATGTGATTACATGTGTTGAAGTCAAACATGGTAGAAACCACTTGATTACCGGTCATTGATGAAACCATTAACAAGTGCGAGGGAAATCATCATTAATGTCAATGACTCCCAAGGTACTCTAGTACAATCTTTCGAATGTGAATGAATGATTTGAGGTCGAACATCCGACGGAATCTTTCGATCAGGGGTCAATGATGTAAACCCACTGTCAAAAGCGAGGAAACCTGCCATTGAGGCATGCAGGTTCCAAGGTACCAAAAAAATTCTAAGTCTTGATTCCGGATAATGAGCTGAAGTCGACGGAACAAAACTCGTCACAGGAGGGCCTTGATGTATCCCCCATCAATGACACGAAATGAGTAACAGATTTTGAAGGTGAAACAGAGTATGATGTAAGTTGGACTGGACACAGGGAAGTCCGACACAGAGAGAATGGACAACTGCAGATGACCGACTCAATAGAGGTTTTAGATGAACTTCTCTTGAACATATGAATGACACGACCACTGATTTGGCAGCATTAACTCAGAGACGACACAGGGTATGACCCTGTAGCAAATCGAATGAGAGACAAATGGATTTCCCAAACCAACTTCAAATAATGAATAGGGGGTGTCATGTTCAAAAGCGACACTTACTGCCAATCAATATGAAGATGAGAACATATCCCTTTCCCAAATTTTCCCCCACCATTTCTGGCGAGTACCTCTTTATTTTTACGCAAGATTGAGAAGGATAACATATGCTATTGATATAAGATTATCCTTCGGATAAGTCCTTCGGAGTATGTTTAATAAACCCTAGGAAGGAGTGGTTCGGTCCCATGACGGGTCTGTCGATGTTTATTTAACGAGTCCAAAGATAGAAAACTCAAAGGTTTTTCATGATTATAGAATCTGGAAAAACACTTAAAAGAGAACTCTCTCAGTTCCTTTTTCATAAAATAGTATGATGAGACCGAAAAAGAGATAAATTATCGCCCACCAGACACTTTCTTCAAATACTTTATCGAGCATGAAAATAGCAAGGTCACTTGGCTATCTTTTCATGTTTAGAGAGTCTGAAAAGAGCTTAAAGAGGACTCCAGGGGGGTTCCTTTTTCGTATGACCATGTTGAGCTCGAAAAAGTGATAAAAGTATGCTCGATCATGTTCTCATGTATTTTCGAGCGTTAGAACAGACAAAGACCCAGCTCGAGGTTTTATACAAAAAACAAACAAAACATGCGATGAAGAAAAAAAAATATGTCTGCATCCCTATACATGAACATCGAAGTCATTACGCCTGCAAAAGTTGTACTCAAAAGGGCATTAGGGATTAGGTTTTAATAAATAAATAATTATAAAAATTCAATAACATGGTAAAAGTAAATATAAAGAAGTAAAAACTCTTTTTACCATATCATTTTAACTTTACCACTATTTGAGCCCAAAACCCCCTCTTTTACCCTTGAAATTCGGCGTCAAATTGCGGGAGTTACGAGCATCCATTCGACGAACCGTCAGCGGCAGTGAGGTAGGCTCTTTGTCCTCTACTTTTTCATGGTTTAATTTTTCATTTTCATTGGAAAAAACCACCATTTTGAGTTTTTTTTGAGGGTTAATATTGCGCTCATCCATTCTCGTAGGTGAATCCAAAGGCGCCTGCGAGAACCTCGCACTGTGCCTAAAAGGCACCTGCGAGAACTGCAAAGAGTAAAAGTTTTTTAAAAATTTTCTCAATGAAAAGATACCAATTTGTGAATAGAGTTATTAATCTTCTTCTTGTGCTTCTTATGCAGGTATTTGGCCATCACCATGGTTCTGGAATGGCGTGAAAGGGAGCACGAAAAAGATAATGCCATTTCCGGAAATCATCCACCCACCATTGCCGCTTTGTGAAACTGCGGTCTTCTGAAGTACTTTTGTATCCCGGGCATGAGGGCCCAAGTCAGGTTATTGGAGTACCTTGTGCATATGTGGGATCCCAATCAGCAAGTATTCCATGTAGGGGTCCACACATTGTCCTTGGATATCGAGGACATTTACTTCTTGACAGGACTGTCACGGCGTGGCTACCACGTGAACCTAACTGGTAGCAGAGGTGGTGGGCTGCCTATGAGTGATTACTGCTGCTTACACTGTGTTCCATAGGCAGAGAGGAGCAAAGGGAAAGTAGCTATTTGGGGAGTGCGGGATTTGACCCTTCACACTATTTTTTTTACCATTTCTCATATGGCTGGGAGCTCTGCTCCTCACATGGCTCTTCAGAGCTACTTTCAGTATGCCATAGAGTGTACTGAGCCTTGGGTTTTTAACTGGGTAGATGCAGTGCTTCGTAGCATGAAAAGGTAGTTGACCAAATGCAGGCGAGATAACCTGAAGCAGTTCAGGTACAGGTCTTTGTTGGTGTCCTTCTTTCTCGAGAGGGTTCCCTTACTAAGCCTGCAGTTTGAGTTGGATTTACCGGCCCCAACAGATCCAAGAATGTTGAGATGGTGTCAGCTCATGGCCCAGCACGTAGCTAGACCAATTATCAAATATGATGATACCTTCTTCGACTGGCTGTGACCACAGATGTTGATGGTCGATGATTATGCTTATGCCGGGTTGGATTTTCGAGGAGATCCGGACTTGGTCCTGCCCGAGGGTGCTCAATGGGGGGAACTTGGTAAGAAGTACACATTTTTTTCTTTTTAAATGTTTTTGTGAATTTTATCATATGCAAATGTTTTTTATATGTTCGTCCAAGGACTAAATACAAAATTTATTTTTGATGACACAGATGTGGGACCTTACCAACCTCCTGGTACTTCTCCTACTCAGCGGTGAGGAGAGGTGGCGCCAGTGCCACGATGGGACGCTGAGGATTACGAAGCGGTGGAACAAAACCCAGAGGGTTTGACAGAAAATATTCCAGACATGGCTCTTGGAGAGGTTCCACGACGTTATCAGTGTCATACAGTAGGAGTGTCAGAATCCATTGGTCGACTTCTTCATAGGGTTGCCTGGGCAGTCGTGTGTTACCATGAACGTCATCCATGACGTCAATTTGTAGAAGCTATGAGCTTCAGATTTTGAAATGTTGGTCTTCGGATAGAACGTTTTTGTAAAAACTCTTTTGATCATTATATATACATACGACTTCTACCGATTTATCTTGTGTTGTGTGAAAATTGATGTGACCGATTTATAAATGATCCAAATGTCTGTCTAATACATAGTTAGCCAATGCATCAGTTAATGTATTTAGACATATAGGAATATGTTGATATTCAATATAATCAAAATAATGTTCCAAGAGGCGAATTCGCAAATACACCCGTAAAAAAGTAGGACTTCGAATAGTATAGACATTACTTAACTGTAGTACTACAAGATGTGAATCGAGTTGCACAACCAAATGACGGATTACGAGCAAGATAGCATCAATCAACAATTCGATAACAGCGCTATACTCTGCAATATTGTTGGTTGCACGGTCGAGACACACACCTCGTAAGGATACAAGTTCGTTTGTAGGGGCGTAAATTACCCATGCAGCGGAAGCAAGGTTCTGATTACTACGGATAGTGCCATCAGCGAAGCCAATGTAGGGTAGCGAAGAATACGACATCTAGAAATCAAACACAACATCACATAAGGGAAGAGACTAGATAACGACAAAAGCAAGCTACAGTAACACCCAAAAAGTATGATACAATAAAAATACAGGTACTCATGCACAGGTGATCTTATGCATAGTACTTATTCAAGTACAACCCATTCCTGGGTTCACTCAAAGGGATACCATCGTAATCTACTAACTCATAAGCCCCTTTTTCCAACACTCATCTAACTATATAAGGACCTCGCCACATGGCTTCGAATTTTCCAGCTCCTAGCATATCTCGATCTTGTTCATAGAGGAGAATGAGATCTCCCTCGAAGAAAACGTGACGCTTGACATGTTTGTCATATTGGGCCTTGACACATTTTTTCTGAGTTTCTATGACTAGGGTAGCATCGCATCGAGTTTCTTCTAATTGCATAAGATACAATAGATGTTCTTCCTCAGCAGAATTGTTTGGTAGGAGTTCAACAGCTAGTTTTAAAGAGGGTATCTCACATTCGATCGGGAGAATGGATTCCAAACCATAGACTAACCGAAAAGGTGTAAACTCAGTAGAAGACTTGATGGATGTCCGATAAGCCCACAATGCAGAAAACAACATTGTGTGCCAACTTGTTTTGTGACTCCCTATCATTCGTCGGAGCATAGTTATGAGAAATTTGTTAATTGCTTCGACTTGGCCATTGGCTTGTAGGTAATAGGGAGTTGAGTTTTCATGGCGAAGACCCAACTTTTCAGTAAGTTCAGACATCATGAAGTTTCTAAAGTGGCTACCATGATCAGTGACAATAGCCTGGGGAACACCAAAATGAGCTATCATGTGATTAAAAATGAATAATTTTGCGGTCTTTCTAGTGTTGTCAAATGTCGACATCGCCTCAGCCCATTTCGTAAAGTAATCTACGGCTACAATGATGTATCCATGCCCCCCGTCCGAGTGGGGGTGACATGTCATGAAATCGATGCCCCATTTCACAAAGGGACCAACGGAGACCACAGGGTGAAGAGGAGAGGGATGCGACCGTATCTTGTTATTATAGGTCTGGAAAGCATGGCATTTTTGAACAGCGATTATGCAGTCGTTAAATAAAGAAGGACAAAAATACCCTGCTTGTAAGATCTTCTGGGTAGTAGCATACCCAGACATATGACCACCACAGGCTCCAGAATGGTAGTCATTCAAAGCTTTCGCAGCTTCGTCGAACGTTAGGCAGCGTCAAAAAACTGAGTCAATCCCCCGATGATAAAGAGTATCTCCGAGGATAATATATTAACGGGCTTGGTAGTGTATTCGACGTCGATCAGTACTGGACAAAGTTGGCCGGAAATTTTGGGTTTGGAGATATATAATGATATCACCATACCAAAGATCATCAGTGCTAATGAGGAAAAGGGATTCATCGGGTAATGAATCAGCTGCTACATTTTCTGTTTCAGAATAAGGAAAGTTGCATATCAACTCAGCAAACACTAAGGACTTCTTGGACTTGGCGTGTTCGAATTCCAAGTCAAACTCCTGGAGTATCACAATCCATTTGGAGTATTTTCCCCCTAGCAATTGACGTGTGAGAATGTGTTGCATAGGGTTGCAGTTAGAAATCACTGTAGTCTTGCACAAGAGGATATAGTGTTGGAAGCGTTGGACGGCTTGGACGGCTGCCAAGGCCAGTTTTTAAACATGTAAATACTTGATTTTGGTAGGCATTAGACTTCGACTCAAGTAGTAGATAACATGTTCGTCATTAGCATCATCCTCTTGGAAGATAACAATACCAATGGTGTAATCAGAGGCAGCAAGGTAGCGGAAATAATCGCGACCGTAATCGGGGGGAAAGAGAAGCAGAGCACGTGTTAGGGACAATTTCAAGGCTTCTAAAACATTGTTGGCAATGGTATCCCATACGAACTCATACCCCTTTTTTAGGAGCCACGTAAATCCACGAGTTATCTCGACATAATTTGGAATAAAACGACGAAGAAAGTTTGCTTTCCCCTGTAAACTTTGTAACTGGTGAAGTGTAGAAGGAGGAGGGAGATTAAGGATCGCCTCAACCTTTAAAGGATCCACCCGGATCCCTTGACACGAAACAATAAAACCTAGAAGTCGGTCGGATTCCACACAGAAAACACACGTATGAGGATTCAAACGTATATGGTAGAACCGAAAATAGACAAAAATGGCTCGGAAGTGGGTTGGATGATCAACTCGGTGCATTGAGTGAGCGGGTAAATTGTCCAGATATGGTTGAACGGTGTGCTTGATATCATGGAAAGCATAAGACATAGCGCGTTGAAAAGTGGTGCCAGCGTTCTTGAGACCGAAAGGGAGTTTTCGATAGGAAAAAGTGCCCCAAGGACAAATAAAAGCAGTCTTATGTTGATCCTCGAGAACAATGTTGATTTGATTATACCCAGAGAAACCATCCATCAGAGAGAAGATTTCACTTCCGGCGCAATCGTCGACAATCTGATCGACGAAGGGGGTAGGAAAGTTGTCTTTGGGACAAGCTTTGTTGATATCCCTATAATCAACGCATACACGAATTGTGCCTTGTTTCTTATCGATCGGGACAAGATTGGAAACTCGGTCAGTGAGAGCCACCGGGTAAATAAAGCCAGCTTTGAGAAGTTTCTCAACTTTGAGCTTGATAGCAACCTCTTTATGTGGGTGAACTGGATGAAGGTGTTTCCGGACGGGTTTAGCGTCGGGGTATGTCTTGATCTCATGTATCACAATGTCAGGGTCGATATCTGGCATTTCTTCATAGCTCCAGGCAAAGATGTCATGAAACTCTTTGAAAAGGGATGTGTAGGTGACAATTTCGTCAGAAGAACACGAAGCTCCGATATGGACATTTTCGACAATCCCAAGTTTAACGAATATGTCGAGGCGAATAGTGGGCGAGATATTGCTTAAGTTCCCTTTAGAAAAAACATCGTGTGCGGACTCGGGAATGGTTGAGATGACGACAACGGTCGATGGGGTTGAGATCCATTGGTAGTTCTCAAAGGTATGTTGCTCCAGGAAGAGGATGGAACGATGATGTCCATTGTCCCAAGGAGTGTCCTCCATGACAGACATGATCATCTCGTCTGTGGGAAAAATGACACAGAAAGGATCTGGAGATAACTCACCAAGAGAGGGGGTAGAAGGGGTTGCCGATTGAATGGCCTGATAGGAGGATTCAACCGGACTTAACAGAATTTTGTCTCCGTAACAAAGATGATCTCTAGGGTCAGGTACTATCCATGGGTCATGAGACACAGAAATGTCGTGAATCGAGGTGGAGCTCATGTTCATTGAAGCAACAAACGAGCATGGAACATAGGGAGGTGGAATGGGGAAAGTACCCATTAACGAAGAGTCTTTGAGAAGGCCTACACTAACGTTCTCATAACCCGGTAGGGTTTTAGTGATGAACGGTACATTTCCATTACAGGTATCAGAATTAAAGAAGACTAATTGGTCGACAGTGACTACCTTCCCTTGATGTGGGAAGGTACCACTCAAAAAAGGGTCGACACAACTACGTGAATGGAATCGATCCAGCTATGGCCAAGTAGAAGATTGTAATCAAGGGGAGCATCGAAGACTTCCACTTCGACTTGGACCGTTTTGCCTTCTAGCGTGATGGACAATGAAGGAAGGACATCGTAGGGCTTAAAACTGGATCCATTGAAGGCTTTGAGAGTGTTCTGGGATTCATTTAAAGAGGGAGAGCCAATGGATTTCTGGCAAGTAAGAGACATGACACACGTCGAGGCACCCTCATCGATAACGGTTCGACAAATTTTTTTGTTAGAGATAATCACTTGGATCTGGAACACAAGTTGAGGGGGTAACCTTGGAATGTGATCTTCCAAGTCAAAAATTATTAAATTCATATCCTTCGGGTCGATTCCACCAATAGTTTTCAACAGTGCCTTTTGTTGTGTGGGACAACTTTGAAGGACTTCGAGGGCTGACATCGCAGAAGGTGCTTGGGCCAGATATTCAACAATGTTGTAGTTATGGGCAGCATGAGCATGTGGATTAAAAGCCGATTTTCGAACGACGCCCTTTGGGGGGGGTCGAAGAACTGTGTTGAGGCTCGGTTGTTCGAGATGAAGAGGACCATTGGTAGGTGGAGTCGCGGGAGAGGGTTGTACCAAGGAAGGAGGTAGGTCATCAACCTTCTCTTTAGAGGGAGAATAATCTTTGGCTCAAGTGGTGAGTGCAATGTCGTTCTGCTTTGAATCACCAGTACACATTAATACATAGGATGTAGTAGAAGATGAAGGTTGGTCATGAATGACCAACTGAGCCTGTTGTTGAGACGGGAAGGGTTGGAACAAAATGGCCGGAGCAGGTGGTTTTGGAGCCCCTTGAAGGAATTTAGTGACCTCGGCATGTTGTGGACAATCCTTCATGTAGTGATCATCACCACAGATAAGACAAGGGTATCGAGGTTTGCGCTTGTCTCGATCGTCAACAGGTGTAGTTTTGGTTCGCTCTGCTTGAGAAGTATTTTTGTCCTCCTTATTCTTACCCCTTCCCTTTTTGGATTTGTTTTTACCAGCTGGGGTAGATTGAACTGCATTTACCTCAGAAGTCTTTCCAGTGGGTGTTACCCATGATTTTGGTTGTCATGATGATGTATTGATGATGGTGTACTCAGGCTCTTCATTATAACTTTCTCCTAAGAAAAGTTACCTTCATCTCTTTCCAGAAATATCATTTTTGAGGAAGGTTCGCAGGCTGCTAATACATTTGCCTATGAGAATGCATGATTCTCGCAGGCTGACTTAAGCCAGGGTGCGAGGGGTTCGCACTGTTTATAACTACTAGGGTGCGAACACTTTCTAAAGAAGGGAAAAAGATGAATTCTCGAAGCTTCTAGAAAGGAATCTTCTAGAAGGATGAGATGGAATTCGGATGGTTATCCTAGTACTGGATTCCCAGATATTTTGGGATCATTCTTATCCAAGTAATCAATTCATTCTCTCCTATATATTGAGTGAATTCTCATGGAAGAAGTTAGAAGCAAACAAGCAAGAGAGACATTGGAGAATTAGTGAAATATTGTGTGAAGGTCTGAAGCTACAACAGCTAGGGCACTCCAGCAAGTTTATAAAAGGTGGTTGATCTTCTTCATGCAAGTGAGCAAGTGTGTGTGTCAGAGCTAAGGGCCATCAAAAGGAAGTTTGCAACATCAAGGCTCAGGTTGTAATCTTTACTTTCCATCAATATGATACAGTAATATGTCCCTTTCCCATAAAGCTGATTCTACTTTATTGTATAACTCCTTGATCATATACATAGATTCACTATTGAATATATTGAGCTTTCTTCACTCCACTTGGTTTGTATCATTTTGGTCTTGACTGTACGAGAGCATTGGAGCAAAGTAGGAGCAACAAAGACCAACGGAAGCGATTATAAGGTATGAAACTTATTTTTGCCTCTTAGTTCATTCAATGGTTAGAATCTAGGGAAAGAGTATTATTCTGTCTTTCTTTATTCTAGATCCAGGTGGATCTAGGGAGATCGGTTTATGTCCGCACTTACGGATTTATCCAATAACAGTGGGAGGGGTAGCAGATGGAGCATTTTGAACATTAGAAGAAGCAGGTTTGGGGTTGGTGCTCAAGGCGGAATGTGGTTGGGCCTGGAAAGTGCCAATCACACCGTCGGCTGCATGAGAAGCAGCTAGAGTAGTTGAAGTGGCGGAAGTGGAAGGACGAGGTAAGTCAGGTAGTAAGTCGTAAAGGGTACCCGTTTATGAGTAAACGAGGTCAAGGTATTGAGCATGACTTATGGCCTGCTCTTCCGTGACTACTCCACCCATGGTGATGTCACGACCGATGTCATTCACAAATGATTTGGTAAACCACTCTACCATCAACTGATCGGGGAGTTCGAGTTTGATGAGACGTCATCTCCGTCGCCACTCATGAATGTGATCAAATATATGAGTGTCTTTGTTTTGTTTGAAAGAACTCAAAATCTCAGTCCCTGTTTCATAACGGATCAGTAACTGGTAGTGAGTGAGGAAATCCATAGCTAGGGTGTTGAAGTCAGCGAAGAAACCTCCTAGTAATTATATATACCACTTCGTAGCAGAACCTGTTAGGGTTCGTTGAAAAAGATGTAAATGAATAGAGTCATCCATCAACGAGTTGGATGAACACCAGAGATGAAAATTTATGACGTGATTGTTCGGGTCCTCTCCCACTTTGCCATCGAATTTAGGGATGTCCTATGGTAGCTTGGTTGGTATAGCAGGCCATTGGGGAGAGTGACGAATTAGATCATTTAAAATCCTTGACAAATCCAAAAGATCCAAAGTGGCCAAGAAGGGTAACTGTCAATTCACCTGCGGGTACTGGTGGCTTTGGGGAGGAAGCCCCATCGGCAAACCAGTAGGACCATAAGCAGTCTGCATATAATGTGAAGACCCAGGTAGATTTGGTGGTGGTTGGAGAGGATAGTATCTCATGGGATTGTATCCTTGAACAGGGATGTGAGTTTGAGCATTCGAACCCCAAATAGGATTGGACGTACCCGGATATGGTTGGCCTATATTAAGGGGTATAACGGATGCAGTTGGAAACTATTGCCCCCAGTCGATTAAGGAGGATGTTGTATCAGATGATTCCAATACTGGGCCAAGGACAGAGGTATGTTTTGTCCATAAGGTGGGGTCGGTCCTCCTATCGAAGGTGGTGTTCCAATTGGGGGCAGCGTTCCAATTGGGGGTTGTGTTCCAATTGGGATTTGCGTTCCAATAGGAATTTTCCCACTGAGAGGGGGTTGATTCATACCTCCTTGGTAAAATTGTCCACCAACGGGAATCTGGTAATTTGGTGTGAAGGACGGAATAGTGCCACTAGGATTAAGACTGCTAGTGGAGGATGAGAAAGGTCCTCCAAAAGGAAATTGAGGGAGTGTCAGAATAAAACCAAGAAGAGAGTGCCTAGAAGAAGAGGGACCACCAGGAGAGCTGGATGGGGTTTGCAGAGGAGTTGAAATGGAATAATTCAATGCACGGTACCCAGGCGGTAGTGTCAGGGTGATACTGGGTGTGAGCGATGTGCCGATGGGGGTTTGGCTAACCGCGGTAATCCCAATGTGAATACTCGTAGTATCGGTGTGATGGGCCATTTCGATAGGGATGGTCAAGATGTGGTCAGATTGCGGGGCGTCTGTACCAGGAAAGTAATAGGCGGTAGCAAACGGTACTGTCTCTGGGATAGAGATTTCAGAAATCACAGGTGAGATGATTTCAGAAATCACAGGTGAGATGATGGTTTCAATGCCTGATCCTACACCAAAAAGGTCCCGTCTAAAAATGCCCATAGAACAAAAAGGATCTTGGCCTTCTATGCCTGGAAAGGGTCCAACCGGTGATCCAGAAGACACAACAACTAAGTCTCTGGAAGAATTCAGTTGCATAAACTGTCGCTCAGAATTGGGGTGAAGTCGAAAGTCCTCTCGAGTATTGGTAATTCAGAAATTATCTAGAGAGTCAGTTCATTCCACTTGTGGCGTGGTAACGTCTTGGACTTCACTCTGCCGAGGAGAGCCCTCAGGTGAACTTGTAGGCAAGGGTTGAGAACCTTCCATATGCTCTGGAAATAAACCCTACATTCTACGTGAATGACGTGGAGGAGCTATTGTAAACGAGTGACAAACTTACGAAGAAAATCGTATGGTCAAATTTGGTAAACAAACAGGATGCGCTAGTAAACAAAATCTAGGAAACAATACCAAGCAATCAAGACCTTCTAATTTCGAAGCCACTAGTTGGTGATGAAACCCAACGTCGCAACAACAAGACAAGAAGGGGCTGGGCTAGGGTGGAAAAGTTACGATGACAACCTTCTTAACGGAATTACACCCTGGTGCAAGCTCCCACACATAATCATGGGTATACCCTCCAAGGAGATTGAGTGAGTTTGTCCAACGTCGATTCCAGGTACCGTGAAGACTTACCCCTTCACAGTCACCTTCTGTAAGACCCTAGAAATATAGGCCGCTAAGGTTACCACCGACAACAATAAAGACTGGGGGGATAGTCAACAGTCCGAGCCACACGCAAGGGCAGGGTATCTAGCCCGAAATCAACTCAAAAGGCTTCCACTCATCATTGTGGGTATACCTCCAAGTGACCCCCGTAATACATGCAATCTCTACACCAATATCAACAAAGTAGGGTGAGTAACTCTGTCAATATCAATGCAACCTCGTGTTTGACCCTTGTGTGAGAAGGGCTTCCCAAGACAAGATGTTGTAAATGGAATTTGACACTCCTTAACACAAGATGCTATTGTGTGTTTTGTGCTTTGGAGAGTGTATCTCTCTACCTATTCCAAAGCACTAGCCTAGCTAAATGTTGGTGTAATAGAGCCCTAGAAAAGAGTTACTAGTTAAATTTTATGATTGCGCAATGTTATTAAGGGTTGTTGTTACTCAAAGGAAGCGGAGATGAAACTGATGTTGTATGAGACTCTGACCCAATGATGCATGGATAAGAATGAAACATATCAATTTTCATTCAATGAATCCTATGTACGGGAGGGAAAGAGAAATTTTCCGGATCAAACTTGAACTACAATACACAATTTCCTTTAAAATGCAATTGCAATGAATCACGCAAAAATAACAATTCTCTATTGTTTCTTTTTCAATAATTTCAACAATTGATTTTCAATACTTTTGAAGACGAAAATGCTTTTGAAAGAAAAACATTGTTCACTTTTCAAAAAGGGCCTACACCATGATGGTGAGAGTGAAGAAAACCAAAAACTGATGAACAAGCAATAGATAAAAACCCAAACCAATCTTTCAATGGAAACAAAAATAACAAGCAGACCAAACTAGTCTTTTCAATTGCATGAGAAAAGTGATCTTTCAAATAATGAGAAAATGATAAAGACAAAGAAGCTCAACTTTCAATCGATCGTCGGTTCTTAACCAAACAAGCACACTCAGATTCCAAAATCAGAGAGTATATCTTTGCAGAAAAAAGTCAAGAAACGAAAGTCAAGAAAAATGGACAGGAAGAGCCTTTGATTTCCTAAGACTGTTTGTGCATAAAAAAGAAGAAAAGAAAATATCAACCAATGGTCCAAGAATCTCTGTGCAGGCACCTATACTGATCTGGGCAGCTGATCATGCAAAGATCTCAAATCCAAAAATTTGAAAAGAGGGTTCGCAGGCTAACAGTATTATACAGTGCGAGAATGGGTCATTCTCGCAGGCCAGCTTTGAGCAGAGCGCGAGAACCTCACACTAGACCTAAAAGCAAAGTGTGAACTTCATATATTCTCGCAGGCCACTGTGGAGTGCAATGCAAGAATGTCTGAAACTAAACAAATTTTTGGGAAAAGGACACAAAATTTGAAGAGGCCTCTGGACCCAGAGGGTCTATCAGGGTATCCTGAAGACTCAGAGATTGATATGAATGGAGAAAGGTAACGCAAGAGAAAATGGTGAAGGAAAAATACCCAAAACCACAAATAAAATGAGTTATTTCCCCAGTGGCGTCGCCAATTTTGTTATCGGACTAATGGTAGGTGCGAACACTAACAGATCTCCCTAGATCCACCTGGATCTAGAACAAAACAGGACAGGACATGACTCTTTCCCTAAGTTTTGACCATTGAATTAGCTAGTAGGGAGGAACAAGTAACATACCTTTGTATCCCTTCCTAAGGTCTCTGTTGCTCTCGCTTTGCTCCGGTGCTCTCATGAGGTCAAGACCAAGACAACACAAACCAACCAAAGTGAAGATAGCAAAATATATTCAACTGTCAACTTATGTGTATGATCAAGGAATTACACAATAAAGTAAGAATGGCTTTATGGGAAAAGGACATGCCACTGTATCATATTAATCGAAAGTAGAAGATACAACCTGATCGCCTTGATGTCGCAAGCTTCCTTTTGGTGGCTCTCAGCTCCAACACACACACTTGCTCGATCCTTCCATGAAGAAGATCAAATCCCTCTTGATAGACTTGCTAGAGTCTCCAAGCTCATGTTCAAGCTAGGTCCTTTACACAATTCTTTCACCAATTCTCCAATGAATCTTTCTTAACCTTTTCCATGAGAATTCCATCAATATATAGGAGAGAATGAGATGGTTACTTGGATAATAATGATCCCACAATATCAGGGAAACCAGTAAAACGATAACCATTCAAATGCCAACCCATTCTTCTAGAAGATTCCCTTCTAGAACCATTGAGACTTCATCTTTTTCCAAGCTTTAGAACAAGTTCGCACCCTAGCTATGTAGCGCAGTGCGAGAAGTTTGCACCCTAGCTGAAGGCAACCTGCGAGAATGGGTCATTATCGCACCCTAGGATATTAGCAACCCACGAACTCTCTTCAAAAGTAAGTTTTATGGGAAGAGATGAATGTCACTTTTCTCAGGAGAAAGTTCTTATGAGGATCCTGAGTACACCATCATCAATACACCATCAAGATTGACAAAAATCATGGGTAACAGTGTCCGGGGACGTTACAAATGGAGGTAGGGAGAGAGGGATGGAGGGGAAGAGAGAGAAAAAGAGAGAGAAGGTAGGCATAGAGAGAAGGAGAGAGAATGATGGGACTATATAGGGAGAGAGAGATGGATGGAGATAGAGAGAGAAAGGGAAAAAGGGAGAGAGGGATATGTTGGCTGTGGAGCCTGATTATATTCCTGATTCATAGGTCTTTGTTTCCAGTCATGTTTATACCCCATGAAGACTTTACACCCAAGAATAATGTACACTCCTCCACATGGGGGAGTGCAGAGGGGGGTCTAGGGGAAAGAGGTCCCCCGGTGGGGGTTTGGGGGATAACGTTCCATGATGGGGGTTTGGGGGCGAAGCCCCCAAAGGAAAAAATTCCTTGTAAATGTAAATTGTAATTTCATTGTAAATCTAGATCATTCATTATAAGGTCGCAGATTTGATGGTAGAAGTTATGTTAGGGTTTTTTTCCCTAGAAGGAAACCCTCTTTTATGAGGGAAATGTATTGTGGCTATGCATCATTGCGAATATTGTATTCTGAGAGAGGAGACTATGAGAGAAATAAGAGGAAGTTACAACGGGTGTGTTGTAGGTTGTATCCCTTCATTTGCTAGATAATAATAAAGGAAGGACCTCGCAATTTCTCTGGTGGACGTAGCCCACGTTGGGTGAACCATGTATATATGTGTCTATGTTGTATTGTGTATATTCTGTTTTTTATTTCCGCATTTGTTTTATTTTATTTCTCTGTGATCCTTTTTTTCTAAAAATTGGTATCATAGTGAAAGGTAACTTGCAGGAAAAGAGGGTTTCTGGTTCGAGTGGGAGCAATGGCGGAAGATGGAAATTTTAGGGTCGAGAAATTTAACGTCCAAAACTACCAGTTATGGAAGATGCATATGGAATATTATTTATATTAGAATGATCTATTCCTACCATTGGGTGGAATAACAAAGAACCCAATGACCATAAAGGATGAAGAATGGGAGGTTCTTGACAGAAAGGAAATAGGAGTGATATGGCTGATCCCGGAAGCGTTGGTGGATTTCAATATTTCTAAAGAAAAGACAAATAAGGAGTTTATGGATTCATTGGCTAAACTGTATGAAAAACCCTCGGCGTCCAATAAGGTATTTATAATGAAGAGATTATTTAATATGAAGATGTCATAAGGTGGGTATGTTGCAGACCAATTAAATGAATTTAATATGGTTACTAATCAACTAAGTTCTGTAAAAGTGGACTTTGATGATGAGGTCAGGGATGTTTTAATCTTGTGCTCATTGCCAAAAAGTTGGAATAGATTGGTCATGGTTGTAAGTAACTCTGTCTCTGGTTCAAATACTTTACAATTTGATGATGTTGTTGGTGTTATCCTTAGTAAGGTAATGCAACGGAAAAGAAAAGGTGAGACACCAAGTAATGCGTTGAACATGGAGAACAGGGGAATACAAAAGGATAGAGGAAATGGATCATGGAACAACGAGAATTATAGAAAGGGAAGATCCAAATCCATATTTGAAAATATAGAGTGTTGGAATTGTGGGAAGAAAGGACATCTGAAGAAAGATTGTAGAGCTCCAAAGAAACAAAGAGATGGACAGCAAGAGAAAAATCAGGAAGTAAATGTAACAGGTGATGTGTTACAAGATGCTTTGATTCTTTCTGTAGATAATATTTCTGAGTCTTGGGTAGTAGATTCAGGGGCTTCATTTCATGCCACACCCCTAGGAAACATTTTCTAGATTATGTTCAAGGTGATTTTGGACAGGTTCATTTGGGTGATGATGCACCATGAAAAATTGTTGGAATGAGAAAGGTAAAAATAAATCGAAGCAATGGAAACCAATGGTTGTTGAAAGAGGTAAGAAATGTTCCAGATATAAGGAAAAATCTCAATTCAACAGGGTAGTTGGCAAGTGAAGGTTGTGTATCCATATTTATAGATAAGGTGTGGAAGGTCACCAAAGGATCATTGGTGATAGAAAAAATGAGAAGGTAGGTACATTGTATTTATGTACTGGTAATACTGACTTTTCTATCTCTTTAGCTTCTACAGGAGTGAATACAGTATTTTGGCATCATAGGCTTGGACAAATGAGTGAGAAGGGGATGTAGATACTTCACAAAATAATTTTTTACTAGATCTTAAACAAATTGATTTGGATTTCTGTGAGCATTGTGTTTATGGAAAATAGAAGAGAGTCAGATTTCTCAAAGTCAGAAAAGAAAAGAAGAGTGAAAGGTTAGAGATCTATATGGGGACCAACTCAGGTATCATCTCTTGGTGCCTCTTGTTATTATGTTACTTTTACTGATGGTGCAACTAGAAAAACTTGGGTTTATTGCATTCAACAAAAATATGATGGTTTTGATACTTTTAAGAAATGGAAATATTTGGTTGAGAATGAGATAGGAAAAAGGTTGAAGTGTCTCAGATTAGACAATGGAGGTGAATATTACAACAAGGATTTTGATGATTATTGTTCATACCATGGTATTCGTAGAGAGAAGACAGTTCCATGAACACCACAATAAAATGGTGTGTCAGAAAGGATGAACACGACAATCATGGAGTGTGCAAGAAGTATGAGATTCCATGTTGGTTTTCCCTTACAGTTTTGGGAAGATGTTATAGATATTTGTTTTTATTTAATAAACAGAGGACCTTCAAGGTCTTTGGATGGTAGAATTCCAGAGGAGGCATTGTAACACTGCGTTTCCCCCAGTTTGTAAAAATAACTATACTGGCCAAGAACTATGGCAAACCCAAAAATGTGAATGTGTGATGTGAATGGACCTTGTGAAAAAGGTCAATGACTGTGAATAATATTATGAATATATATATTGCAGGACTACTGAGAGGGGATATGTTGAAAAAGAGACCACGATGGCTGGAGAAAGGTTGTGGAAGGCACCTGGAATGGTGGCATTAACTTCCACCGAAACCAATATCGTATTTGGACTTCACTGGCCCGGAGAACCAAGAGCGGCTCGCTAGCCCCGACTTAAATGGCTCGTCAGGATTGGTAGGTAAAGGGATCCTCATGAGTAATGAGGGATGGGGGTGAACCACCCATCCGTAGAGTCCTCAGACCTTACCATTGCGAGGGAAATCGTGCCACACGCAACCTCGTCGAACAGAGAAAAGGCAGGAAGTGTGGGTGATCAAGGGAGACGCGAGGGAAAGAAGAGAACTCTGGAAAAATACAGAGTGAGTGATAGCAAAGAAGAAGGAGAGTAACCTTCGTTCTCGGTCACTGGCAAACAAAGACGTAGTCTCGCAGCATCTTGGTCTCAGCTCGGGGGTGGCTAGTGGTAAATCCGTTGGGAGTCGTTGAGCCTACGGTTGGGTGGAAACGAGCACCCCTCTCAACAGTTGCAATCACATCTAGTGTTATTTCTGATAAGTGTTTTACATTTTGCATCCTGAAATTTATATGTTGATATGTATGCTCACAGTCTGTGCAGTTTTATGAATGGTTTGAGTATAATACTACCTGTGTAGTGTTTTGATTTAGAAATGGTGGTTGCACGCTTATAATGGAAAGACTATGTATGGATTATGTTTTATAAATCGCTATTTATACACATATTGAATTAATTCAGACTTCAAGTCTGTTCTCGGGAAATCTACACCCCTAACCATCTCAGGTAATACCCTGGATAGATCTCCCCATAGAGACACCCTTCTTAGAAATCTCACCAAGAACATGGAAAAGGATTTGAAGGCGCAAGTCTTAGTAACCATGTACGAGGAAGAATGATCCTCTTGAAATCCCGAAATAACAGTGAAGGAATACCATGTTTGCTTCGCAAGAGTCGTCAAGGAGGCGTTGGACGGTCGTAATTCTCCGTGGAGAATTCACAAAGTCCCGAGAGCCGTCAGATCTTGTAGAGGAGTAGGGGAGTTACGGTAAGCCTATTTTCAAGTTTTAAGTTCAAGAGAAATCAGACCATAGGATCTGAGTCGACAAGGACCGTTGGATCACTCACGTAATCTCATTTCGTGGATTCGCGAGTTGAAGGGTTAAAACCCTTGCCTCAAGATTCACGAGGTCGCGAAAGGCAAAGTCCCGAAGGGGAAAAAGGATTTGTGTGAGTCAATTATTGGTGAAGTGCATCAGAACTCGGTATTTCGGGGTTTCGTGGGTTGAAGAACCGAAATCTTAGCATCAGGATTCGCGAAGTCGCGAAGCCCGAAACTCCAAAAAGGTGGGAAGTTCCGTTGTGGGACCTGCGTTGATGATGTGTCAGAATTTCATAATTTCGGCATATCGGCGGATAGGAGGTCGAGACTTTTGTCCTGAAAGTCCCAAAGGGGCGAAAGAATCTGAGTCGTCCATCTACGGGAGGACGCATGTCGCGAAATCATCCATTTCAGAGATTCGGGCACCGGGACTCACAGAGATCAAGGAATCTCGTGAACTCATAGGTTTGCAAGGTAAGATCCCAAAGGTTGGGTGCTCCAAGTTGCAAGTGGC
This sequence comes from Picea engelmannii, assembly GCA_009831015.1. Taxonomy (NCBI): domain Eukaryota; kingdom Viridiplantae; phylum Streptophyta; class Pinopsida; order Pinales; family Pinaceae; genus Picea; species Picea engelmannii. The sequence goes on from ML781818.1 coordinate 1,637,416, forward strand.
GAAGTTGCGAGGAGAAGAGATAGTCGTTGGATCCAGAGAATGGGAGGATTATTGGATCAGGAACCCCATTGCCTGTCGTGCGTTCGGGGATTCGAAGGTTGAAAGGAGTCGTTTTCAACTTCACGAGTAGCGAAGTGCCGAGAGCCAGGCACGAGAGGACACGTGGCAGAACTTAAGGTGGGGCCCACGTGATTGACAGGTGGACACGTGTCGCCTAGAGAAGTAAGTCAATGCTCTGTTGACTTCTCGCGTCTCGGGGATTCGCGGGATAAGAGCATGAGAGCTCAACCCTTCGACTTGCGAAGTCGTGAGTAGCAAGAACGCGAGAGGGAAAGCTAACATCGCTTCTCGGGGTTTCGTGAAGGGAAGGTGCTAAGATTCAACGCTACAACTCACGAAGTGGCAAGTTGCGAGAAGTGCGAAAGGAAGGTCAACCTTCGCTGACTTTCAAGTCTTGGAGGATCGCACAAGGAAGGAACGAGAGTTCAACCTTTGAACTCACGAAGCGGTGAGTAGCGAGAGGAGATAGCATTAAGCTTAGCCGGTGGTCACACGTGGAGGGCACTGACAGAGGAGAGCTATACCCATTTCGTGATCTCAGGTATCACGAGATTGGAAAAGAAGAGTTGGGAGCCTCGACTCATGAACTCGTGAGTTGCGAGTTGCGACAAGTACCTTTTGGGGTTAAGCCTTGGTCATAGCTCTGTGGTCGCTTGGAGAGGGTGGAGCTCGTGCCTAGTTCTATTCGCATAGGGGAGCTTCCGAAAGGACCTGTGGATCGATTGGAAGAAGATTCCAGCTAGGAATCAAAAGAAGTCATTTCGGTTCATAAAAGAAAATGATTGATCCTTAAGATCGAGAGGTTGTGCAGAGACTCTATCGAGGCAGAGGTGGCATCTGCAACCTGTGCTAAGCTCCGTAGGTTTTCGGGTGTTCTGTCCCTTGAGAAAAGGTGAAAAATTATTATGCCAGAGTGGGTATGTGACAAATTGGTATCAGAGCATGGTTACAACACTTGACCTGCTTGGGCTCATGAACGAGTTGCACAGAAGCTCCGTTCGGAACACTCTTAAAAAGAGTAACCCTCTATATTAACCCTCTTAATTCAAAAAGGTCAAAGTCCAAAATGAAAACCCGACTGTGTATGCATGTGAAAGAAATATGAATTTTGCATGGGTTATAAAAATGTATCTAACTATTGACTAACAATCAGCGTTTGTCTTTGCACACAAGCAGAAGATCAACCGCGGGAAATTATCAATGCATAGTATGGTGACTCACCATGAAGTGGGAGATGGCTCCCACAATAGAGGCGAAGAGTCTGACGAAATAAGGGCAGAAGGAACCCCTCCAGGTCTAGCCAAGACTGTGAGGAGCCTCATGGTCGAATTACAAAGCTACAAGGCTGACAATGAAAGGATGATGAAAGAACAAGAAAAGCAAACAGAAATTAACACAGTTTTACTGCATATTTTATCTGATCTACAAAGACAAATGCAGCATGAACCTAAAACTTAGAAACATGGTCATATCAGTGGTCACACTGAGAGGAGCACCTCGAAAAAGGTCCACCCCAGAGGTAAAGGAAAAGCGTCGGATGATTCCTATGAGAAGGAAGCTAGTGATTCAGAGGGCTCTTCTAGCAACAGAACCAGTTCCTATCCCCGAAAGAAATAGAAGAAGAAAAAGTCTTCCAAAGGTCGTAAATTCAAAGAATTCAGAAAATCCAAACCACCCTTCTTCGACGGTGAAATAAAGAAGGGAGAGGAAGCAAAGGCCTGGCTACTCGTACTAAAGAAGTATTTCAGAGTCCATGACTTTTCAGAAAATATGAAGGACCGAGTGGCCACCTTCAACTTGAATGGAAAGGCTTCCATTTGGTGGGAAGACCTTAAGAATGTGAAAGGGGTTTGCAAAGAGGACCTGTCTTGGGAACGGTTTGAGAAATACTTCTGAAAGAAGTATCTGTCGGAAAAATATTTCGACGAAAAGACTAAAGAGTTTTATGAACTCAAACTGGGACAACTCACTATAGAATAATATGTCAACAAATTCCTCGATTTGTTGAGGTATGTACCCTATATCAAGGCGGAAAAGGCAAAGGTGCAACGCTTCATCAGTGGACTACCTAAGGACTATCGGAATAAAATTGAATTTGATGAGCCAAAGACTCTGGAAGGCACTATTCGAAAGGCAACCTATTGTCATGAACAGTTTGGGCATTGAGCAGAACCTCGTGAAGGATGGAAATAGAAGAATAGTTCAATATTTCAGAAAAGGGGAATTAAATCCCCAGGATTTAAGAACTATAAGAAGAACCCAAGAATGAGCTTCCCAGCCCAGAGTATGCACCAACAGAATTTTCCCTCCTTGAGTGGAAATAAAACTTCTGGACCCATATTAGTGAAGACTGATAACCCAAAGAGAGAACCTTTGAAATGTTGGGGTTGCAGGGAAGAACATCTATTGAGATACTGTCCACACAGACAATAGAATAGTCGAAGGATTTATAACATCCAAGAAGCCACTATCGTCAATGATGTGGCTAGGAGTGTGCCACAAATTTATGCAGCCTTGGATAGTAACCAAGCCGACCACCAAGCTTCAGTAGTGGAAATAGAAGGTATGATTTCCAACCATCTAGTGTCTATTTTAATTGACCCTGGTTCAAATTTGAGTTATATAGCCCCTAAAGTTGTTGATAAGTGTAAACTACAGCCATAAAAACATACCAAGGCATGGTTGGTACATTTAGCCACTGGCACCAAAAGGAGGATAGTAGAGGTCATACCAGCCTGCCAATTAATTTTGGGCGGATTCCCCACCCAAATAACCCTTAACTTATTACCCCTGGGATCGTATGATCTGTTGATTGGTATGGACTGGCTAGCCGCCCATAAAGCCAGATTGGACTGTTACCACAAAACCTTAGAATGTGTAAGTAAAGAAGGGAAAAAGATAACCCTTCAAGGGATCCGAAAACCTATTTCAGTGAGACAAATATCAACTCTGCAAATGAGAAAGTATTGTCGAAAGGGATGTCCCCTATATGCAATACAAGTGTTGAAAACAATCGAAGGTGACAAACCAAGCCTTGATGATACCCTATCCTGAGAGAATACAAAGATGTGTTTCCAGAAGAGGTATCGGGTTTACCTCCAAGAAGGGACATAGACTTCTCGATAGAACTTGCACCAGGAGCGGTGCCGGTGTCTAGGACACCCTACAGGATGAGCACACCCGAGTTATTTGAACTCAAGATGCAATTAAAAGAAATTATGGATAAAGGCTATATTCGGCCTAGCGTGTCTCCATGGGGAGCACCAGTCCTGTTCATGAAAAAGAAGGACAGTACCCTTAGACTGTGTATAGATTATAGGAAACTCAATAAGGTAACCATAAAGAACAAGTACCCCTTGCCTAGGATCGACGACCTGTTCGATCAATTGGGGGGTGCGTCTATTTTCTCGAAGATTGATTTGAGGTCGAGATACCATCAAGTCTGAATCAAGGGTGAAGACATCCATAAAAATTCCTTCCGAACGAGGTATGGTCACTATGAGTTTGTGGTGATGCCATTTGGGTTGACCAATGCCCCTACCACTTTTATGTGCTTGATGAACAATGTACTCAACAAATTCCTAGACAAATTTGTGCTTGTTTTTATTGATGATATATTGATTTACTCCAAGAACATAAAAGAGCATGAAGAGCATATTAGACTTGTGCTACAAGTGCTAAGATAACATCAGCTCTATGCCAAATTCAGCAAATGTGAATTCTTCTAGAAGCAAATACATTACTTAGGCCGTGTTCTCTCCGAAGAAGGAGTAGCGATAGACCCTGACAAAATCGAGTCTATTATGGAATGGCCTACCCCAAAGGATGTTTCAAACATCAGATCCTTTATGGGATTAGCAGGATACTATAGGAGATTTATAAAAGGATTCTCCATGATTGGTTATCCAATCACTGCCCTCCAGAAGAAGGGCACAAAATTCCTGTGGACATAGAAATGTGAAGAAAGATTTCAAACCCTGAAACATCTACTGACCCATGCACCCGTGCTGAAGATCTCCAATCCAGAAGTTGACTTCCTCGTGTGCACAAATGCCTGTAAGGAAGGGATCGGAGGAGTCCTTATGCAGGAAGGAAGTGTGATATGTTATGAATCCCGAAAATTGAACGAGCATGAAGTCAATTATGTGACCCATGATCTAGAACTAGCTGCCATAGTGCATGCCTTGAAAATGTGGAGGCATTACCTCCTGGGGAGAAAGTTTGTGCTTATGACAGATCACTGTGGATTGCGATACCTATTTGATCAACCAAAGATCAATGTTAGGCAAGCTAGGTGGATGGACCTCCTTAGCGAGTTTGATTTTGAAATCATACACATTAAAGGAAAGGAAAATAGGGTGGTCGATGCCCTTAGCAGAAGTATGAAAACAATTCACCTGGCACTGGTGAGCACCTGCGAGACAGATGTCAAGGAAAGAATCAGAAATGCACAAGAAATAGATCCCTTCGTCTAGACCATGACCATGTACCTACAGCAAGGACCCACCGGAGAAAAATATGAAGGCTACCAGATGACCGAAGGAGGTCTGCTCACTTACAGAAGCAGGTTTTATATTCTAGACTATGACGACTTGAAGAGGTTCATATTGGATGAACTACATAAAAGACCCTATTCTGGTCATCCAGGATACCAGAAGATGATCACGGCCACTAAGAGACAATTCTATTGGCCTGGAATGAAGAAAGACATAGCCGAGTACTTGGCCAAATGCATAGAGTGCCAACAAGTTAAAGCAAAACACCGACACCCAGCAGGATTATTGCAACCTTTACCAATCCCAAAATGGAAATGGGAAACCATCTCCATGGATTTCATCACCGGATTACCAACATTGACCAAACAAAACGATGCCATTATGGTAGTGGTGGATAAATTGAGCAAGTCTGCTCATTTTATCCCTGTCAAGTCCACTTGCAAAGTAATCGATATCGCCCAGGTATTCATGAAGGAGATATTCAAACTGCATGGTATGCCGAAAGAGATCGTGTCTGACAGAGACACGAAATTTACTTCCAACTTTTGGAAATCACTGATGGTTGTATTAGAAACCAAATTGTTGTTTAGCATCGCCTATCACCCTCAAACCGATGGACAAACAGAAAGAGTGAACCAAATACTTGAAGACATGCTAAGAATGCATGTAATGCATCAACCCAAGAAGTGGGAAGACTACCTACCACTGGTAGAATTCGCCTACAACAACGGCTACCAAGCATCCTTAAAGATGAGTCCCTTCAAAGTTCTCTATGGTAGACCGTGTAACACTCCAGTTAGCTGGAGTAATCCCATAGACAAGATTTCTTTTGGACCTGACATGTTGAAAGAAATGGAACAACAAGTGACTCAGATAAAAAAAAACCTGAAGGTCGCTCAGAACTGACAAAAAATTTATGCCGACCAAAAGAGAACTCCAAGAGAGTTTAAAGCAAGAGATCATGTATATCTCAGAGTTAGGCCTAGGAAGAGTTCTTTGAAAATGGGATCTTGTGCCAAGTTGGCACCTCAGTATTGTGGACCCTTTGATGTTCTAGATAGAGTGGGACCTGTAGCCTATAGGCTAGCACTTCCTCCCACAATCAAAGCACATAAGGTTTTCCATGTCTCTTTATTGAAGAAATATGTACATGATGCTAACCATATAATTGATTGGTCTATGATCCAGGTGGAACCAAAGGGAGAATTTATACCAGAACCTCAATGCATACTGGAAAAAAAGGAAACCCCGCTCTGGAACCGAACCATTGCACAGGTCAAGGTGCAGTGGAGACATTTTGGCCCAGATGAGGCTACATGGGAAATGGAGGATGCCATGAGATAGGCATATCCGATTTTGTTTACTTCTATACATGCATGTCATGTTGATGGATAAGAACATCGAGGACGATGTTCTTTTAATGGGGAGGGAATTGTAACACCCCGTTTCCCCCAATTTGTAAAAATAACTATACTGGCCAAGAACTGTGGCAAACCGAAAAATGTGAATGTGTGATGTGAATGGACCTTGTGAAAAAGGTCGATGAATGTGAATAATATTATGAATATATATTACAGGACTGCTGAGAGGGGATATGCTGAAAAACAGACCATGATGGCTGGAGAAAGGTGGTGGAAGGCACCTGGAATGGTGGCATTAACTTCCACCGAAACCAATACCGTATTTGGACTTCACTGGCCCGGAGAACCAAGAGCGGCTCACTGGCCCCGAATTAAATGACTCGTTAGGATTGGTAGGTAAAGGGATCCTGATGAGTAATGAGGGATGGGGGTGAACCCCCCATCCGTAGAGTCCTCAGACCTGACCACTGCGAGGGAAGTCGTGCCACACGCAACCTCGCCGAACAGAGAAAAGGCAGGAAGTGTGGGTGATCAAGGGAGACACGAGGGAAAGAAGAGAACTCTGGAAAAATACAGAGTGAGTGATAGCAGAGAAGAAGGAGAGTAACCTTCATTCTCGATCACTGGCAAACAGAGACGTAGTCTCACAGCATCGTGGTCTCAGCTCGAGGGTGGATAGTGGTAAATCCGTTGGGAGTCGCTAAGCCTATGGTTGGGTGGAAACAAGCACCCCTCTTAGTAGTTGCAATCACATCTGGTGTTATTTATGATAAGTGTTTTACATTTTGCATCCTGAAATTTATATGCTAATATGTATGCTCACAGTCTGTGTAGTTTTATGAATGGTTTGAGTATAAGACTACCTGTGTAGTGTTTTGATTTAGAAATGGTGGTTGCACGCTTATAATGGAAAGACTACGTATGGATTATGTTTTATAAATCGTTATTTATACACATATTGAATTAATTCAGACTTCAAGTCTGTTCTCGGGAAATATACACCCTTAACCATCTCAGGTAATACCCTGGATAGATCTCCCCATAGAGACACCCTTCTTAGAAATCTCACCAAGAACATGGAAAAGGATTTGAAGGCGCAAGTCTTAGTAACCCTGTACGAGGAAGAATGATCCTCTTGAAATCCTGAAATAGCAGCGAAGGAATACTCTGTTCGCTTCGCAAGAGTCGTCAAGGAGGCATTGGACGGTCGAAATTCTCCTTGGAGAATTCACGAAGTCCTGAGAGCCGTCAGATCTTGCAGAAGAGCAGGGGAGTTATGGTAATCCTATTTTCAAGTTTTAAGTTTGGGAGAAATCAGACCGTAGGATCTGAGTCGACAAGGACCATTGGATCACTCGGGTAATCTCATTTCGTGGATTCGTGAGTTGAAGGGTTAAAAACCTTGCCTCAAGATTCGCGAGGTCGCGAAAGGCGAAGTCCCGAAGGGGAGAAAGGATTTGTGTGAGCCAGTTATTGGTGAAGTGCATCGGAACTCGGTATTTCGGGGTTTTGTGGGTTGAAGAACTGAAAGCTTAGCATCAGGATTCGCGAAGTTGCGGGAAGTTTCGTTGTGGGACCCGCGTTGACGACGTGTCGGAATTTTGGCATTTTGGCATATCGGTGGATAGGAGGTCGAGACTTTTGTCCCAAAAGTCCTGAAGGGGCGAAAGAATCTGATCTGTCCATCTGCGGGAGGATGCGTGTCGCGGAATCATCCATTTTGTAGATTCGGGCACCGGGACTCACAGAGATCAAGGAATCTCATGAACTTGGAGGTTCGCCAGGTAAGAGCCCAAAGGTTGGGTGCTCCAAGTCGCGAGTGGCAAAGTCACGAGGAGCAGAGACAGCCGTTGGATCCAAAGAACGGGAGGACCGTTGGATCAGGAACCCCATCGCCTATCACGCGTTCAGGGGTTCAGAGGTTGAAAGGAGTCGTTTTCGACTTCACGAGTAGCGAAGTGCAGAGAGCTGGGCACAAGAGGACACATGGCAGAACTTAAGGTGGTACCTGCATGATTGACAGGTGGACACGCGTCGCCTGGAGAAGTCAACGCTTCGTTGACTTCTCGTGTCTCTGGGATTCGCGGGATAAGAGCATGAGAGCTCAACCCTTCGAATTGCGAAGTCGCGAGTAGTGAAAACGCGAGAGGGAAAGCTAACATCGCTTCTTGAGGTTTCGTGAAGGGAAGGTGCCAAGATTCGACGCTACAACTCGCGAAGTGGCGAGTTGCAAGAAGTGCGAAAGGAAGGTCAACCTTCGCTGACTTTCAAGTCTCGGAGGATCGCACAAGGAAGGAACGAGAGTTCAACCTTTGAACTCACGAAGTGATGAGTAGCGAGAGGAGATAGCGTTAAGCTTAGCCGGTGGTCATGCGTGGAGGGCGCTGATAGAGGAGAGTTATACCCATTTCGTGATCTCGAGTATCGCGAGATTAGAAAAGAAGAGTCGGGAGCCTCGACTCATGAACTCGTGAGTTGCGAGTTGCGACAAGTACCTTTTGGGGTTAAGCCTTGGTCATAGCGCTCTGGTTGCTCGGAGAGGGTGGAGATCACGCCTAGTGATGTTCGCACAGGGGAGCTTCCGAAAGGACCTATGGATCGATTGGAAGAAGATTCCAGCTGGGAATCAAAAGAAGTCGTTTCGGTTCATAAAATAAACTGATCTATCCTTAAGATCGGGAGGTTGCACAGAGACTCTGTCAAGGCATAGGTGGTGTCTGCAGCCTGTGCTAAGCTCTGTAGGTTTTCAGGGGTTCTTTCCCTCGAGAAAAGGCAAAAAAGTATTATGCCAGAGTGGGTATGTGACAGGCATGGACAGGTAAAAAGGTAAACTATTCTTTTTTGAAGACTTTCGGTTGTGAATCATTTGTCCATATTGATAAAGAAAATAGAACAAAGCTTGAGGTAAAATCCAAGAAGTGTACCTTTATTGGATACAATGTTAATGATTTTGGTTATCGCTTATGGGATTATGAAAATAAAAAAAATCATTAGGAGTAGAGATTTCATATTCAATGAGAAGGTCATGTACAAAGATTAATTGCAGGGAAAGAAACAGGAAAAAGAAAAACCAGAATACATAGTGCTTGATGAGATCACTGGAAAAGAAACTCCAAAGGTACCAGAAAATCAAAATGTATAACAACAAGATCAACAGGTACCTCAAACTACTGCAAATGTTGTTAGAAGATCTATCGGGCTAAGTAGACCCCCTGAACAATACTCTCCCTCATTGTATTATTTATTGTTGATTGTGTTGATTAAGGTTGGTTGTCATTGATGTCAACCCTTGAACAAAGACCCATAGCACAAAGGTTTGGGTAATGGACCCAATAGTGTTTGATGTAAATATGACTCATTATTGTTTTTTCATGGTTGATAAGAAGTAAATATGGATGAACTCCAAAGTGGTCCCCTTATGGTGAAAGCCCTCACGGG
>ML781819.1:4030-14315 GCA_009831015.1 Picea engelmannii
ATTTATGCCATTGAAATATATTTTGTATTATTAATATTTTTTTAAATGTTACTTATCTACTTCGTGTTAAGCATTAAAGGAATTACAAATTTTAATTATATTAGATGTAAAAAGTATTTATGAAGAAAACAATATTTTTTACTTCCAATTATTCAGAATGACTCACATGAAATGTGGTGTGTCCATAACCCAATGTTATCTCTAAAATGGTTAAGTGAACAATGCAAAAATATTGTGCTTAAAACAAATGACATTCAAACACAATATACAAATCTTTTATCTTTGAAACCCATTTGGAAAAAAAGAATATTCTAGTGTGGGCTCCTTTTTATTTTTATTTCTCTCCAAATTCTAATACCCTAATTCCTAAAACAAATTATATTACAATGAACAAAAACCATTCTTTAATAAAGAAAAACCATAAGCCAAAAAACCATTTGCCCAAAATGATCAACCCAAAATCCATTGGCCAAAAAACCATGGGCCAAAAACAATGACCCAAAAGCAATAGTATAAAGAATATAAAACATATCCAACATTATCCCACTTGTTCTGGACACATTATTTTTATTAAGTTAGCAATCCAGGGCACAAATGCCCATTGCCTCTCTACACCAAGAAAACTTCCAATGCTTGTCAATGAATCTGCAACATTTTTCTCAACTTTATCTAAGAATACTTTCCTTCTTTCGACGATGTCTTTCAGAAAGTGGTGTTGCACATCAATATGCTTCTTTTTGGAGTGATAAGAAAGGTTGTTTTCCAAGAAGATTGCACATTGACTATCACAACCTAACCTCACATGTTGTTTTTCAAACCCAACCTCTAAACATAATCTTTGGAACTAGATACAACCTCCTTACTTCACGTATTTAGCTTATGTAGTTGATACTGCCACTACAACTTATTTCTTTTTCATCCCATTGATATCTCCACCAAACAATGTGAACACATAACCTCTTGTAGATATTCTATGATCCAAACCTCCAGTCTAGGTAGTCTAAAAAAATCCATGTACATCTAAAATTTTCTTGTCCATGTCTTTGTTGATAGTAGATTGCATAATCTGTGGTGCCACATAAATACTTGAAAATGATTTTTACCATTTTCCAATGCTCCTTTCCTCGTTTTGACACATACCTACTAAAAAATCATAGTGCATCGATAATGTATGGTCTAGTGCATACCATGGTATACATTAAGCTTCAAACAAAACTAGCATAAGGAACACATGACATGTCTTCTTCCTCTTCCAAAGTCTCGGGGCACTATTCTGCAGATAGATTTTCACCTATAAGAATATGGACCTTTATCGGTTTACATTCCTTCGTATTAAAATTGTGCAAAATTATCTTAACACATTTTATTTGATTCAACGAGAGTTTCCTATCTACACGATCTCTCTTAATCTCCATCCCCAAGATAAAATTAGCAACACCAAGATCCTTCATGTCAAACTTGGAGGATAAGTGTGATTTCACCTCCTTGATAAGCTTCATGTTGTTTCCATCCGACAACATGCGATTGACATACAACACTACATACACAAAATGTTCACCAACCTATTTGAAATATACACAATGATCAAGCTTTCTTATCACAAATCCCAATACTAGTACATAGGCATCAAACTTCTAGTACCACATCCTAGGGGACTACTTTAGACCATAAAGGGACTTCCTTATCTTATAGACTAGCTCATTCTTACCCTTTACTACAATGATGGTTGTTTCATGTATATTTATTCTTCAAGGTCTTCATGTAGGAACAATGATTTTACATCCATCTTCTCTTCTTCAAGATCAAATGTTGCAGCAAGGGACAATAAAAATCTAATGGAAGTCAATTTTGCAATGGAAGAAAAAATATCACCAAAGTCAATCCCCTCTACCTAAGAATAACCTTTTTCTACCAAGAAAGTCTTATGCTTCTCTACTTTTCTTGTTGTAATTAGTTTCATTTTGAACACCCATTTTCTACCAACATGTTTCCTTCCATAAAGAAATTCAACAAAATCCCATGCCGCATTTTTATCCAAGGCCTCCATTTCTTCTACCATGGCCTTCTTCCAAGGTTTTCTCTCTTCATAATTTATTGTCTGTGTAACAGATCTAGGTTCATCATTAATACATGATAGAAAAAAATCAGAATGGATATTAGGTGGACTATACCTTGCATTAGTCTCCTTGAACGAAAAGAGCTTAACTGGATTATGTGGTTCGACCTCATCATTTGACTAAGTTGATTCAACCTCCTCAAATGATTTAGATCATTTGTTCTTTAGCTCAAACTCCACTTTCTATGGTTTTGGTTCTTTTGGTTCATCTTCACTCCTGGAGGTTCTCTCAACTTCAGTGAAGACCACATCTCGATTGTACACTGTTTTCCTTGGTATAGGATTCCATAGTGTAACCTTTCACTCCATCTTTATAACCAATGAGGATACACTTTTCATCCTTGTTGTCCATCTTGCTTCTCTTTTCCTTTGGAACATGCGCAAAAGCATTACACCCAAATACTCTGAGATGTGAAATACCTCATGTAGAGTCTTGTCAATGACTGATGTAGTGGGTGATCGATTTACTAAAAAATAGGCTGTGGCAATAAATTATTCCCAAAATTCATGTGCTAATCATGCATTGCTGAGCATACTCCTTTCGTTTTCCATTAACGTCTTCTTCATCCTTTATTCCACTCCATTTTGCTGAGGTGTGTATAGAGTAGCATTATGTCGTGATATACCACACAATTTACAAATATGTTTGACTTATTTACCACATAACTTACCTCCATTATCCATTCTCCACTTTTATCCTCTTTCCAATTTGGTTTTCCACAAGGGCTTTGAACTCCTTGGATTTTCTAAAAACCTCTAATTTATTCTTCAAGAAATACAACCATGTATTCCTTGAGAAATCATCTATGAAAAAAACATAGCACATAGAACCTATTAGTAATGGAATAGGTATAGGACCAAACACATTAGTATGTATCAATTCCAAGATCTCTCTTTCCGTAATAGAGCCACAAGGGAAATTCACCTGATTTGGCTTACCATATAAACAATGTTCATAGAAACCAAAATCTCATTCACATCCACACATACCTTCAACCATACCTTTACCTTTTAATAATTGAAGACCCCTCTCCTTAATGTGTCCTAATATTCGATGCCGAAGAAATGTATTATCTCCAGAGTGAAGTAGGGGCTTTGAATTCTTTGATAGTTCTTGCCAATAGTTTTATATAGAGTTCCACGTCGAAATCCCCTCATAAACACCATTGTTGCTTGAACCATTTTGACCCCGTTCTTTTCAAATACAACATGTATACCTCCATCATCCATCTTTCCCACATATATCAGGTTCCTGGACATATATGGAAAGTGTGAACCCCAAGAAGAATTCAAATCCTTTCATCTTTCAACTGTAACTTTACTCTTCCGCTTCATGTGATTTTGGTTGACCAAACATCTCCTAGGAATACATCACCATCACACCTTTCATACCGAAAGAACCAATCTATATGAAGATTCATATGAAAAGAGGCACTTGAGTTGATGAATCGTACCTCACTTTTTTACTGTGTATATGTAGAAGCCAAATCCACACCACCTCCTTTTTTAGAGGAGTAATTCCCTTCGGAAGAAGTAGTATCATCTAGCCCTTTACCTCTCTCAACACTCCTTGATCTGTAGTTATTCTTAAAATTCCATGGTTTACCACATTTCTAGCATACTTTCTTTAAAGGATCCTCTGGAGATTTAGATCTTCCTCTAGATTTAAATCTCCCTTCTGTAAACTTGTTTCTTATTTCTTTGGAACAACCCCTTACCATTAGGGCATCCATGTTATGCTCTCCCATTGATTTTTTTCTCAAATTTTATTGTAGATTGTTGATTGGTACTACATATTGCTACAACCAAGCTATCCCAAGACTCTAGTAAAGAACATAGAAAGGTTTAATAAATTTATACTCTTCCTCCAACTTAATATCAATAGAAATGAGAGTATTGAAATCATTCACATTATTTGTCACAGAGTCTCCATCTTCCATCCTAAGATGAAACAACTTGTTTTGCAGAAACAACTTATTTACTAGGATCTTTGACTGATACAAGTTCCCTAATTTTTCCCACAACTTCTTTGTTGTGTCTCTCTACATAGACGTTCAACAATATCGAATCTAATAGGCAAAGGAAAATAGTACTCATCTCCTTTATTTCTAACTTTTTCCAATCTTCTATTGATGTAGAAGCAGGCTTCGTACCCAACTCACTATTCCTTATCGACTAGAAGATCCTTCATCTTGAGCTTCCACAACTCAAAATTTTGTCCATTGAACTTTCCGATCTCCATTGTGGAACTAGTCATCTTTCTTTCAATACAAGAATTGTTACTAAAGAGCTTTTTTCAATACACGAATTACCACTAAAAAGCTCCCACTAAGCATGTTTATCACAAGTCTATCACATGCCCCAAAAAAATCAAACCATTAGCAACAAAAGAACCCCCTTTAAGCCAAAATCTTGCTATGATACCAAATATTAATTCTAAATCTCTTAAGTAAATAATGCAAAAATACTATGCAATAAAAGAAACATTAAATAAATGACACTAGTAAAATTATTGAAGCTTCTCCTCTCCTTTTTCTTTTTATTTCTTTTTCATCATCATATTTTTGATCCATGGACAATGCAATATATAGATATTTTCTCCAACCTCTTTTTTCTTTTAATTTCTTTTTCATTATCATATTCTTCATCCATTTACAATGCAATATATAGATATTTTCTCCAACCTCTTATATCCTAATTCCTAAATAGAATTAGATTATAATGGACAAAAAACATTTCCTAATAAAGAAAAATCATTTGCAAATAAAGAAAAACCATTAGGCAAAAAAACCATCCACCAAAAAATCATTGGCTAAAAACCATCAACCAAAAAACCATTAACCAAACAATCATTAGCCAAAAAACATCTAACCACTACAACAAAGAATATAACACATATTCAACATAAAATTGATATATATATATATATATATATATATAACATAAAATTGATATAAAAGTATATATTAAGTGGAGGTGGAAATTGAAATAATAAAAACTTTTTTTAAATTAAAAAATCTTCAGAAAAATGTTTATATATGATTTGTTTATCTTAACAAACGCCAATGACCGCCTGGAGGAATGGATATCGGTAACTGTCTGTAGCAAACGAATGAAGTGGCGCATTATGGACGACATTACAAAGAAGCCAGCCTTAGCCAGATTTCGCAGAGCAGCAGGAGAATATATTGCATAGCATACAAGGCCTCTGATCATCTGCTATAGAACTGAAAATCTGCTACAGATTGTGAATACGGGAGGTCCCAGTAAAGTAGAAGAAAAAGGAGGAAGAAGGACATTATATTGTCAGATGCGCTGTACAATGATACCATACTTTCTGTACTATTTTTTATCTTGACAAAACAGAAAGGCATACTTCGTATACTTATTGTTTTATAAGGCATAGAAATATTAAAGAAAAAATCGCACTCGATCCCAAAAGTCCAGTCAAAATCTAACGTGGAGTGTCAGTCATTGAGCATATTTTGAATGACCGACGGAAAGCGTGAATGGAATATCTAATGAGACCACGGACTACACTATGAGGGCGACCAATATCTACCCTCTGTAGCATTGAACGCTGAGGGTGGGTATCCACCTTTTATGTGAATCAATTTTTAAATCAATTTTTATGTAGTATTTATTTTTTTAATAATAATAATTTAATTTTAAGTTAGATATGTTGTATGAGGGTATAGTGGTATATATATTTTACTCTTTTTTAGTTTTGAACTTATGATGTTTTAGAATGCTCATGTTGTATATGAAATATTCTATTTTTAAGGTTGTGGTCAAGCTACACATTAAATTGGTGTATGAGACTCTTTGTTTGTAAGACAAGGGACCCCCCTATTTGAATGCTAAATGATACTAAGATATACATACCCTATCCTACTCTATGTAGATTTGAAACTGTGACTTAACATGTCAATAGATTAATTACATTTTTTTTTAATATATTATTGATAAAAATTGAATAAATGTATAGAAGATAGACAATTATTTTTCTCAACTACTTAAACTAAACTCAATTAACAAACTATATATAAAAATATATATATATATATATATATATATATATATATATATATATATATATATATATATTAAATTTATTAAAAAACTTATCATTTTTTTATATCCAATAATATACAACCTAAAATAAAACCACAATAAATCACAAACATATTTTTTTCACCTAAAATCTATTTATAATAATCCCATTGAATGGATAGCAATGTCCATTCAGTATATCATACGAAAGACTTTGTTGTAATCGAGGAGAGTGGCATGCACACAATTTTTTTAAAAGACAGTTAACTAAATTTCAGCGGATACCACAGATTTATTATCTTCTTGTGAACTTAATATTGCATCTACTGTTAATTATAAACATTGAGATTTAAAAATAGGGCTGGAATTTGATGGATAAATTGCCTGAAATAATTTGATGGGCAATTTGTGAGCAATTTGCGTAATATTGCATCTACTGTTAATTATAAACATTGAGATTTAAAAATAGGGCTGGAATTTGATGGATAAATTGCCTGAAATAATTTGATGGGCAATTTGTGAGCAATTTGCAGTTAATTAATTTGCAGTTAATTATGATAAAAAAGTTTACTATATCATTTAAAATTTTGATTATATATATCGAAATTGTGGAAACAATCAAATTTGAGAGACTGCTCGGATTTGAAATTCTAACCCTACTTAAAAGATAAAGTATAATGAATTCTTAAATTGCATATGTTAATTATTTAACTAATTTAAGAAATAACTCACTCTTAATCGGTCATCACCACGAAATAAAGGTGTAAACCAGTGAACAAGTAACTTGGAAGGTGATATTGACGGTTAATTAATGGGTATATATATATATTGATATTGACGGTTAATTAATGGGTATATATATATATTGATATTGACGGTTAATTAATTGTAGTTGCGCCCAGCTCCAACAATAATGTAAACAGGCCCATGCGGATTTGCTCAGTCATTCTTTCAATGTCGGCGCCCACAAACGTTCGAACAGTTTCCTCATAAACCGGACGTCGATCTTGACCCCCGGTGCACTGTTCACCCGCTTGCTGAATGGTCATAGAGGATTTATCCTTCATAGTCGACAATGTTTCACCCAGACTCTCGGATTTTTGGGAAATGGGGGACAGGGATGTCACATATATAATATAAAAAATAATAAAAAATAAAATTTTAAGAATAAAAATAATAATGATAATATGATAAATTTCAACAATAACATAAATTAATTATATATATATTTGTTTTAATTTTTTTTTTTAAATTTAATTTTTTCTTTTTTAAGTTTTACTGGGCAAAACAAATTTGGGGGGACGTCCATAAGTCCCCATTTTCAAGGGGGGATGTCTAGGAGTCCCCCTTTTAGGGAGTTTCGTCCCCCACCTTGGGGAGTCACGTCCCCCCAAGTCCACCCGCATCTCCCCAAAAAGGGGACGTGGGGAAACATCCCCCCTGGAGTCCCCCCGTCCCGAGGATGTGAGGGATGCGTCCCCCACGACCCCCACCCTGGGGACGCGTCCCCGTGGAACACTGATATTCTACACTCTAACGACCACTTCATCCAACTCTAAGACATCCTGTTTTTAATATTATGATGGTAATCTCAAGAATAATATGGATGATCTCTCCGTTGTGGGAGACCTCTGTTGGATCATATCTTGCCCGAATGTATCCATAACATCTACCACATTGAGGGCATTGCAGGTGAAGTTTGTAACCCAAGCCACCTGTTTGATGACTCTTATCTTGTGTGTAATGTTGACATACAATCGTATATTTAAGAAGACATCTTTGATTGTTTACTCGACGATGATTTTAATAGTAGTGTTGATTTTAGAAAATATTGTTTTAACTTGGGATTTATTAAGCATGAGAGGAATTTAGAAGAGTCATGCCCAAGTTTAACCTTGCATTCTGTTGACGTGTGGCACCGTGGTGGTTTTCCCTTCGTAGCTTGAGTTAATCAAGGATACTTCACCCGAACTATGTTTTTTAACTTAGAGCATACCCATACTTCGTTCGAGGCCACTGGCCAGTCACATCCTTACTTTATGCAACTCACTTGTATACTTAGACAATTGTTAACTTTGTTTAACACTTAGTCAATTTCGTATACAACATAAAACATGTGAAACATGTAAGAGACAAATATAAAGTGTGGACGACACAAACCGTTCCTAACACCGAGCTTTGTGTATTATACAAAGAGGGCGCTATTGTTTCAGTTACAAGAATGGGAAGTCTCGTGACTATGCCCTACATATCAGAATTGTCCAGACTTGTGATTTCGTCTCACCCAGACTCCCCTTTGTTGTTCCTCCTTCCCTCAACTTGAGTTGCGCCCCTCTAGTGTGCGTAGACTTAGAGCTCCATCTCTTTCTCACACTTGGTTTTCCTTTACTTTGCTTGGTCTTGCACCCTTTCCTTTATAAAGACTCCAAGAGTCACATGTGCGAAACATCACGTTTCTTCGATGCGTCATGCCCCTTTACGAATCATCGCACTCAACCGACCGTTGCGCCCATCTGTGGACCCAGGGAACCCATCTAAGCCCATGCGCCCATCAACCGTTCATTTCTTGGACCGACGCACCCGATCCTTGGGCGTGCACCCTTTGTTTCATCCTCCCGTTTGTGCCAATCATCGCGACTCTCCATGGGTATGTCAATGGAATCGTTCAGCCTCTCTGGCGCGCCCATGTTACTAAGGGTAGATTGGTCCACTCCTTGGGATTTCTACCAAGTTGCCCCACCCTTGCCCAAAAGCAATCCAAGTCTTCGTCATCCGTAGGAAGGGAAGAAGGGTGTGTGCCCCCTCGGGCGCACACATCACCACCATGCCCCAAGGTGCTCCTGCCATGCTGAAACCATCTTCATTCATCCAATTGATCATTTCTTCCTTCTTCTCTTCGTCTGTCTATTTTCAAATCTCCCTGAGGAGCACGTGTTCTTAGTAGGTTTCCTGGGAAGCCTTACATCCTCTTCCATTGAACTTGTTTCCATATCGACAACTTTTGTATCACTTGCGATTTGTAGTGACATTTATAGAACTCCCAAATCATGTCCTCATACTTCCATAAGGACTCATACTTCTCCCAATCGTTCTCTTGGTTAGGCTTGTCCTTCCACTAGACAAAATACTCATGCACTCAACCCCTGCCCCCGTCCCAAGATGCGAAGCATGAAAATCTTCTCTACCTCCAACTCTGGCTTATTTGCAACCATGGTTGGCGTTGTTGATGGATCAACTCAACTTGGGTCATTCGGGTCCCTCTGACATGACTTTAACTGACTAATGTGAAAGACAAGATGAATGTGTCACATGTGAAACAATAACTCCAATTTGTAAGTGACATTGCCAATCATAACATTAAATTTGAACAGTCCTCCATACCTCCACATGAGATATGGAGCCATCCCTTTTGGTGGTGGGAACTGATCTCTGCTTAGCTTGAGTAAGACCATCTCTCCTACTTGGATTATGTGTCATGTCAACTGTGATTTATTGGGCCATTGCTTCATTTTTTGTTGTTGTGTTATTCAAGTGTGTGCGAGATATCTCCAACCGACATGGAAACTCTTAACGGAAACCCACAACTAATGGATTTATCCCATAGTAACCCTGCTTTACAAAATGAGGAGTTGTAGGTTGTTTTCCGTTTGTCAATTCGAATGGACCATAACTGTAGTGTCCCCAAGGCCGAGCCCCGTTACAGATCATGTTATATGCAAAGAATTGTAAATATGCTCTATAGGCTGGTGAGCCAAGTTTTGTATAAGTTGTAGGCTTATGAGTTTTGTTAGGCCAGGGAGCCTAAGTGTTGAAGACCAGGAGCCTGTTGATATACTTGTATGTATGCAGGTCAATTAATAAAATATAAATACCACCAGTGCAGACCGTCCACGATGAAAGAGTGAAGGGGGACTGAGCGTCCACAGAAGGGGCAAGGAACTAGGGGCTGGAAAGTGGGAAAGGGGCTGAGTGGGGAGCCTAGGGGCTAAGCCTAGGGGGCTTAGGCATGGAATAATATTTTATTATTATTCCTAAAAATCCATGTGCACATTATTTTAACCTAAGTCCTTTGAAAGGGCCCGTGATTTCCCAAGTGGTGGGAGAAGGGCGTACGGA
>ML781819.1:45221-78585 GCA_009831015.1 Picea engelmannii
ATAATGTAGAAATGATAGGCAGATTGCTAGGGATTGGGTTGTTGTGTTCTGATTATATTTAGCATGGAGAGGTTTGAGATCCACACTTCATGGATCTAGGATTTGGTTTGTTGAGACCATCTCATCTATATATTGTACTCTTAATTCATTTTCTAATTGAATTGGTTTTCACCATTCCCTGAAGAGAGCAAGCCTTGAGTGCTCTGCTCCATTTCCATCTCTGTCTTTAATTTAAGTGAATCTGTATCTGGATCAATGGGTTCAACAACAGGGGAATTGGAACTACGAGGGGCTATAAACTAATGGTTAGATGGCTTGCCTTAGGCTTATTACCTTTTATTGATTCATAAAGGAGATAGCAATAGGGTCATCAAAGAGATACCTCGTCAAACCTATAGTCGCTGCAAGGACTATACGTTTCACATTACTGTCAAAGTCATTCCACAATTTTTTTTGTTGAAATTGTTTTTAAATATAATATTTAAAAAAATAGTATAATATTTATACTTATTGAAATTGTTTTTAAATATAATATTTAAAAAAATAATATAATATTTATACTCATTGAAATTGTTTTTAAATATAATATTTAAAAAATAAAATAATATTTATACTTATTGGAAATAGGTATATTTAATAGGGTTTTAGTTTTTAATGATTTTAATACATTTTTAATAGAGAAGATTAAATATGGATGGAATATTAAGGGTTGTGATTTTAACCATTAATTTTCTTATTTTTATAAAGATTTAAATTTATGTGTTTACTTTTTCACAATTACTTAATCATATTAAGAAATTATAGTGCTCACTAGCTGATTGCCAACTTTTAAGTGATTAAAATATTTCATTTTCCACTTTTTTAAATTAAGTAACTAAGTGTCTGAGACATAAATGTGAGAAAAGTAAAGAATGGGAAAAATAATTTGTCCAACAGTCATACAAATGTATCCTAACCTAAACAATTGGTGCATGGAATGTCTTAGACAAAAATGTGAGTGAAAATGTGAGAAAAGTAAAGAATGGGAAAAATAATTTGTCCAACAGTCATACAAATGTATCCTAACCTAAACACTAAACAATTGGTGCATGGAGTGTCTCAGACAAAAATGTGAGAAAACTGAACAGTGGGGAAAAATAATTTGTCCAAAGTCATCCAAATGCACAATGGGGAGTTAAGCCTAAAAGATAACCCATAACTCATTATTTAAAATATCACGCTAATACTCTCTTAGTCTCAAAAATAAAATGGTAAAAACTATGCTTCATGCACAACTCTAATGGAATACATTCTTTCCTTTACTAATATAGTACATAGAATAGAAATCAAACCTATAAAAAATCGAAACAGGGATCCTTTGTTAATCTTAACCTTGTGTGTCACTCTACCCATGATCAAACATTTTGGGGATGTAAAAGATTTTCTTTATAATGTATTTAAAGTAAAGTTTTAGTAAACACATTTAGATTTGTGAGTGATGAGTTAGTGGTCTTTGGTGTTGATATAAAAGACAAAGAGTTGGTAATTCTTATATAATAAATCTTATTATTGATAATTTGAAAGAAAGGTAGAAAATGAGAACATATATGAAACTCTAATAACCTTAATCTTAATATGAAATCCTAGTCTTAATCTTACATATTTATTATAGGATTAATGTGAAACCCTAACCTTAATCTTGCTTATTTATTATAAAATTAATCTCAAACCCTAACCCTAATCTTACCTATTCATTATAAAAGTAATTGATATGACGGATAAACTTATATCAACCACCTTTATAACGTGGTTGTGCTAATTACTCCTAGATGTGTATATAGGTTTTTAGTTCTTATTGCTTTTATAAAGACTTCCATTTTATTATGATTTACTTAGCCATGGAATATAGGATATGTAGAGTGTGAAGTGTGTTGTGGCTTGGCAGGCATTTCAGATTTCATCTCCCAAACGAAGTGAAGATGAGGAGCCATGAGTAATCAAGAAACTCCAAAGTCTAGAGGGATCAGGTCTAGACATGCTTATGAAAATATCAGAGAAAAATCTTATCGCTCTACCCAGCTAACTCCGATCTACTGATGCTTTCTTCGATCGGACTGAATTTGTGCTTTCTTCGATCGGACTGAATTTGCGTTCCTGGCATGTCTGAGATCCAACGCACCTGTAATTTTGCTCAAAGGGATAAGGTTTAGACGTGTTTACACATCTTTACTTAAAAACATCCCGTTCAACAGAGCAATTTCTTATGGCTGTACCCATCAATCTCCAATCTCTGGATGCTTTCTTCCATCGGATTGAATTTGTGTTCCTTGCATGCACCGATAAATTTGCTGCTGAATTTGGCCTTGTTTTGACATTTATTCGTTTTAAATTTTCAACCCTGGCCATAGAAAATGTTCGAGAAGTCTGCTAAAATATGGATGTAAATATGCCTTATTCTGTTTTTTAATATGGGTACCAATAGTTTCTAGTGCATTAGATTCTACTCAGATAATTTGTTCAATAATTCAATAACTAGCTTTCTAGCTTTGGTGGCTTGCAAGAACTTTGTAGGATTTATTTTTCTACTTTTATTTATCTAAACTATTTTACTGTTGATGTAGAGTTAGAGTTGGAGCAAGGATTTCACTGTTATTTAGTTTTAATTTATTTATTTATCTATAAATTTTTGTTTATCTAAAATATTTTACTGTTAATGTAAAGTTGGAGCAAGGATTTCACTGTTATTTAGTTTTAATTTTTCAGCTATTCATGAGTTGCAGTTTAAATAAGCCCTAGAAAATGAGTGTTGAACTTTTGAGTTGCAGTTTAAATAAGTCCTAGAAAATGAGTGTTGAACTTTTGATTCCAATATTTTTGAGTTAAAAATCTGCTAAAATTAGTGTTGAACTTTTGATTCCAATATTTTTGAATTAAAGATCTGCTCCATCTCTACCATTTGTAAGTTTCTGTAAGTTACATTGCTAAGGAAGTTTACCCCAAACCATGATGGCTTAGGATAACTTCACAAAATGCATAGTGCTTTAAGATTGAGTGCATATCATAGCTTACTTAGATAGTTTGTGGAATAGCAAGTTACCCTATGTTGAAAGTATATCTAACCTTGGAAAAATAAATTTTAATATCAATTTAAGCTAAAAATATATTTAGATAAATTTAAATATTCTTAGATATATTTAAAAGTCTGAGGAAGGAAATTTCTTAAAAAAAAAAAAAAACACTGAAAGGAGGTTTTGTGAAGGACACACTTGACTAATAAAAAGAAGGTCCGTAACAAGGGTCCTAAAGAACACACCGTGACCATGCACACTAGAGAAGAATCCATCCTCTAAGAAGAGAACGGTAAGAATCCGTCTTAGTGGGGGGACAACCCAGGCTCGTAAAAACACCAGTTATGTATCCTAACCCGAACAATTGGTGTATAGAGTGTGTCAGAGATAAATTTGAGAAAAGCGAACAGTAGGTAAAAAGGAATTTGTCCACCAGTTATACAAAGGCACAATGGGAAGTTAGGTCTAAGAGGAAACCCATAACTCATTCTTTAAAATGTCATGACAATATTCTCTTTCAAAAATAGAATGGTAAAAATTATGCTTCATGCACAATACTCTCTCAGTTTCAAAAATAAAATGGTAAAATCTATGTTTCATGTACAACTGTAGTGGAATACATTCTTTCCTTTACTAATATAGTACATAAAATAAAATGGTAAAAATTATGCTTCATGCACAATACTCTCTCAGTTTCAAAAATAAAATGGTAAAAACTATGCTTCATGCACAACTGTAGTGGAATACATTCTTTCCTTTACTAATATAGTACATAAAGGAGAAATCAAAGCTGACCGAGATGCAATGAGATCTTAACTTTTTCTGTCACTCCACTTATGATCAAACATTTTAGGGATGTAAAAGTTGCAAAATTGCATGGACTAAGTTGAAGAAAATTTTAAAATTGATGTTAAGTCCTTTAAAATGTTAATTCTATTATTGATTATTTGAAAAAAAATGTTAATTCTATTATTGATTATTTGAAAAAAAAGTAAAAAATGAAATATATTTAAAATTTTAATCACCTTAATCTTAACTCTTACTTTAATCTTATCTGGTTATTATAGAAATAATTTGAAATCCTAATTTTAATCTTATCTATTTATTATAAGATTAATCTAACACCCTAATTTTAATCTTACCTATTTATTATAAAAAAATCCATATAATTAATAAACCTAAACCACTATTATAACGTAATTATGCTAATAAATATAATATTTGAAAAACGGGAAAAGGGTTAATAATTTTTGAATTTAAAAAACTAAATTAAATCTCTTTTACAGTTCATTAAATGTCCTGATTTAAATATTTAAATCTGATTTGATTCGAAAAAATTAATTATAAAATATTAAAAAATTGAAAACTTGTAATTTTAAATCTTTAATAAATAAAATACACATGTAACCAATAAAGAAGCAACCCTTATCTCCATTGCAGATTCCCTGCACCCGTCCGCTGAGCCCCACTCTCCGGAGCCGAAAGTGGTCGCCGTCAGAACTGTTTGCCCGTGGAAAACCTTCTCAACCTGAAAACTCTCAGCTCTGTACCTTGCAGTTTAGTCTCTGTTGACTGTGCTTAGCGCCATAGGCCTCCATACTGATGGAGATCTCGGAAAAAAGGTTTTCCGGTTGAGAAGGCTTTTTTCGACAGACAAATGGTTCCAACAGCGAATGCCTCTCCTTGCCCGTGTAAACAGAGACGGGAGGGGGACCAACTACCCATGTCGGCGAACGCGGGGAATCTGTCATCGAGATAAGCTCGGCGAATATTGATATTCATTTTTCAAAGGCAAATATTGACTATCGTCCTTTAAATGCAAATTCCAACTGTAGTGGCAAATCTGATCGAGTAATACGTATGCATGGACTAGAATTAAGCCAACTCACCTACGGTTCGAGTCCAAGACGTTGGGTTTAAACTGAGTTGAGATAGCAGATTTGTTTGTTCGCTCCATTCCAACTCTTTACATTTAAGTAATGGCATCCTGGTTTCTTGGCTAAATGAAAGCAAACTTGGACATGGATTTCCATATGATGGAGTGTCTTACTACTTTCAAGGAAATTGGATAAAACAACTTGGAGATAGAGTTGGGCCTTTATGATAGTTAATATTTTTTTTTTTTGTAAGTTAGAATTTGTATCGGACCCAGTAAGAGTTACAGCTGTCATACTATTCCAAGAGGCTGTGAAAACTTTGTTCTATTGGGAAACCAAAGCTGCTAAGTGGCCAGTAAAGTTCAGTAACCATGTAAAACTTGGGAAACTGTAATAAACTTGAAATGTACAAAACTAGATGTAGTATGCCACCCGGAATTATACTTCATTTTAGAGTGTCCATACTTGAAGCACAAAATCGAAATGAGATAAAACTGTAAATTCCTAGAGCTGAGATGCCTCGCAGGGCATAGAACTTGTGAGATATTCTATCTGGATGCATAAAAACATAGGAAACCTGAGTAAGAAGAAGCTAGCCTGCGCTGGAAAACATAGGAAACCTGAGTAAGAAGAAGCTAGCCTGCGCTGGGGTGGAGCCTCTGCTCGTGCCTTTGGTCTTGTGCGATGTCCCTACTTAGTGCACCTGTGTCCGAAATAACTTGCTTAAGATCCTATAGAAGAGTTGTCAAGTGTTCCTCGCATGAGTCCATTCTTCTTCTCTTTGGTGCATCTCATTGATGGCGCCTTTGACGTCATCATTTGCTCGTTTAATGACATCCAAAGAATCCTTGATAGCTTCCTTTCTAGAGCAACGGGTGAAAATAGGGGAGGGCGGAGGGGGTGGATGTAGATCAGAGGATGAGGTGGGGGAGTCGGGAGAGGGGAGGGTAGAGGACAGAGAAGAGAAAAGAACCGACAGAACGTGGGAAGTAGAGGGTGGTGGAAGGGGAGCGTAGAGTGGTGGAGGAGGGGGCAGAGGTTGGTGGGGGTCCACGCTGAGCTTTGGCACGAAGCCCAGGAAGTTGTCATGGTTGTTGATCCATTCGAATCGACAGGTGTAAAGAGACGATAGAGGAGGCAAATCTCGAGTAGTGGCCCGTTCGGGAGAGTGGTCTGGGGAGATGACACGAGAAGAAGAAGGGGACGCTCCGGTGTGAAGACATGCGAGAGTCTGGAAGCAAGCTCGAAAGAGTCTGGAAGCAAGCTCGAAAGAGCCTGCTTGCCACGTCCCCGCAAACCTCTTCCTCTTACAGCATACTAGGCTGCCCCGTTTTGATTTACCTCGAATTCGCGGCATTAGGAACTCTATGATAATTAATATTAATTCAACCAGATCTAAGTTTTTTTTTTTTTTTTTTGGGAGGTTAACAAAATTTGTGGCAATTTTTTTTTGACCTTTTGGATGTTTACTATCGATTAAACACTTATCACATTAAGTATACATATATAGAGATTTCTCCAGTTACATTATTGTTTTTAATAAAGCAAGCGAGACATAGCATACAATCTAAACCGTAAGGAAAATAGTAATGACGCCTTTCAGTTCCAGTTCTGCCATCAATAGACCTTCAGATACGGTGCCCAAACTCGAGAGAGATATTATCATATGTCCAATAGATATAAACTATCCATCCATTAATGGAATTTAGATAGTTCGTTACGTTGGATGTCTACAGTTAATGAGATTAAGGATCCTCTCAAACAATAAGACATCAAGCACGCAGGAAAGACGTAGAGATTTTTAATAAAGCAATCAAGACATAGTATATATAGAGATTTTTAATAAAGCAAGCATGACATAGCATATAATCCAAAGCATCAAGGAAAAGATAAAATGAAGTCTTGGAGTTCCATTTCTGCCATCAACAGGCCTTAGAAATGGTGCCCAAACTCCGAAGATATATTATCATATATCCATATCCTAGCACAGCCACATAATTGTGGCTGATGAACGCCTAAAGGCATATGTTATTTGCAAATAAATTCTTATTTTTTTTGTCCTATATTCTTTTTTGCCCTATATAGAGAGTTAATTGTGTCCATTTTCAATAAGTATAAGTCTTTTGGCATAATAAATTAAAAGCATGGTTGTAATCAAAACTAATGGGCCACCATCACTAAATTCGATCAAGAAATTGCACAAAACAAGACAACGACTATAACTAAATTCCAACTAAATTCCAATCCAGGTTCCTTCTTCCTGACTCCGACTGTATTTCGAATCCAAGAACTCTGAAGTAACTGTAGTGATTAAATAAATCCAAGTTCCGATTTCATAAACAAAAAATTGCATCAAACTAATCAATTTAATAATTCTGTTTGTACATAAAATTGGCAGTGAATATATATTTTCCATAATTTCGATTTATACAAAAATTAGTTGGGAACAAAAATTTCCATAATTTCGATTTATACATAAATCGACAACGAACATCAATTCCACAATTCTGATTTATACAAAAATTAGTAGCTTCTTCTCCACGCGCGCTGTTTGCCTGCATTCACCATGCCAATATCGCGCGCCTTGTCCGCCTGCATTCATCCACGCGGCCATAAACATCCGCAGTGGAAACGCTTCAGTTCACATCCACGCGGCCATAAACATCCCCAGTGGTAAAAAAAATGATCGCGTAAATTTTTTTAATTGACATCCAACACCCACGCGGCCATCAGTAACAATAATTTAGTAAATTGTGGTCAGCTTAATAGATTATCTCTTAATCACTAAACGTGGCAATCTGGTGGTGAGCAAGTAATTTTTTAATCTGATTTAGTAAATGTAAAAAAGTAATCACATAAACTGACGTCTTTATAAATGAGAGGAAGTTAATTTATTAAAATCTCATCCATTGATTAGAGAGGACGACGAAGAATATGCCAGCATCTTCAATTTCCAACCCTAGGATTGAAATTTATGATTAAAAGGTGATTAATTATGCCCATTGTCAATAGGTATACGCCTTTAGGCTTAATAAATTATCCATCCTTTAATAGAAATTAGAAAGATTCATTAAAAAACAATAGACGCCTACTAAAACCATTCATGATTAATTGATAAAGTTGGATGTCATCTGTTAATGATATTAAGGATGTCGGTTGTTAAGATTAAGTATCTTTAAAAAAGGTTCTATGTGTACCTTAAAAAAGGTTTTATTTCGATTTATAGGTGTTTTTAATGAAGTGGTACGACGATAATTGTCCTATAAACTTATAGTCACTGCAAGGACTGTACGTTTTAGCATTATTTGTTTGAATTGTTTTTAAATACTAGCACAACCACAAACTCGTGGCTGGTGAACGCCGAAAGGTGTCGGTTGGTAATTCCATAAAATGAAACGGACACTTCCATATGGTTCAGAAAATGAAACACTGTCATAAACAGTTCAAAATTCTTCTTCATGTGAATTTACTAATCTACACATGATTAAATCTCAAATCCACACATACACCCAATACTACTCCAAGAAAATTCAAGGAAACCTTAATCATGGCCAAAACAATAAAGGGATTCGAGGTGCACCATGAGCATCTTGGAGACATTGCTAGCTCCAAATATCTTATGAACAGAGGTGAACTTCTGAGGCTCGTGAGGGGAAAAGTATGGGGAAAATGGGCACTCCTTAGCACACCTCCATCGGAGCAGCTTGCATGCAGCACAGGGGGTTGATGTATTTGAAGGTTTATGACCACCCAACATCGCCTTCGTTGTATCACTTCCTCTCCCTTACAAAATTGAAATCTCTCCCTTTGAAAGCAAAATCTGTTGGCCATGTCAATGGAATTACAAACAGTCAGGCCTATAACAGAAAGGCTTTGCTAGATCATTAAAACATATTTCGATCAATCTATGCTTGAACCATGAATGCAATAAGCTTTATATCTCATAGGGGTTGACCATCAGATCATTATGAATTAGGGTTAGAAGCAGTATACCTTCTTTCAGACACTTAAGTATCACTATATTGATGGCAGCGTTCAAAACAAATTATTTGCATGTCTCTTAACAATTTGAAATCAAAATTTATTCCTTAGTAAATTTAACAGTGAGACCAGAACTCGAATCTATATAGTTGATAAAAGAATTTTACAAATTTCTACTCTACTTTTGTGTCCAATATGGAAGAGATTATTCAATGGAGATTTCAAAAAAATTACAAAATATGATACCTTAAATCTGATATTTTTTTCAATGAACAACACTGGACTGCTTATTGATTCCGTCTGCTAGGCCTCATTGATTCCGTCTGCTAGGCCTCAGAGAAAAATCAAAGGGAAGATAATTACGCTGTATAATCATAACGAATACAACAACCCTAATCGACCGATAACACTTAGAAAACAATTGCTTCACAGAAACCCTAATCGGCCATTAATGTGGTTTTCTTTTTTTTGCAGATCTGAAGTCTTTATTTCACACGTATCTGTGGTTGTCCCAGCGCATCTCATCTTCTTCTATCGATTTGAAAATGTGACTGTCCCAGCGCATCTCATCTTCTTCTATCGATTTTCAAAAGCATCATGTAAGACATATTTACGAAAGGTTTCGCTGGTAATTGAAACGCACGCAAGCTTGCTCTACCTATGTTCTTCCCAACAGATCGCAGCTACCACCATGTCCTTTGTATTTCTTAGCCAAATATTTCATCATTGTTCTCGACTCTGCGACCACAATCACAATTATTATCATAACACAGTCCTATCACAGGCAATCGATTGGGTTGCAGGTTCCTATTATTCCACCTGCCATTGCGTCTTAGGACGCCTGGCATCATAGATTACCACACACTTGTAGAAACATTCGCATCCAATATGAAACACTCATCCAATATGATCCGCGCACAGTTAAATGAAAATGAAACGCTCATCCAAGTGTGTCTGGCGATCCAATATTTCTTAATAATTTAAACGTGGTCATCTCAAAGGTTAATTATTTAATCGTGGTAATCAGTTAGTTATCAAAGTGATTTTTAAATATGATTAGGTAAATGTAAACAAGTAAACACATAAATTGATGTCTTTATAATAGCTAGAAAGTTAATGATTGAAATCACAACCATTTATTTTGTGTGACTACTAAGAATATTCCAGCCATATTTAATCCTGTCCATAGAAAACTTATTAAGCACTAAACCCCTATTAAATATGCCCATTGTCAATAAGTGTTCTGCGTAATAATATTATAAAAATAAGATAATATTTATGCTTATTGCAAATGGTCATATTTAATAGGGTTTTAGTTTTTAATGTATTTTTTATAGATAAAATTAAATGTGGATGGAATATTAAGGGTTGTGATTTCAACCATTAATTTCTTTATTTTTATAAAAAATTAAGTTTATGTTTTAACATTTACTTAATCATATTAAGAAATTACAGTGCTCATCAACTCATTACTACACTTAAATGATTAAAATATTTCATTTTATTATGATTAACTTAGTCATAGAATATATAGACTATGTAGTGTGAAACTTGTCCTCGCTTGGGAGGCCTTTCCGAATCATCTACCAAATGAAGCGAAGGTGAGGAGCCATAAGAAATCAAGAAACTCCAACGTCGAGAGGGATCAAGCCTAGACATGTTTACGAAAAAATCAACATCCCATTCATCAAAGCAATTTCTTATCGCTCTACTCATCCATCTCCGAAGGCTTTCTTCGATCGGACTGAATTTGCTTTCCTTGCATGTTTGAGATCCAGGACACGGGTAAATTTGCTCAGGGATAAGATGTTTATGAAAAAACCAATATCCCATTCAGCAGAGCAATTTCTTATCGCTCTACCCATCCATCTCCAATCTTTGGATGCTTTCTTCGACCGAACTGAATTTGCGTTCCTTGCATGTCTGAGATCCAGGGCACCGATAAATTTGCTCCAGTTGAGTTTTTCAGCGGTTGAATTTGGTTTTGTTTTGACATTTATTCCTTTTAAATTTTCAGCTTCGGGGATAGAAAATGTTCAATAAGTCTTGAAAACATGGATGTAAATAGGCCTTATTCTGTTTTTTAATCTGATTACAAATAATTTAGAGGCAAAAACTTTGTAGACTTTATCTTTCTAGTTTTATTTATTTATAAATTTTTATTTATCTAAAATGTTTTACTGCTAAAGTAGAGTTGGAGCACATTAAGGTTGCTTGCAAGATTTAGCTATTATTTAGTTTTAATTTTTCCACTATTCACGAGTTGTATTTTGAATAAGCCCTAGAATTAGTGCTCCATCTCTGCCATTTGTAAGTTTCTATAAGTTATATTGCTAAGGTAGTTTACTCCAAATGGCTTAGGCTAAGATCACAAAATGCACTTAAATATCATTTAAACTTACCTAAGTAGTTTGTGGGATAACAAGTTTAGGTACATATCATTTAAGCTTACCTAAGTCGTTTGTGGGATAAAGAGCTATTTGATGCTAGAAGTATATGAGATCGGCTAACCCTGAAAAACGGAATTTTAATATCAATTTAAGCTAAAAAAATTATTTTTAGGTTAAGTTAAAAGTCTTAATGAAGAAACATCTTAAAAAAAAAAAATGAAAAAGAGGATTTGTGACGAAGGCGGGTAAATCCCGTGACTACTAAAAAGGAGTTCCTTGACAAGGGTGCTAAAGAACATCGTGACCATGCACACTGGAGAAGATTCCATCCTCTAAGAAGAGAACGGTAACAATCCGTCCCAATTGAGGGAAATCCAAAGCCCGTGGAGAACCTATAAAAGCACCTGATCACCCTAACCCAAACAAATTTTCATGGAGTGTCTCTGACATCATAAATTTGAGAAGAGTGAACAGCGGGGAAAAATAATTTGTCCAACAATCATACAAATGCACAATGGGGAGTTAAGCCTAAGAGGTAATCCATAACTCGTTATTTAAAATGTCATACTAATACTCTCTTAGTCTCAAAAATAAAATGGTAAAAACTACGTTTCCTGTACAATTCTAATGGAATACATTCTTTCCTTTACTAATATAGTACATAGAATAGAAATCAAACCTACAATATATTGAGATGAAATCAATAAATTTAAAAAATTGAAGCAGGTATCCTTGTTGATCTGAACCTTATCTCTCACTAGGCTCATGATCAAACACTTTTGGGATGTAAAAGATTTCCCTTATAATGTATTTAAAGTAAAGTTTTAGTGAACAAATTTAAATTTGTGAATGAAGAGTTAGTGGTCTTTAGTATTAATATAAAAGATAAGAGTTGATAATTTTTACCTCGGAAATCTTATTATTGATTATATGAAAGAAAGGTGGAAAATGAGAGCTTACTCTAATATGAAACTCTAATGACCTTAATCTTAATATGAAACCCTAACCTTAATCTTACATATTTATTATAGGACTAATATGGAACCCTAACCTTAATATTGCCTATTTATTATATGATTAATCTCAAACCTTAATCCTAATCTTACCTATTTATTATAAAAGTAATTGTCATGGCCCATAGACTTATATCAACCACCTTTATAATGTGGTTGTGCTAATTATGCAGAAATGTATAGGGTTTTAGTTCTTATTGTGTTTTCTATTCTTCCTCATCAAAATAAATAAATAAATAACAGTGGTTTAACATTCATAAAATGTTATAAGTTCATAAGTTCATAAAATGAACAGTGGTTTAAAATTCGGTACATATCATTCATAAGTTCATATGGTTTAACATTCATAAAATGTACCGAATTCATCCTCTAAGAAGAGAACGATAACAATCCGTCCCAGTGGAGGGACAACCCAAGTTCGTGGAGAACCTTTAAAAACACCTGGTATCCTAACCCGAACAATTGGTGTATGGAGTGGCTCATACATAAATTTGAGAAGAAAGTTGGGTTAAAAAGAATTTGTCCAACAGTTATACAAACTCACATTGGGAAGTTAAGTTTAAGAAGATACCCATAACTCATTTTTTAAAATGTCACGACAATATTCTCTCACTCTTAAAAAAATGATAAAAACTATGCTTCATGCACAACTCTAGTGAAACACATTCTTTCTTTTACTAATATAGTATATAGAAGAGAAATCAAACCTACAATAGACCCAGATGCAATGAGATCTTAACCTTGTCTGTCATTCAATCTATGATCAAGCAAAATTGCACAGACTGAGTTGAAAAACATTTTAAAATTGATGTTAAGTCCTTTACAATGTATTTAAAGTAAAGTTTTAGTGAACAAATATAGATTTGTGAGTGATGAGTTAGTGGTGTTTAGTGCTGATATAAAAAAAAAAACAAAGAGTTGATCATTTTTACATAATATATTTTATTATTAATTATTTGAAAGAAAGGTGAAAATTGAGGATATATCTGAAACTTTAATCATCTTAATCCTAACCCTAATTTTATTTAGTTATTATAGAATGAATCTGAAACCCTAACTCAAATCTTACGTATTTATTATAAAATTAATCTGAAACCCTAACCCTAATTTTACCTATTTATTATAAAAACAATTAATATAGTAGATATACCTAAACCACTTTTATAACGTGGTTGTGTGGTTGTTCCATAATAAATATAATATTTGAAAAACGGGTTAATAATTTTGAATTTAAAAAACTAAATTAAATCTCTTTTACCCTTCATTAAATGTCCTGATTTAAATATTTAAATCTGATTTGATTAGAAAAAATTAAATAAAAAATTGAAAACTTTTAATTTTAAATCTTTAATAAATAAAATACACATGTAACCAATAAAGCAGCAACCCTTATCTCCATTGCAGATTCCCTGCACCTACGGTTCGAGTCCAAGACGTTGGGTTTAAACTGAGTTCAGATATCAGATTTGTTTGGTCGCTCCATTCCAACTCTTTACATTTAAGTAATTGGATTCTGGTTTCTT
Organism: Picea engelmannii; assembly: GCA_009831015.1. NCBI lineage: Eukaryota > Viridiplantae > Streptophyta > Pinopsida > Pinales > Pinaceae > Picea > Picea engelmannii. Next base: position 59,053 of record ML781819.1, read on the forward strand.
GGCTAAATGAAATAATCCAATTAAAATGTTGGAATATTGGAGAATGTATTTTTTGATGTTAGGATTTTGAGAACATTACATAATTTTTTATAAGAGTAAATATTTTATGGTATAAAAATTTGAATATAAAATTTAAAAAAATTATGTTTTAAGGAAATTCATATTCATTACAATCTATAAATAATACCTTCAAATTAATTTTTTTTGTAAATTATTAAAATAAATATATAATTTCATTTTACAAACAATACTTTGACATTAATATTTTTGTAAATTATTAAAATAAATATATAATTTTATTTTACATATAATTACTGAAAATTCTTACTATAATATGTTATAGAGTCAATTCAAAAATTACTGCTAATATTAAGTCTTCTTCCAATCCCTGTCTCTCATTACAAATTAGATTTAGATTTGATGATCAAAACTGGCCATCCCAATAAGAATGTAATAATTACATTCTTAAACGAATCGTGGTTGAAAGTTGAAACTCAATATTCTTACTATGTTATAGAGTTAATTCAAAAATTATTGCTAATAAGTCTTCTTCCAATCCCTGTTTCTCATTACAAATAATATTAAGTTTGATGATCAAAACTGGCAATCCACTTTAGAAGAATCTTTTCCATTCTTTGGCTTCCTTTGATGCCTTTGCTACGGGTTTATATGATGGCAAAACTTATTACTTTGGCACTCGAACTGGCTCATCAGATGCTTCCCTCTGTCCTGCTGCACCTTGCCAAGCTGGGTCTACTGCTTCAACTACTGGATATGCTTATGGTGCTGCTCCTGCTTCTTATGCTTCTGGATTTGTATCTGTATCTCGAACAGATCAACTTGTCGAACAATCCCCATATGCTTTCTAGATCGTGTACTATATACATGCCATTCCCTCCTTTCCTTGCCCATTTTAAAAAGAAAAAATCCGGAAAATAGAGATAGATCGCCTTGAGCAGTTTTGTGAAATGACCTTTTACCTTTCACTCTCAAATCATTTGTACAAATCTCTAAAATGATTTGTACAAATCTCCCAATCAACTGTTAAATTGTACATCTATATAACGGAAGTTTGTACAAATCTCCCAATCTACTGGTAAATTGTAGATCCATATAACGAAAAAATTATGTTTAAACTAACGAAGAAAAAATACATGTAAACTCTTTTGATTAAATAAGTTGTAAGAAAATTAGAAAAAGCAAACATGGACATGGATTTCAATCTGATGGATTGTCTTACTACTTTCAAGCAAATTGGATAGAGTTGGGCCTCCATGATAGTTAATATTAATTCAACCCTATCTAAGATTTTGTTTGGAGGTTAACAAAGTTTGTGGAAATTTTTTTGATGTTTTTAGATGTTTACTATCAATTAAGCGTTTTTCACATTAAACGTAAAAATATATAGAGATTTCTCCAGTCACATTATTGTTTTTAATAAAGTAAGCAAGACATAGCATAAGAGATAATGACGCCTTACAGTTCCAGTTCTGCCATCAATAGACCTTCAGATACGGTGCCCAAACTCCAGAGAGATATTATCATATGTCCATATAGATATAAACTATCCATCCATTAATGGAATTTAGATAGTTTCGTTACAAAACAATATCAGCCTATCAAACTCATTCATGAGAGATTGATGATGTTGGATGTCTACTGTTAATGAGATTAAGGATCCTCTCAAACAATAAGACATCACAGGGAATCCTGAGAGCTCCCTGCTGCTCGTATCCTAATTCCTCTACAGAAGCCTCCAGCAGCTCTGCAAATAGGGGATGGTTCAGAATGCTAACATCTATCACAAATTTCGTAGGAATATCTTTCCCTACATACACAGGAAGGAATCCCTTCAGAACATTATTGTCATTCTTCTTACCATTCGAACTTCGTCTACTCTTCTCTATCTTAACAAACGCCAATGGCCGCCTGAAGGAATGGATATCAATAAATCTCTGTATTAAACGAATCAACCGGCGCATACTAAACGAGATTACGAAGAAGACAAGCTTGGCCAGATTTAGCAGAGCAGGAGAACATATGGAATAGAATACAGCGCCTTTGATCATCTGCTATATTGCTGAAAATTTGCTGCAGATTGTGAATCTTGGGGCTCAAGCAAGTATGAAAACTTGAGGCCCAAACAAGCAGAAGGCCAGAAGATTGTAGATTGTAGGCTGAGATGACCCCAATGATGGCTGAAAAGGAGAAAGGAAGGATATTATTTTGCAAGATGCGCAGTGTAAGTCATAGAAAGAATAAAGGAAAAGCCGCACTCGATTTGAAAAGTTCATCCAAAATCGTACGGGGACTCTTAGTCGTTGTGCCCGCATTTTGAATGAGCGACCCAAAACGTGGAATTTTTAATGAGACTACGGACCACATTATATCTCTGTGATTTTTTATTTTATCATTATTTATTCTCACACCTATTTCAAAAGAGATGTTTCCATGTGTTGGATGGCTTAATATCATTTTCTTTTACAAGCTAGGTTTTACCGGATAATTACTTCACAAAATTTAGCAAGGAGTTGCCCTTAGTGTTATAAAGATAGATCTTTTTTAGGTTTACACATATTTGAAATATATGTTTTTTTTAGGTTCACACATATTTGAAATATATATATAGGGTGGGGATATGTTTTCTCTAATATATTTTCCAATCCCACCCTCATATATGAGGGTGGGGATGGGGATATGACATAATATTAACATCTTTGAGTTTAGATAGTGTTTAATTTTATAATACAAGTTTTCCTTCAAGTCAATGTATATTTCTAAAAAAATATATTTTTCCAAATTCATAAGGAATTACAACTAACCATATATTCCAGATTTTCATTGAACAACATAGATGCCAAGACATGGTATTTAATAAGTGAAGTTACCTAGAACTTTCACTTGACCTCACAATAGAAAATTCATTTAGATTAGATGCTTATTTCTAAGGGGTATCTATTCCACCAAATTTACTGAAATTAATCTCCACTCAACATCATAATATAGATTTCCTTTGGCTTAGATGCTCTGGTTCGAAGGTTATCTAAAATTCACCTAGATTCATACTTAACTTCTATAGGCTTATGTGTGAGGTTTTCAGGAATATCCATTCTACTAAATTCATTTGAGACTTGTACCCAACCTCATAATATCATGAAATTCCTTAGAATTAAATCCCACTTCCACACTTAAAGAGGAATATGATTTTACAAAATTAGCCTAAGACTTGGACCTAACCTTAGAATGGTACTTGCTTGTGGGCTCATTCATTTAGATCCTACGTTTTTTGGGATATCTATTTTTCCAATTCACTAAGGACTTGAACCAACCTCATAAAGCACACTTTCTTCAACTTATATACTAGGTTTTAAGGGGTATCTACTTTAACAAATATTGGAAGTTATACTCAACTTGATAATATACTCTTTCTTGGAATTAGATGCAAGGTTATGAAGGGGATCTATTTCATCAAATTCAATGGGACTTGCACCAAGCATTAGCTTAAGACCGACTCTTGGCCTCATAATATGTAGCATTAGCTTAAGACCTACTCTTGGCCTCATAATATGAATTTATTTAAGCTTAGATGTAGGTTTTTACTATGATCTATTTCACCGATTTTCCCAAGACTTTTATATTCTACCTCATAATAAAACTTCTGCTAACCTAGATGCTAAATTTTAAGGGTATTTGATTTGACAACTTTTCCAAATACTTGCATCAAACTTAATAATACAAACATCCTTTGGCTTACTTACCAAGGTCGAAGACGAATTTATTCTGCCAAATTTTCTTAGTACTTGTAATTGCCTTGAGTAGCATGGGACTTGTACTTAACCTTGTAATACAAATTTATTTCAACTTAAATGTTGGGATCTAAGGGATATATGTTTGGCAGTTCTAAGGGGGGCCTATTGTGAGTTATGATATTTTTGTTGACAACATACATACTAGTATACTATTTTTGTTGATAACATACATACTAGTATACTATAGTTGGTGGTCCATTAGGAAATGGTCTCACCCACATAAGAATAACTATGCTGACAACAAAAAGATGTATGTGGAAGCTTAAGTACACATCAAATCATGCATAGATCCAACAAACCTAGAAAACTCTCCATCCTAGATTAAAGATGTGGGGAATTTTGTACTTAATGGGTTGTCATTTTTATTTATTGAATCATCTTGAATATTTTGTAACCATATAAAAAAGGATATATATCGATGTGCAACTAATGTTCATAATCTAGTTGGATAGTTATTTGTTTAGTCTATTGATTAGTAATGAGATTTCCCCACTCTAACTATATGTTATGGCTTGGATGTAACTCTTTCTATGAGTGTAATGGAGATACAAGGGAGTTATGCTTACTTCTTTGTTATGCTTTGTTTTTTCCAAATAAATTATCTCTCAACAAAACTCAAGGGGTGGTTCCTCACATTTTTGGATGACATCCCTACTAAAATCATTGGCATAGACTAGTGCACATAACCCAAGAGTATTTTAACCAAGCACCTATTAGAATGGAACTAACCAAATTCCAAACAAAATTGGAAACAACTAGTTGAGTTAATCCCTTGGGATAAAAATGTTTGGAATCATATCATACCACTCTCGAGCACTAAAGAAAGAGAAAGATAACTAGTACGCTACTATCCCCAATCAACCCATGAGGGGAAAACATCTCACAAGTAGTATGTGAATCTAAGTGGGGAGGATAATAACATTTCCTCTTAAACACCTAAGCTAAACCTAATTGAAAAATGGTTGGAAATTTCTTACCCCACCTTGAAACACTTGAGGAAGAGTGATACTATGAGTACTTTGTCAATTCCATGTATCCACAAAGGGAAACTAAGTGATAAGTAGAATTTGAACTTTGGTGAGAATCATAACATCATCTCCTCTTAACTGCCCATGCTATAACTAATCAACTTTGTTATGATCTATTATATGGATACTACTTGTATTAATTCATTTCCTATTTATGAATGGTTTATTTATGCTTAAATGAACAAAGTTAACGGTTAAAAGAATGAGTATCAAACATTCCATCTCTACATTTGGAATATCCATGATACATTACATATCGTATTGTTATCAAAGCAACTTTCTTTGGAGAATACCCATATATTATGAATATAGTAATAACACTCCACGTGATGATTAGAAGAGATATTTTCAAATATGCAAGCACAAGTTGTTAACATCTCTTGAAACATTCTTGTCTTCATAACAAAACTAAATAATAAGTTTGTACCTTTCAAGGAGTTTGGTAGATCTAACTCAAAATATGGCTTGGACACAAAATATGGAGAAAAACATGACATAGAAAAGGAGCTAAAAAAATATCATTAGAAAGAAAGACCAAGTTATAGTGCCATCACTTCTTCTCAATCTCTATTTAAAGTGGAAGTGAAAGTTGACATCAAACCCTACCAAGGTGAAATTTATTCTAGCAAATTGAGTCAATTCTTGCAACAATGAGAAGATTATTTTTAATGTCCATAAAATAGGAGAAGAGAAAAATATTTCATTTATCCGATTGAAGTTAGAGGGACATGCCCAAAATTGGTGGGAAAGTCACCTAGAGATGCCTAGGTTGAGGGAAATCCCCCAATAACTAAGTGGGAGGTGTTTAAATATCTCATGTACCATTCCTACTCTATTGGGTATGAAGAGGACAATTGGATCCCCTACAGTGTGCAAGAGTACACCATTAAGTTTTAAAAAATGGCTATTATTTTGGGTACATATCCCAAGGACTCATATGTACTACTCAAGTATATTGGTGGTATGCATATACATGTATAGAGGCAAGTGATGCTCTTTAAAACTGAGTAAGTTGATAAGGCCTGTGTACAAGCACAACATTTGGAGAATATGGATAAGAATAAAGGACAACTAAGTGACTTTAAGAAGAAAGACCATTGATATTATTCCAATGAGGGGAGGAAGAAGTGGAAAGGAACGCATATGAAAACAATAGCCACTAGACATCAATGCAAGGATCCAAAGGACCAAATTAAGTGAAAAACCCAATATACGAGTGTCACTTGTGTATTATTGACAAAGAATCATACACCCTACATTAGAACATTTATAGAAAAATCTTGACCTTTCATAAAAATTAAAAAAAACTTACAATAAAAACTAATGACATTGGAAAATATCTTTAGAAATAAATAGAACATTTTCTTCAATTTGCTAAAAGAAATCCAATACATGGAATAACATCTACATGTTGAAATAAGGAACGAAAAAGGTGAGACAAAGTATTAAAAAATGTTTTCTTATACAAACACTTACATGATTTCAAATATAAATTCATGGTATTCCTAATAGTATCCATAACTACTTAAAACTTTATATGTAGTGAATATTCCCTAAAATTTATGATGCATGGTCATGGATTTGGAAAAAATGTTAAGAAAACTGATTGTATATTAATATAAATACATAAATAATTATTATCATAAATTAAGCTACAAATTTGTTATTATTTGTGAAAATACGAAAACAAATTAACCTAAGTTTCCTTAAATAATTTAAAATTTGTTTCAGTGCAACGATCCATGTCCATGTCATGGAATACAAATGGTGATGCCGGAGAAATTTATCATTAAATCTAATTTCAATATTCTAAAAATAATTAAATATCTCAATCAATCAAACTTAAACAAAGAGGTGGAAAAAATGATTACACATTTATGCTCACTCTTACAAATATTAATTAATTGAACTTCCATGCCTTATACAATTTTTCATATTCCTATATATGAAAAGATATATGAAAAATGAATGTTTTTTTTAAGGGAGAGAATATCCCTACGTTAAATATATATTATTTTAAAATAGCATAGGCATGTTTTTCATATCCTTGTATATAACAAATTTTTTTTTTTAAGGAAGAGAATATCCTTTTATTCAACATATATTATTTTAATGTATCGGAGGCATGTTGATGAGAAAATTTGAAGAAACATCTTCAAGGTCATATCTCTATTAAGAGAGTTCAAACTTACACTATAAAACTATAATTTAACATTCCTTTTTGGGAGTCTCATTTTACACTATAAAACTATAATTTAACATTCCTTTTTGGGAGTCTCATTTGGTACAGCAAGGTGATAAGGGTTTTGGAAGTTTTTTTAATAATATTATTAAATAGTTAATCATTTTTATTTTTAAATTGTAAACTTTCTATTAAAAAAATGATAACCAAACAATAATGTAAATAATTAATAAAATATCAACCAATTTATGTAAGCAAAGCATTGTAATCCGCAGTCAAAGTAGGTAATACAACCATCCCATCATTCTTAGATGGTCAAGCGAAGATTAAGTCATGACCATCAGATCTCGTTGAAGGGAGATCGATGGTGGCGAGCCATTGCAGAGATCGAGAAGGAAATTCAAGTGAGAGTAAGATGAGACCCTGCAATCCCTCAGGATCGTGGATCTTTCTGGATCAATAGATCAATGGTGGATATTGATTTCACCACAGATGAGCATCTTCGCATTGTGGAGATCGGGAAGGAAATTAAAGCGTGAGCAAATTGAGTTTTCGCAATCATTCCTCGCTGTTGATCTTCACGACTCTTTAAAAAATGACTGTCGATCTTACAAAGTGAGATAAGCGCCCAAAGGTTAAGTCGAGGTCACATCTCTCGGTCACCTATAGAGAATAAAGAGTGAACTTCGTGCAATTCCTGTCCATTGATCCAAGCAAGGAACACATGTCAACAAGTTAGCTTATTCGGGAATACGACATTCGAGAGAAACAAGGTGTGAATAGAGTGGAAAATCCCGAAGTTCTGAAGCCCGAAGCTCCGAAGTCCCGAATTCTGAAGACAATCAGGACCGTTCGTCGAAGGAGACGCGTGTCAGAAGATCGGGGTGTTTGGGAATTCAACGTTCGGGAGAAACGGGGTATGCTAAGGTGAAATCTCTCGAAGCCCGAAATCTTGAAGTGACGTGGATTGCTAACGTCACTAGGGATGACATGGACACATGGAACGTGTGCCATATGTCAGTGAGTTAAGAACCTTTGTAATATAGAAATGCACTTAGAATGTGACATATATCACCTGCCTGATTGGACCATGTGTCAGCTTTGTGAGCCCTGCCATGTGGCACTCCTGGAGTTGGCACAAGGTAGTTAAAATTGGCGAAAAAGTTAGCTAGATCAGACCCGCATTAACTTTGGTCATAATCTATCAAGATCAATGGCCAAGAAGAATTGTGGAGATCGAAGTTGTGCGACAGATAATTCTACAAGGAGGTCCTGTAATCCAAACCATGATTTCCTAGAAGGGGTACATGTGAGCGTGTGGACAATTGTGGAATGATCAACGGGTTATTCCAAAACCGCCAACCCATGTCCCCACAATTTGAAAAGTACTAAAGTTGATGTGATGTTTTCGACATTTAGTAGTTCGAGTACGAAAACCGTGGGCCCCAGTGGACGCGTGGTGCCAAATCTTGAAGTTCAGAGACTTGACACTACAGAAGAAATGGTGCATGAAAGAATTTGCACCGTAGATCCATTTTTCTTCACACGTTCTACAGTTCGTTGTTCTGTGATGTTCAAACGCATGGAAAAAGGGAAACCTCTGACTCCCGGAGCCCGAAGTTTCAAGGCTCCGCATAAGCGCCCAAATCATAAGCGTCGGGTCACAGTTGTGGTCCAATGTGAACCAAGGGCTAAAGAAAAAAAAAGGGGCTAGTTCTTGATATTTGTTGTAGAACAGAGCATGGATTAGAGATAGAAGCCCGATGGGTTCTTGATCGACCAAGACCTACATAAAATAGAATCTGATATTGTTTTTGTTGAATCAGATTGGTTTATTCTGGAAAATTATTAATGTCTATTCGCCTGACAAAATTTCGGTTGACTACACATTTTACAGACTTAACGATTGTGAGAACCAAATCGAATTGTCACATAGTGCATAGAAATGGGGAAGGCACATGGTGCTTACAATTCGGAAAATGAAGTTAGATGAATGAATGTCCATTTAAGAGTTGAAGGTGTTGGATCATGTTGTCATTCATGCCAATGGTTTGATTGATTGATGTCAAAGAATTTATTGATTGATGATTTATGTAATATAATATGTATTGTCCTTGATGATATTGCATAGATGAATATGGATCAATGAGTTGTCATTGATATGATGAAGATGGATCAATGAGTTGTCATTGATACATGATGAAGATGGATCATTGTGGTTTCATTGGTATATGATGCATTGTTGGAAAAAAGTATAGATGACTCATTATTGTCTTATAATGATTGATAAGGTGCAAAAATGGATGAACTCCAAAGTGGTCCCCTTATGGTGAAAGCCCTCACGAGAAGACGCTTTGCCGATTGAGTTATCCTAGAAGAATGGTTGGAGGACCCTTGCTCTCCTTATTTTCTTATCATGATTGATAAGGTGCACAAATGGATGAACTCCAAAGTGGTCCCCTTATGGTGAAATCCCTCACAGGAAGATGCTTTACGGACAGGAAGATGCTTTACGGATTGATTTATCCTAGAATAATGGTTGGAGAACCTATGCTTGTATGTGGAATAATGAGATGAAGATCAAGGAAATTATTGGTGAAACTATCCTAGATGGATAGTGCTTGTCATGCCATTTCTGGGGGTATGTGGAATGTCACATAACTCCTCATGGTTTGAGAGTTATGGCCTTACAAAGATGAAGGACCCCCACATGAAGGCTTGAAGCCCCCAAGGTCAAAGAAGTCAAAGTGAACTAAAAAAAGAAATCATTATTTAAATGATAAAGTAAGGTGAAAAATTCAAGGTGGATTATTTAAATAATAAAGAAAAGTGAAAAAATCAAGAAATGATAAAGTAAGATGAGAAAATCAAGAAGGAATATTTAAATGATAAAATATTGGAGAAATTTCTATTTATGGAAAGTGGTTAACCCTAAAATAAGGAAAATAGGCTAAGTGACATAGAAATGGGTTAAGTGACCTAAAAATGGGTTAAGTGACCTAGAGGATGAAAGTATAAATAATATAGCAATGTTCTCTTGTAGATCATCCTTTTTGTGGATCAATGGAGAGCTTCTTGTGAGAATATATTTTGGAGTATTGATGGAGAGCTTCTTGTGAGAGCTTCTTGAGCATTTTTGGTGTGGAACACTTGAGAATATTGAAGATCTATAGGTGACTGAGGTAACCAAGGATATCTAAGCTGAATTTCAGAAGGAAGGTGAAGAAAAGAGGGCCGGAATTGAAGGTTGGATAAATTATTTTCATGATGCTTTCTAAGGTATGTTATTTACAGGTCATCTCACCATTTTCACTATAACTTTTTTTCTATAATAATTCATACCATGGGATTGATATTCCATTGAGGAAACATATCCAAGTATATGTGGTAAAATATTCATATTGTGGGTCATTGTATTTTGGGAGTTACACTCCGTGGAAAATAGGGTTTGTGGCTAGTCCTGAAACTAGTCAAAAACATGTGTTTTGGGAAAAAACGTCATAAATTATTCATAACAGATCCAAATTTAGTGAGAAAAAATGTGTTGGTTAGGGTACAGTCTGTAGTATGTTTTGTAACATTTTTAGATCAATTCAACGGATATTTGGTTTGGGGAACGCTCTACAAGGTTGCTCTCTAGAATAAAACATAATTAAGAAAGGTATGCCATTTTTTCCATAACTCCTTTTATGAGAGGTTCCAAGTAGTGCAACCTAGAGGAATTGCATAAAACACACTAAACAAAATTGTGTATCAGTTTCAGATCTTTATACATTACAGGTACAAAGTTATGATTATTTAAAGTTGGGGTTGTTGACTAATCCAAAACTAGTCATGGTTGAGACAAGCAGTTGATGAGTTGGCACATACATGAGGTGTATAGTTGATGATGTTATTACATATTGATGAGTCATTGTTTATGAGTAGTTGACACATGATTGGTATATACTTGGTACATGGTTGGATGTACTTGTTTATGGTACAGGTTGATTATAGTTTGTTTGGAACAGGTTGGTGCATGGTTGATGCACTTGTTTATGTTGACAGATTGATATATGTTGAGGATTTTTTCCTCATCTCAGTTGGTGATGAGAATTTAAGCTGAGTCTTGCATGTAAAGATGGTGCTCTTGTATAGTTTTACTCTATTCAATTGTTGTTGAAAAACCCCTGGATTGAAGTCCATAATATAAAGAAAAATTGTACATACATCTTGTGTTCTGTGTGTTCCTTGTGGAGATGATTTGTTGATGATATGTTGCTAATATATGTTGTTGATATGTATTCACATATAACTGATTATAAATGAAATAAATGAGTTATGAGAAAATGTTGAATGTTAACTAAGGAGTTTTTGTGTAAGAGGGAAGTTTTGGGAAAAAGATCCCCACACTCATTCACACCCCCCCTCTAAGTGTGGTAGGTGTGTCCAACAATTGGTATCAGAGCAGGCCTTCACTACAAGCCTTAACAAGCTTGAAGGAGATCCATAGACACACAAATGGATGATGAAATACCAATACTTGACGAGGAAAACTATTCTACTTGGAGAATAGAGATGAGAGTGTATTTGAAGACAACGGGAGAAACTATTTGGGAGGAAGCCAGTGGTGGATCAGTGACATTGAACAACAAGTCAAAGTTTGCAACTCAATGGGAAGGAAAGAAGAATGATGCATTGGCTCTCAAGACCATTCTTAGAGGAATTTCAAGCCCTATCAAAGAGAGCATGGGACAATGCACTTTCGCCAAGGATCTATGGCTAAAGTTAGAAGAGACATATCAAAAAAAGAAACAAGATGTTGAAGACCACTCCGTCAAGATTATCAAAGGTAAAGAATCTCTAACTCTTGATTGCATATGTGATGATTTTAAAGGAAAAGAATCATGTGTTGATGTTGACAAGAAGGAAGATATTGAAGATACTTCAAATGAAGGTAAAGAATCTCCAAAGACTCTTGATTGCATTGATTCAAAATGTAATGATGTTGAATTTTTCTCAAGTGAAGAAGATGATCTAGAAACAGTTTGTGTAAAGTTTGATGATAGTTATCCCATGGAAAGAATAGAAGAAAATCTATTTTAACTTCAAAAGGAAATTGAAGAGGGTTTATATAGATATAGAAGTGATCATTTTTACACACACTATAACTATCTTTCGGATAACACTAAAAAGTTTCTTAGGAGGAGTCAAAGCTACATCTCGATGTTAAAGGAAATGCTCAAAGAGAGAAATAAGACTCAACTAGAAGAAAAGGAAGAAGAAATCACAAGACTAAAGAATGAAAAAGAAAATGTGAAGGTATATGATGAGATTAGAAAAAGTTTCGAAACTATTGTCCATCTTAAGACCCAAATTGAAGAAGTCAAAAGAATAGAGGAACTATTGAAGAATCAAATAAATGAAAAGGAAGAGTCATGTTGTAAGCTAGAAGCTGAAATTGTTGACCTTAGAAAGAAGGTAGAAAATTCAAACAAATTCTTGAATAGCTCACTAATATTGGATGAGATCTTGCAAAGTCAAAGATCATCATGTGATAAATCAGGTCTTGGATACAAAGGAGAATATACACATGCTGAAGTAAGAACCTCAAAGAAGCATGAAGTAAATCCATCAGAGAAGCAAGATAATGTCACAAAGAAACCATCTACACAAGGCAAAGAAAATTTCAAAAGAACAAAGCAAGGAAGACATCAAGAAGCTATTTTTGGGACACCAAAACAAAGGTATGAAAGTATTTTTCATGGGCATTGTTATTCATGTAATGGATATGGTCACAAAGCTTTTGAATGTAGATCTTATGAAATGAGATATAATGGAAGATTTTATAACACCATGAGGTGTTGGAGATGTGATCAAGTAGGACACATTGTTGTTCACTGTGACACTATGAGATGCTACAATTGTAATGGATTTGGCCACAAATCCCATGAATGTTGGAACAAAATAAGAAAGTCCATGATGAGAACTTCAAATAGCATGGCTAGAGGAGGGAATGAAGTAAGGAAGGGAGACATATTTGAAAACATGGATGCTCAGAGCTCAAGTTCTGAGGAGTAGGGACATCTACAGAAGTGGGTCAAGAAGACAGAGTAGCCATAATGGAATAAAAGACTGAAGGGAAGCTCAAGTAAGTCATCTACTGAAGCATACACGGGTGATAGTGGTATCATTCATGTACATACGCAAGATGACCTTGTATAGGTCACGTACATACGTGAGTTGTTGTGCAACAAACTGTGTATATGTGGTAAAGCCTTGAGAAAAAGGCTATGCACATGGATTACATCTTGATGTGATAGTAAAACACTTTGTTTCAGAGTCTGACATTGTTTGTTGCAGGTTCTGACACTATTTGTTGCATGTTTAAGTGTTCATCTATTGGATTATGTAAAATAAAATCTCGAGTGCATGACACTAACCCATGAGTATGGATTGATGCTGATCTGTTGGTCTACATGGCTGGTACATATTTGAGATTTATTGATATATCTTATGATGTATTATTGGAAGCATATGTTGATATCATGGTGCATGCATTTTGCATGTGGATTGGGCTACATATTGGAACATATGGTTGGTGAGTTGATGAGGTGATCATGTTGTATATCATTGTTGATCTATAGTTGATGCATGATTGGTACTTTTCTAGTATATTGGAAGAGGCACCTACTATCAATTTGATTGGCACATGTTTTATGGAGGATTTGGCATACATATATGGGATTCATCATTTTGTGGTATTGGTGCATGGTAATGTACATGTTTGGTACACTCATATATGGCATATGCTTGATGATAATACACCATTGGTACTACTTGATTAACACAACAATTGGAATTTGTTTGAGATACATGATTGTGGCACTTGGTTCATGATGGAGACATGTCACGAGTGATTTGATACATTGTTTGGCATGTTGGTAGATGCACATGATTGGGATATTGGTATATGCACATGTTGGCATATGATTGATACATTCCATGGATGATATCTTTTGGCACATTGCATGATGTTGATGTACATGGTTAATGTACACAGGTGTTGTGCATGATGAGCACACATTTTGTACATGATGTACTTGGTTGATATTTTGCTTATGATTCTTTATTTCATTGTTGACATATCTTTTGCTTCATGATGCTTGGTATGGCATGCGTTTGATGCATGAATAGGTCCAAGGATCGTTATATGGTAGCACAATGTTTATCTTGCAGAAAATATAGGGGAGACATACCCATAGGGGGAGTCACTCTTCTTCCCGTGATTCTAGGAGGAGATATTTATCACATGCATACCTAGAAAAGAGCCCTATACTTGAAGAAAGAGCACATGAGCATAATTTCATGGGGAGCAATGGTCACAGGGGGAGTATGTTTGATGTATCTTCAACATTACATCGGAGTGATATCCCTTGTTAAAAAGGGGAGAGATTATTCAGAGGAAGATCAAAGGCATTCAAACAAGGGGAGCATCCCCAAGGAGAGTTCAAGCAAGGGGAGCAGCCCCAAGATGAGAATGACCATTTTCCATTGATGTCAAAGGGGGCGATTTAATCACATTTATGTGATTGATGTGTACTGATGGGTAGAGATAGTCAGATTGACTATTGATGTAGAGCATGCCTTATCTACATGTTGACATCAATAATTGGTAATTGGTGTTGACATCAATGTTGGTATTTCCATCAATGCCAAAGGGGGTGATTGTTGGATCATGTTGTCATTGATGCCAATGGTTTAATTGATTGATGTCATTGATTGATGTAAAGTGATTGATTGATGTCAAAGGAATGATTGATTGATGATTGATGTAATATATTATGTATTGTCCTTGATGAGATTGCATAGATGAAGATGGATCAATAAGTTGTCATTGATATGATGAATATGGATCAATGAGTCGTCATTGATACATGATGAAGATGGATCGTTGTGGTTTCATTGGTATATGATGCATTGTTGGAAAAATGTATAGATGAATCATTATTGTCTTATCATGATTGATAAGGTGCAAAAATGGATGAACTCCAAAGTGGTACCCTTATGGTGAAATTCCTCACGAGAAGAAGCTTTGCAGATTGAGTTATCCTAGAAGAATGGTTGGAGGACCCTTGCTCTCATTATTTTATTATCATGATTGATAAGGTGGACAAATGGATGAACTCCAAAGTGGTCCCCTTATGGTGAAATCCCTCACGGGAAGACGCTTTATAGCTTGAGTTATCCTATAAGAATGGTTGGAGGACCCATGCTTGTATGTGGAATAATGAGATGAAGCTCAAGGAAATTATTGGTGAAACTATCCTAGATGGATAGTGCTTGTCATGCCATTTCCATTGGTTTGTGGAATGTCACATAAATCCTCATGGTTTGAGAGTTATGGCCTTACGAAGATGAAGGACCCCCACATTAAAGCTTGAAGCCCCCAAGGTCAAAGAAGTCAAAGTGAACTAAAAGAATAAATCATTATTTAAATGATAAAGTAAGGTGATAAATTCAAGGTGGACTATTTAAATAATAAAGAGAAGTGAAAAAATCAAGAAATGATAAAGTAAGATGAGAAAATCAAGAAGGAATATTTAAATGATAAAATATTGGAGAAATTTCTATTTATGGAAAGTGGTTAACCCTAAAATAAGGAAAATAGGTTAAGTGAACTAGAAATGGGTTAAGTGACCTAAAAATGGGTAAGTGACCTATAGGATGAAATTATAAATATTATAGCAATGGTCTCTTGTAGATCATTCTTTTTGTGGATCAATGGAGAGCTTTCTGTGAGAATATCTTTTGGAGTATTGATGGAGAGCTTCTTGTGAGAGCTTCTTGAGCATTTTTGGTGTGGAAAACTTGAGAATATTGAATATATATAGGTGACTGAGGTAACGAAGGATATCTAAGCCGAATTTCAGAAGGAAGGTGAATAAAAGAGGGCTGGAATTGAAGGGAGGATAAATTATTTTCATAATGCTTTCTAAGGTATGTTATTTATAGGTCATCTCACCATTTTCGCTATAAATTGTTTTCTATAATGATTAGGACTGTGGGATTTATTTTCCATTAAGAAAACATATCCAGTTATATGTGATAAAAAATTCAGCTTGTGGATCATTGTATTTTGGGAGTTACACTCCGTGGAAAATAGGGTTTGTGGGTAGTCCTGAAACTAGTCAAAAAAGGGGTTTCGGGTAAAAATGTCATAACTTCTTCATAACAGATCCCAATTTTGTGAGAAAAAATATGTTGGTTAGGGTACAGTATTTAGTAGGTTGTGTAATATTTTTAGATCAATTCAATGAATATTTTGTGTAGGGCATGCTCTACAAGGACGCTCTCTAGAATAATCCAAAATTAAGCAAGGTACGCCATTTTTTCTATAAATCCTTTTATGAGAGGTTACAAGTAGTGACACCTGGAGAAATTCCATAAAAGAAACTAAAGAACATTTTGTATTATTTTTAGATCTTTATTCATTACAGGTACAAAGTTATGACTATTTCAAGTTGGGGTTGTTGACTAATCCAAAACTAGTCATGGTTGAGACAAGCAGTTGATGAGTTGGCACATACATGAGGTGTATAGTTGATGATGTTGATACATATTGATGAGTAATTGTTGATGATTAGTTGACACATGATTGGTATATACTTGGTACATGGTTGGATGCAATTGTTTATGGTACAGGTTGATTACAGTTGTTTGGCACAGGTTGGTGCATGGTTGATGCACTTGTTTATGTTGATAGATTGATATCTATTGAGGATTGTTGCCTCATCTCAGTTGGTATTGAGAATGTAAGATGAGACTTTCATATAGAGCTGGTTCTCTTGTAGAGTTGTACTCTATTCAGTTGCTTCTGAAAAACCCCCGGATTGAAGTCCATAATAAAAAGAAAAATTGTACATACATCTTGTGTTCTTTGTGTTCCTTGTGGAGATGATTTGTTGATGATATGTTGTTGATATGTATTCACATATAATTGATTATAAATGATAGAAATGAGTAATGAGAAAATTTTGAATGTTAACTAAGGAGTTTTTGTGTAAGAGGGAAGTTTTGGGAAAAAGATCCCCACACTCATTCACCCCTCCCCTTCCCTCTAAGTGTGGTAGGTGTGTCCAACAATTGGTATCAGAGTGGGCCTTCACTACAAGCCTGAACAAGTTTGAAGGAGATCCATATACACACAAATGGATGATGAAATACCAATCCTTGATGAGAAAAACTATTCTACTTGGAGAATAGAGATGAGAGTGTATTTGAAGACAATGGGAGAAGCTATTTGGAAGGAAGTCATTGGTGGATCAGTTTCGTCGAAGAACAAGTCAAAGTTTGCAGCTCAAAGGGAAGGAAAGAAGAATGATGCATTGGCTCTCATGACTATTCTTAGTGAACTTTCATGCCCTATCAAAGAGAGCATGGGACAATTCACTTCCGCCAAGGATCTATGGCTAAAGCTAGAGGAGACAAATCAAAAAAAGAAAGAAGATGTTGAAGACCACTCCATCAAGATTATCAAAGGTAAAGAATCTCTAACTCTTTATTTCATATGGGATGATTTTAAAGGAAAAGAATCACATGATGATGTTGGCAAGAAGGAAGATATTGAAGATACTTCAAATGAAGGTAAAGAATCTCTAAAGACACTTGATTGCATTGGTTCAAAATGTGATGATGTTGAATTTTTCTCAAGTGAAGAAGATGAGCTAGAAACAGTTTGTGTAAAGTTTGATGATAGTTATCCCATGGAAAGAATAGAAGAAAATCTATTAGAACTTCAAAAGGAAATTGAAGAGGGTGTATATAGATATAGAACTGATCATTTTTATACACACTATAATTATCTTTCGGATAACACTAAAAAGTTTCTTAGGAGGAGTCAAAGGTACATCTTGATGTTAAAGGAAATGCTTAAAGAGAACAATAAGACTCAACTAGAAGAAAAGGAAGAAGAAATCACAAGACTAAAGAATGAAAAAGAAAATGTGAAGGTAGATGATGAGATTAGAAAAAGTTTTGAAACTATTGTCCATATCAAGACCGAAATTGAAGAAGCCAAAAGAATAGATGAACTATTGAAGAATCAAATAAATGAAAAGGAAGAGTCATGTTGTAAGCTAGAATCTGAAATTGTTGACCTTAGAAAGAAGGTAGAAAATTCAAAAAAATTCTTGAATAGCTCACTAATATTGGATGGGATCTTGGAAAGTCAAAAATCATCATGTGATAAATTAGGTCTTGGATACAAAGGAGAAAATACACATGCTGAAGCAAGAACCTCAAAGAAGCATGAGGTAAATCCATCAAAGAAGGAAGACAATGTTGCAAAGAAACCATCTAAACAAGGCAAAGAAGATTTCAAAAGAACAAAGCAAGGAAGACATCAAGAAGTATTCTTGGGACACCAAAGCAAAGGTATGGAAATATTTTTCATGGACATTGTTATTCATGTGATGGATATGGTCACAAAGCTTTTGAATGTAGATCTTATGAAAGGAGATATAATGGAAGATTTTATAACACCATGAGGTGTTGGAGATGTGATCAAGTAGCACACATTGTTGTTCACTGTAACACTATGAGATTCTACAGCTGTAGTGGATTTGGCCACAAATCCCATGAGTGTTGGAACACAAGAAGAAATTAAATGATGAGAACTTCAAATAGCATGGCTAGAGGAAGGAATGAAGTAAGGAAGGGAGACATTTTTGAAAACATGGATGCTCAAATCTCAAGTTATGAGGAGCAGAGACATCTACAGAAGTGGGTGAAGAAGACAAAGTTGTCAGAATGGAATCAAAGACTGAAGGGAAGCTCAAGTAAGTCATCTACTAAAGCATATGTGGGTGATAGTGGTATCATTCATGTGCATACACAGGATGAACTTGTATAGGTCACGTACATATGTGAGTTATTGTGAAGAAAACCACATATATGTGGTAAAGCCTTGTGAAAAAGGCTATGCACATGGATTGCAGCTTGATGTGATGGTATAACACTTTGTTGTAGGGTTTGACATTGTTTGTTACAGGTTCTGACTCTATTTGCTATAGGTTTAAGTGTTCATCTATTGGATTATGTAAAATAAAATCTCAAGTGCATGACACTAACCCATGAGTATGGATTGATGTTGATTTGTTGGTGTACATGGCTGGCACATATTTGAGTTTCATTGATATATCTTATAATGTATTATTGGAAGCATATGTTGATATCATGTTGCATGCATTTTTCATGTGGATTGGGCTACATATTGGGACATATGGTTGGTGAGTTGATGAGGTGATCATGTTGTACATCATTGTTGATCTATAGTTGATGCATGATTGGTACTTTTCTAGTACATTGGAAGAGGCACCTACTATCGGTTTGATTTGTTAATGTTTTATGCTGATATTATAGTTCTTTGCATTTCATAAAGATAAGAGCATAACAACCACAAGATCACTAAGAAATACACATCCACAAGTACACAACATTTATCCTGGGAAACCCTCTAGGGGAAGAAAACCCA
>ML781819.1:84826-121911 GCA_009831015.1 Picea engelmannii
TACAATTACCGACTTAGTTAATCCTCAATGGGGATTAACCTAACAATAAAAATAATAATAATGACATGATTAATCCACAATGGGGATTTAATCAAATAACAAAATAATAAGAATGCTCTTCGCAGTTACATTATTTCAACATGATTGACACATGTTTTATGGAGGATTTGGCATACATATATGGGATTCATCATTTTGTGGTATTGGTGCATGGTAATGTACATGTTTGGTACACTCATAGATGGCATATGTTTGATGATACTACACCATTGGTACTACTTGATTAACACAAAAATTGACATTTTTTTGAGATACATGATTGTGGCACTTGGTTCATGATGGAGACATATCATGAGTGATATGATACATTGTTTTCCATGTTGGTAGATGCACATGGTTGGCATATTGGTGGATGCACATGGTTGGCATATTGGTAGATGCACATGTTGGCATATGATTGATACATTCCATGGATGACATCTTTTGGCACATTGCTTGATGTTTATGTACATGGTTAATGTACACAGGTGTTGTACATGATGAGCACACATTTTGTACAGGATGTACTTGGTTGATATTTTGCTCATGATTCTTTATTTCATTGTTGACATATCTTTTTATTCATGATGCTTGGTATGGCATGAGTTTGATTCATGAACAGGTCCAAGGATCGTTATATGGTAGCACAATGTCCATCTTGCAGAAAAGATAGGGGAGACATACCCATAGTGGGAGTCATTCTTCTTCCCAAGATTCTAGGAGGAGATATTTATCATATGCATACCTAGAAAAGAGCCCTATACTTGAAGAAAGAGCACAGGAGCATAATTTCAGGTAGAGCAATGGTCACAGGGGGAGTATGTTTGATGTATCTTTAGCATTAGATTAGAGTGACATCCCTTGTTAAAAATGGGAGAGATTATTCAGAGGAAAATCAAAGGCATTCAGACAGGGGGAGCAGCCCCAAGGAGAGTTCAAGCAAGGGGAGAAACCCCAAGATGAGAATGACCCTTTGCCATTGATGTCAAAGGGGGAGAGTTAATCACATTGATGTGATTGATGTTTATTGATGGGGAGAGATTGTCACATTGACTATTGATGTAGAGCATGCCTTATCTACATGTTGACATCAATAATTGGTAATTGGTGTTGACATCAATGTTGGTATTGCCATCAATGCCAAAGGGGGAGATTGTTGGATCATGTTGTCATTGATGCCAATGGTTTGATTGATTGATGTAAAGTGATTGATTGATGTCAAAGGATTGATTGATTGATGATTGATGTAATATAATATGTATTTTCCTTGATGAGATTGCATAGATGAAGATGGATCAATGAGTTGTCATTGATATGATGAAGATGGATCAATGAGCTGTCATTGATACATGATGAAGATGGATCGTTGTGGTTTCATTGGTATATGATGCATTGTTGGAAAAATGTATAGATGACTCATTATTGTCTTATCATGATTGATAAGGTGCACAAATGGATGAACTCCAAAGTGGTCCCCTTATGGTGAAATACCTCACGGGAAGACGCTTTGTGGATTGAGTTATCCTAGAAGAATGGTTGGAGGACCCTTGCTCTCATTATTTTCTTATCATGAGTGATAATGTGCACAAATGGATGAACTCCAAAGTGCGCCCCTTATGGTTAAATCCCTCACGGGAAGACAGCTTACTGATTGAGTTATCCTAGAAGAATGTCGGATGACCCATGCTTGTATGTGGAATAATGAGATGAAGATCAAGGAAATTATTGGTGAAAATATCCTAGATGGATAATGCTTGTCATACTATTTCCGGTGGTATGTGGAATGTCACATAACCCCTCATGGCTTGAGAGTTATGGCCTTACGAAGATGAAGGACCCCCACATGAAGGCTTGAAGCCCCCAAGGTCAAAGAAGTCAAAGTGAACTAAAAGAAGAAATCATTATTTAAATGATAAAGTAAGGTGACAAATTCAAGGAGGATTATTTAAATAATAAATAGAAGTGAAAAAATCAAGAATTGATAAAGTAAGATGAGAAAATCAAGAAGGAATATTTAAATGATAAAATATTGGAGAAATTTCTATTTCTGGAAAGTGGTTAACCCTAAAATAAGGAAAATAGGTTAAGTGACTTAGAAATGGGTTAAGTGACCTAGAGGATAAAAGTATAAATAAGATAGAAATGGTCTCTTGTAGATCATCCTTTTTGTGGATCAATGGAGAGATTGTTGTGAGAATATCTTTTGGAGTATTGATGGAGAGCTTCTTGTGAGAGCTTCTTGAGTTCTTTTTGGTGTGGAACAGTTGAGAATATTGAAGCTATATAGGTGAATGATGTAACCAAGGATATCTAATCCAAATTTCAAAAGGAACGTAAATAAAAGAGGGCCGGAATTGAAGGGAGGATAAATTATTTTCATGATGCTTTCTAAGGTATGTTATTTACAGGTCATCTCACAATTTTCGCTATAACTTTTTTTATATAATGATTCAGACTATGGGACTGATTTTCCATTGAGGAGACATATCCAAGTATATGTGGTAAACAATTCATCTAGTGGATCGTTGTATTTTTGGAGTTACACTCCGTGGAAAATAGGGTTTGTGGCTAGTCCTGAAACTAGTCAAAAGCAAGTGTTTCAGGTAAAAACATCATAAGTTCTTCATAACAGATCCAAATTGAGTGAGACCAAATATGTTGGTTAGGGTACAGTCTGTAGTATGTTTTGTAACATTTTTAGATCAATTCAATGAACATTTTGTGCGGGGCACGCTGTACAAGGGCGCTCTCAAGATAATGTTGCAAAGCAACCATCTAAACAAGGCAAAGCAAATTTCAAAAGAACAAAGCAAGGAAGACATCAAGATGCTATTCTTGGGACACCAAAGAAAAGGTATGAAAGTATTTTTCATGGGCATTGTTATTCATGTAATGGATATGGTCACAAAGATTTTGAATGTAGATCTTATGAAAGGAGATATAATGGAAGATTTTATAACACCATGAGGTGTTGGAGATGTGATCAAGTAGGACACATTGTTGTTCACTATAACACTATGAGATGCTACAACTATAGTGGATTTGACCACAAATCCCATGAGTGTTAGAACACAAGAATAAATTCCATGATGAGAACGCCAAAAAGCATGGCTAGAGGAAGGAATGAAGTAAGGAAGGGAGACATATTTGAAAAGATGGATGCTCAAAGCTCAAGTTATGAGGAGCAGGGACATCTACGAAAGTGGGTGAAGAAGACAGAGCAACCAGAACATAATCAAATATTGAAGGGAAGCTCAAGTAAGTCATCTACTGAAGCATACACGGGTGACAATGGTATCAGTCATGTGCATACATAGGATGAACTTGTATAGGTCACATACATACGTGAGATGTTGTGCAGAAGACCCCGTATATGTGGCAAAGCCTTTAGAAAAAGGCTATGCACATGGATTACAGCTTGATGTGATGGTATAACACTTTGTTGCAGGGTCTGAAATTGTTTGATGCAGGTTTTGACACTATTTGCTGCAGGTTTAAGTGTTCAGCTATTGGATTATGTAAAATAAAATCTCGAGTGCATGAAACTAACCCATGAGTATGGATTGATGCTGATCTATTGGTGTACATGGCTGGTACATATTTGAGTTTCATTGATATATCTTATGATGTATTATTGGAAGCATATGTTGTTATCATGGTGCATACATTTTTCATGTGGATTGGGCTACATATTGGGACATATGGTTGGTGAGTTGATGAGGTGATCATGTTTTACACCATTGTTTATCTATATTTGATGCATGATTGGTACTTTTCTAGTACATTGGAAGAGGCACCTACTATCAGTTTGATTGACACATGTTTTATGGAGGATTTGGCATGCATATATGGGATTCATCATTTTGTGGTATTGGTGCATGGTAATGTACATGTTTGGTACACTCATATATGACATATGCTTGATGATACTACACCATTGGTACTACTTGATTAACACAATAATTGACATTTGTTTGAGATACATGATTGTGGTACTTGGTTCATGATTCCATGGATGACATCTTTTGACATATTGCATGATGTTGATGTACATGGTTAATGTACATAGGTGTTGTGCATGATGAGCAAACATTTTGTACATGATCTACTTGGTTGATATTTTGCTCATGATTCTTTATTTCATTGTTGACATATCTTTTGCTTCATGATGCTTGGTATGGCATGAGTTTGATGCATGAACAGGTCCAAGGATCGTTATATGGTAGCACAATGTTCATCTTGTAGAAAAGATAGGGGAGACATACCCATAGGGGGAGTCATTCTTCTTCCCATGATTCTATGAGGAGATATTTATCAGATGCATACCTAGAAAAGATCCCTATACTTGAAGAAAGATCATAAGAGCATAATTTCAGGGGGAGCAATGGTCACAGGGGGAGTATGTTATCCTATAAGAATGGTTGGAGGACCCTTGATCTCATTATTTTCTTATCATGATTGATAAGGTGCACAAATGGATGAACTCTAAAGTGGTCCCCTTATGGTGAAAGCACTCACGGGAATAAGACACTTTACAGATTGAGTTATCCTATAAGAATGGTTGGAGGACCCATGCTTGTATGTGGAATAATGAGATGAAGATCAAGGAAATTATTGGTGAAACTATCCTAGATGGATAGTGCTTGTCATGCCATTTCCGGTGGTATGTGGAATGTCACATAACTCCTGATGGTTTGAGAGTTATGGCCTTACGAAGATGAAGGACCCCCACATGAAGGCTTGAAGCCCCTAAGGTCAAAGAAGTCAAAGTGAACTAAAAGAAGAAATCATTATTTAAATGATAAAGTAAGGTGACAAATTCAAGGTGGATTATTTAAATAATAAAGAGAAGTGAAAAAATCAAGAAATAATAAAATAAGATGAGAAAATCAAGAAGAAATATTTAAATGATAAAATATTGGAGAAATTTTTATTTATGGAAAGTGGTTAACCCTAAAATTTGGAAAATAGGTTAAGTGACCTAGAAATGTATTAAGTGACCTAAAAATGGGTTAAGTGACCTAGAGGATTAAAGTATAAATAAGATAGCAATGGTCTCTTGTAGATCATCCTTTTTGTGGATCAATGGAGAGCTTCTTGTGAGAATATCTATTGGAGTATTGATGAAGAGCTTCTTGTGAGAGATTCTTGAGTATTGTTTGTGTGGAACACTTGAGAATATTGAAGATTGATAGGTGACTGAGGTAACCAAGGATATCTAAGCCGAATTTTATAAGGAAGGTGAAGAAAAGAGGGCCGGAATTGAAGGGAGGATAAATTATTTTCATGATGCTTTCTAAGATATGTTATTTACAGGTCATCTCACCATTTTCGCTATAACTTTTTTTATATAATTATTCAGACCGTGGGATTGATATTCCAATTAGGAAATATATCCAAGTATATGTGGTAAAAAATTCAACTTGTGGTTCATTGTATTTTGGGAGTTACATTCCGTGGAAAATAGGGTTTGTGGCTAGTCCTGAAACTAGTCAAAAACAAATGTTTCGGGTAAAAACGTCATAATTTCTTCATGACAGATCCAAATTCAGTGAGAAAAAATGTGTTGGTTAGGGTACATCATTTAGTATGTTTTGTAATATTTTCATATGAATTCAATGAATATTTTGTGCAGGGCACGCTCTACAAGGTCGCTCTCTAGATTAAGTCAGAATTAAGCAAGGTATGGCATTTTTGCTATATCTCCTTTTCTGAGAGGTTACAAGTAGTGCCACCTGGAGGAATTGTATAAAACACACTGAAGAAAATTGCTTATGATTTTCATATCTTTATTCATTACAGGTACAAAGTTATGATTATTTAAAGTTGGGGTTGTTGACTAATCCAAAACTAGTCATGGTTGAGACAAGCAGTTGATGAGTTGGCACATACATGAGGTGTATAGTTGATGATGTTGGTACATATTGATGATTCATTGTTGATGAGTAGTTGAAACATGATTGGTATATACTTGGTACATGGTTGGATGCATTTGTTTATGGTACAGGTTGATTACAGGTTGTTTGGCACAGGTTGGTGCATGGTTGATGCATTTGTTTATGTTGACAAATTGATATCTGTTGAGGATTGTTGACTTATCTCAGTTGGTGCTGAAAATGTAAACTGAGCCTTACATATAGAGCTGGTGCTCTTGTAGAGTTGTATTCTATTCAGTTGTTATTGAAAACCCCCCGGATTGAAGTCCATAATAAAAAGAAAAATTGTACATACATCTTGTGTTCTTTGTGTTCCTTGTGGAGATGATATGTTGCTGATATGTATTCACATATAAATGATTATAAATGACATAAATGAGTAATGAGAAAATGTTGAATGTTAACTAAGGAGTTTTTGTGTAAGAGGGAAGTTTTGGGAAAAAGATCCCCACACTCATTCACCCCCCCCCTCTAAGTGTGGTAGGTGTGTCCAACAAAAGGATCGAACTACAATGGGCATGGAAAAGAGATAGATAAAGAAAGAAAAATGATGAAAATCATTGAAAAGTTGCAGAAAGATGTCAAGACTCACTCAGAAGATAACAAAAAACTCATGAAATCCAGGGAGCAAGAAGGAAAATTCAACATAAAGTTGATTCATAGCCTGGAAAGAATAGATAAGAAATTGGATAAGGAGAGTGTCTCAAGCAAATAAGGAAGTCACAGAAGAACAAAAACTGATAGCAGACATCACCAACACTCCCCAAGGCATTCCAATAAGAGAGTACACAACAGTTCAAGTCTATCCTCTGTTAGGAAGCATAAGAGGTCTGGGGAGGATGAGATACAAGGATAAATGAACAAAATCAAACCTCCTATGTTTGATGGGGAGCACAATAAGGATGAAGATGCATTGACATGGTTGTTGGGCATGAGAAAGTATTTTCAAATTCATAATTATTCTTCTCATGCAGAGGGAAGAATTTCCATCTATCAAGTCAAAGGTAAGGCATCCATGTGGTGGGAACAACTTGTGCAGATGCAACACATTAAAGAGAAAGATGTTACTTGGAGGGAATTCAAGAAGTATTTTGAAAATAAATACTTGACTAAGAGGTACTATGATAAGAAAATGAAAAGTTCTTTGAACTCAAGTTGGGAAGTATGTCCATTGATGAGTATGAAAGAAGGTTTTTAGAACTATTGAAGTACATTTCTTTCATCAAGGATGAGATAGTGAAGATTCAGAGGTATTTGAGTGGGTTTCCACCATCTATTAGTGACAAAATACAATATGATGATCCCAAAACATTGGAGGAGACCATAAGGCGAGCTAAGTGCCTATATGATTAGCAAAAAGAAAGTCCAAATTTCCAAAAAGCTTGGGAAGACAAGAAGAAATTCAAGATGGATAAGAGGAAGAAGGGAATTAAGCCACCATTCTTCAGAAATAATCCTAAGGGACAACTGTTGGGTTACTGATAGGGGGGGTGAATCAATAATAGCGTAATTATAATCCTTTTTTCTTCAAATGTTATATCAATGTAGAATTATTATATGATAATGAGCAGTAAGAAATAAACAATCACACACATACACAGTACACCAGTGTTTTACGTGGAAACCCAAATCGAGAGAAAAACACATAATTATTTTTCTTATATTTCTTGAAGAATTACATTCATTGGAAGCACCAACTTCCTTTGTTTTTCATATGCAACTAGAAGGAGGCTCCAACCCCCTAGTTTCTCAGGCTACAACTTGAGAGAAGCTCCAACTCCCTAGTTCTCTAGCTACAACCAGAAGGAGGCTACAACCCCATATGTTCTCCGACTACAACCGGAAGCTGGCTATAACCACCTGTCCTTGCTCCGTCCTACCACCCTCAAGTAGAAGTAGAATGATGGAACCACTGTCACACTATCACTGTGAGATATATCGTTGTAAACCTCTACCAATAAATCTGAACCATGCATCAACCATGCATCAACCTATGCCTCAACCTGTAATCAATATGTACCATAAACAAGTGCATCAACCATGCACCAACCTGTACCAAACAACCTGTAATCAACATGTACCATAAACAAGTGCATCCAACCATGTACCAGGTATGAGCCAATCATGTGTCAACTACTCATCAACTATGACTCATCAATATGTACCAACATCATCAACTACTTATCTCAACCATGTACTCAACATGCACCTCAACCAAAAGCACTCATCAATTTAATCATCCAAATATGATTTGTACTTCTGTAATAGACCTAGTGTATATGATCACATTCCTGCAAACCTTCCTTAACTTTAACAACAAGAGACTAGCATTTTCATCAAACCTTTGTTTAGTCTGACATGCCTAGTTTTGGATTAGTCAACAACCCTAACTTGAAGTAATCATAAACTTGAACCTGTAATGTATAAATATATACAAATGATACACAATGTTATTCATTGTTATTTATGCAATTACTCCAGGTGTCACTACTTGGAACCTCTCATAAAATGAGTTATAGCAAAAATGACATACCTTGCTGAATTCTGGCTTATTCTAGAGAGAGACCTTGTAGAGCATGACCCGCACGAAATATGCATTTCATTGATATGAAACTATTACAAAACATAATACAGACTGTACCCTAACCAACACATTTTATCTCATTGAATTTGGATCTGTTATGAAGAAGTTATGACGTTTTTACCCGAAACACCTGTTTTTGACTAGTTTCAGGACTAGCCACAAACCCTATTTTCCACAAAGTGTAACTCCCAAAATACAACGACCCAAAAGCCAATTTTTTTACCACAAATACTTGGGTATGTTTTATCATTGTCATAGCAATTTTATGCTCTAAACCATTATAGAAACAAATTTATAGTGAAAAAGGTGAGATGATCTGTAAATAACATAACTTAGAAAACACCATCAAAAGAATTTATCCTTCTTTGCATTTCGGCCTTCTTTTCTTCACCTTCCCTCAGAAATTTGGCTTATATATCCTTAGTTATATCAAAAACCTATATATATTCAATATTCTCAAGTGTAATTAAAATGAGAGAGCCTTGCCTCTTATTTATGCTCTCCAAGTAGCTTCCTTAAAAACATCTTCTAGGTCAGTTGGCCCACTTTCCTTATTTTAGGGTTAAACCACTTCTAATTTATCCATTAAATTTATTATTGAAATAATTTGTTTTGTATTCAATTTGAATTATAATACACTCATCACTTCACTTTATTATTTAACTTTTAAAATCTCTTAAACCACTTTGACTACTTTGACCTTTTGGGGCTTCTAGATGACATATGAGGGTCCTCCAACTTCGTAAGGCCATAAATCTCAAACCGTGAGGAGTTATGTGATATTCCACATAACACCAGAAAAGGAATGACATGTAATATCCATATAGAATAGTATTACCTTCAAATATACCAAAAATCATATAATTATCCATCAAAGAAACTTGGGTCCATTACCCAAACCTGGGTTCTCCAACTTCACATGGTCATAACTCTCTTACCGTGAGGATTTATGTGACGTTATACATACCAATGGAAATGACATGACAAACACTATCCATCTAGGATAGTTTCCCTAACAAATTCATTCTCCTTCATTGCATTATTCCACAACTAAGCATGGGTTCTCTTACTCCGCAAAGCGTCTTCCCGTGAGGGATTTCACCATAAGGGGACCACTTTGGAGTTCATCCATATTTACTTATTATAAACCATGACAAAAAAATAATGAGTCATATTTACATCAAACAATATTGGGTCCATTACCCAAACCTTTGTGCTACAGATCTTTCTTCAAGGGTTGACATCAATGACAACCAACCTTAATCAACAATCTCCCCCTTTGGCATTGATGGAAACACTCTGATGCAATGCTAAAATCATCACTCATGCTCCCCTCTGGAGCCATGCCTCTGTCCTCTGCATATGATAAATCTGCCTCTATCCTCTACATCTGATAAATCTCTCCCCCTTTGTCATCAATGGCAAAGGTATCTTTCCATCTATGGTTGCTCCCCCTGACTGAACTGTCCTCTTATGGTGCTTACTCGTGTACATCTAAGACATATAAGATAAGCATTCAAAAATCATTTAAAAAGCATTCATTTTGGAGTAGAAATAACTCCAAGTCTTTGGCGAAGATATTCAAAGGCTTCTCGTGGAAGTGGTTTTGTAGATATGTCTGCCACTTGTTCTTTTGTGCCCACATACTCAACTCCGATGTTCTTTTCTGCAACCTGTTCCTGTAGAAAGTGATACTTGATTGGAATGTGCTTCATCTTGGAGTGCATCACCGAGTTTTTTGAGATACTGATGCACTTGTATTATAACAATATATTGGAATGGGCTTATCATACTCAACCTGTATATCTGTCAAAGTTTGTTTCATCCAAAGAACCTGTGCACAACATGTTGTTGCTGCAATATACTTTGCCTCAGCTGTAGATAGAGATAATGATGATTGTTTCTTTCTTAGCCATGATACCAAACACTCACCTAATTATAACGTTGCTCCACTGGTGCTTCGTCAATCATCAATACAATCTACATCTGTGTAGGCAATAAGTGATAGATCTTTTCCTTTTGGATACCATAATCCAAACTCTTCTGTTCCTTTGAGATATATGAAGATCCTCTTTACTGCTAATACATGTGATTCCTTTGGTGCTGCCACCTGTCCAACTACCTGCATTACATCTAGTCTGGATGTTGTCACATATAGTAGGCTTCCAATCATTGACCTGTATTGCCTCTGATATGTAGACTTCAAATCATCATATTTTCTCAACTTACAACAAGTTTGCATGGGAGTGATAACTGGTTTGCAATCTTCCATTCTGAACCTCTTTAGCATTTCTCTGATATACTTGGTTTGAGAAATGAAAATTCCTTGGTTTCTTTGACGTATCTAAAGTCCCAGAAAGAAGGATAGTTCTCCAAGTAACGACATTTCAAATTCATTTTGCATGTCTTTTGCAAATTTCTGGCTTAACCTGTCATCATCACTACCAAAAATAATATCATCAACATAAACTTCAATTAATAAAATATTACCTTGACTTACCTTGATGTAGAAGTTGTTGTTTGCACTTCCTTTTCTAAACCCTGCCTGCTGCAGATACTTATCCAGTCTGGAGTACCATGCTCTAGGAGCCTGTTTTATACCATATAAGGCCTTCTTTAATTTACACATATAGTTTGTTTTCTCTGACAATTGAAATCCTTCTGGTTGTTCAATGTAGACTTCTTCTTCAAGTTCCCCATTTAGAAAAACTGATTTTACGTCCATCTGATATACTTCAACATTTTTGGAGCATGCATAAGCTAAAAACAAACAGATTGTTTCCATTCTGGCAACTAGGGAAAATGTCTCTTCAAAGTTGATTCCTTCAATCTGTGCATATCCTTTACATACCAATCTAGCTTTGTTTCTTGTAACCTTTCCATCTTCATTCAATTTATTCCTGAAAACCCATTTTGTGCTGATCACATTCTTATTCTTTGGTCTTGGAACCAATTCCCAAGTGTCATTTTTCTCTATTTGATCCATGGCCTTATTCCAAAATCCATTCTTGTTGTCTTCTTTAAAACAGTTTGGTTCAATTGTAGATAAGAGTGCTAGGTGTGTTTGTTCTAGGTAACAAATTTTTCTTCTAGTCTCAACTCTTGCATCTTTGTTTCCAATAATCTGATCTGAAGGATGATTCTTCTGTACTCGATTGTTAGGTGTCTTTGGAGATACTTGTTGAACTTTCTTTTCTTCTTCTGTCGGATTCTCTTCATCTTCATCTTCATCTTCATCTTCCTCTTCTACTTCTTTTTCATCTTCTTCTTCGAAAAGTTGTTCCATTGATTTGTTTTCTTCTTCCTTTGATTCTAGTTTGTCTGTTCATCAATTGTTACGTTGATGCTTTCCACAACTTTGTTTAATCTTAGATTGTAAAACTTGTATGCTTTCCTTTTACTTGAGTAACCAACACGTACTCCTTTGTCCACACAAGAGTCAAACTTTCCCATTCTTCCATCTTCTCTTTTGATGTAGCATTTTCTTCCAAAAACTCTAAAGTGCTTCACATTTGCTAGTCTTCTTTTCCATAGATCGTAGGGAGTTTTATCAGTGTTGTTTCTGAGCATTACTTTGTTTTGAATGTGGACTGTTGTATGCACTGCCCGTGTCCAAAAAATATCTTTCAACTATGAATCCATTATCATTGTTCGATCCATTTCTTTTATTGTCCTGTTCTTTCTTTCAACAACTCCATTCTGTTGAGGTGTTCTAGCGATGGAGAATTGCCTTTTTATTCCATGATTGCTGCAGTAGTCCATAAATTCCTTTGAGGTGAATTCTCCTCCATTATCCGATCGTAAGCATTTGATTCTTGAATCCATCTCATTTTCAACCATTTCCTTGTAGATCTTGAAGTTTTCAAAAGCTTCTGACTTGTTCTTAAGAAAGAAAACTACAATCATTCTTGTATAATCATCAACTAATAACATAATGTTGGAAAACTGAGAGGGGGGGGGGTGAATAAGTTGTAACCTTGCTTAAACAATCATACTTATTTTAAACCCTTTCCAGATCACTCAATGACAATCATAATAATGCATGGAAGTAAGCAATAGACCATTCAACATCATTCACACAAATGAGATAAACAAAGACAGATATTTCCTAAGGAAACCCATAAAGGGAAAAAACCTCTTCTTCTTTATATGATAAGTAATTTGTACATTCTTTACATTATCATACATATGAGCACCAACTCATAATGAGGCTCCAACCTTTGTTTTGTAAGCTGCTACTTATTGAGAGCACCAACTCTTTGGATTCTCTAACACCAACTAGAAGGAAGCACCAACTCCCTGGTTTCTCTAGCACCCACTAGAAGGAAGCACCAATTCCTTGGTTTTTCTAGCACCCACTAGAAGGAAGCACCAACTCCTTAAGTGTTCCAACACCAACTGGATGGAAGCACCAACTTCCAGTCACAAAGGTACCAACCTGTATAATAGAGAACAACAGTTCTCCCTTGCACCACCCTGCCACTCTTGTTTCCCTGGTTGCAACCAGATGGAAGCTACAACTCCCTTTGTTCAAGCACCCACTTGAACCTTTAAGGACAACAGTCCTCCCTAGCACCTCCCTACCACCCTGAAATATAAATCTTTTCTATTATGACTTATTACAATGATATAAAGTTCTTCAATGGCTTACCGGTCTCATCACTGTTCTACTACACTGCGCTGCTCTGTGTGCATTAGTGTCTTCTGCACACTCCTTGTGCTTTCTATTCTTTTTCCTTTTATGCTCTTTGCGCCATGTCCCTTCAATGCACCATTTACCTTCTATACATTTATGTTGTTGCTCTCTACCTCCTTTTTCACTCCTCAATCACACTCAACAAAAACACTCATTTCTTCTTTGTTCATCATTTTTATAGTCTCTGTGCACCTTGTGCATGCAATTTCCTTCTTGGTCTCGCATCCTCTCCACATCGGAGTGTTTTCTCCACTTCACTCTTCCACAACTATCCCATCTCCTGTGTGCCACGTTGTCTCTCTCTGTTCTGCATCTCCTACTCATTGTGAGTGCTCTGCCTGCTCATCATGGTAACTCTTCAGCTTCTCTGGCAGTTTCACCCACGCATCCATCATCACTTGGTGTTATATCGAGATTCCTTAGCTTCTTTGAAAGTTGAGACTCTTCGTCTTCTCTGTCATAGACGAGATCATCCTCTGGTAGAAACCATCATTTGTTTCTAGCAGTTACACTGTGAAGTGCAACAGTAGCCCTTCGATCTTATTCAAATTCATCTGGACCGTTGAATTGACTTCATTGAATCTTGCATTCATCTCGCCATTTCAGGATCCCCGTGGTAAAGATTTCGTTACTCTCCATGTCTCGATCCCCGAAACTCCAAAATGGAGCTTGTCTGCACTAACTCCTTCCTCCATCTTCTGTCGATGTGACCAATGGCCATGAACACAGGCTGAGCCAAAATGTGTTTCGTATTTCGGCATTTCAACAATCTTGTTGTGTGGCATCTCGACTCTCCAAGTCGCGATCTCCGAAAAAGGAGCTTGCCGCTTCAAGATTTTCTCTATAGCTCTTCAATCATGTGACTACGAGAGGTGACCGAGCGCTTATCCATATAGTGCTTTCACGATTTCTCTTTTCGGCACTTCGACGTTCCCGTGGTGATGATTTCTTGATGCTCCATGTCCTGGTATCTGAAGCTCCGAAATGGAGCTTGGTTGCACTAGCTCCGATCATTTTGGCATTTCGCATTTCGGCCTTTCACGATTCTTGCGATGAAGAGTCTTGTCACTTGACTCTTCCAACTCCTGGTATCCAAAGCTCTGAAATGGAGTCGGATCAACGGTCCACACCCTAGATGATTCGATGGTCTAGATCTCTTTTTGATTTCGCACATCGCGATTTCGACATTCTTGACGTGAGAGTTCTTGACAACTCCAACTCCCGGTCTACAAAACTCCGAAATGGAGTCAGCTCAAATTTTTGGCTTTTCACACTATGCAACTTCGGGATTCCTATCGTGAGAGTCCTTAACATCTCCAATTCCTGGTATCCGAATCTCTAGTATGGAGTCTTTGATGTTTCGCGATTTTGCATTTCGTGACTTTAGGTTTCGCGACTTTGGGACTCCATTAGTAAGAGTTCTTGAAATCCCCAACTCCCGGTATCCGAAATCATCCTCCTTCTTCCGGGATTTCGGTGTTTCACATTTCGCGATTTTGGGACTTTTGATGATGAAGAGTCTTGACTCTTCCAACTCCCGGTAGCCGAAATTGTCCTCCTTCTTCCGAGATTTCGGCATTTCGCATTTCGCGATTCTAGGACTTCTGATGATGAAGAGTCTTGACTCTTCCAACTCCCGGTATTCGAAAATCCGAAATTGAGTTATTTCTCGGTCTGTGAAACTCTTCGTTTATGTGCCTATTTCGGGATTTCGGGATTCCGGATTTCGCAACTCCGGGACTCCTGTGTTGAAGAGTCTCAACTCTTGACTTCTCAATTTCCTGGTATCTAAAACTCCGAAATGGAGTTTACGCTTCTGATCTTTCCATGCCATTATCCCTGCACTGCTGATCTTCCTTGCCTGCCTGTTTGCCATCAAATGAACAAGCACACTCTTGCACTCTGTGTGCACCATTGCACTTTCTTTTTTGAGCTTACATTGTCCCTTTTTTTCCGTCGCTGCGTACTCTGATCTTTCCATCAATGATAAGCACACCTGCCTGATAAACATGCCAACAATATCCCCCTTTGGCATTGATGGCAACCCTGAACGACTGTGCTAATCTGTTTGGACCTCCAACTATAGCATCTGGTCCAGACCACTCCTTTTCTCCCCCTTTGACATCAATGTCAGAGAAAACATGCTCCCCCTGAGATGTTGCAGAACAACTACGCTAATCTGTTTGGACCTCCAACTGTAGCATCCGATCCAGACCACTCCTTTTCTCCCCCTTTGACTTCAATGTTAGAGAAAACATGCTCCCCCTGAGTTGTTCCAGAATTTATTTATTTATTTTTTTGGAGGTATTAGATATTCAATCAATACAAAACTCCCCCTAACAGGATGGACTCTCTTAGTTGTGAGATGGGATGACACCCAACTTCTATCGGAGATATTCAAATGGTGTCTTGGCTAGGGGTTTAGTAAAGATGTCTGCAATTTGTTCTGTGGTTGGAATGTAATGGACCTTAACAAATTGATTGGTGACCTGCTCTCTCAAAAAATGGTATTTTATGGGAATATGCTTGGTCTTGGAGTGGATTACAAGATTCTTTGACACACCAATGACACTAGTGTTATCACAATGAATTGGGATCGGTCTTGCGTATTTTACCTCCAAGTTTGCAAGTGTCTGAATCATCCATAATACCTGAGTGCAACAGGTAGCAGCAGCAATGTACTCTGCCTCTATAGTCGATAAATAAATGGAACTTTTCTTTTTACTAAGCCATGCTACTAATGAGTCACCCAAGAAGAACACTCCTCCACTGGTACTTTTTCTCTC
This sequence comes from Picea engelmannii, assembly GCA_009831015.1. Taxonomy (NCBI): domain Eukaryota; kingdom Viridiplantae; phylum Streptophyta; class Pinopsida; order Pinales; family Pinaceae; genus Picea; species Picea engelmannii. The sequence goes on from ML781819.1 coordinate 100,868, forward strand.
ATTAACATAGTTTTCCCAATCTGCATCTGAATCGGAAGTTAACTGAAAATTATGATTTCTGGGATACCATAGACCATAAGTCATTGTTTCTTTTAAATACCTGAATATCCTTTTGAAAGATTGCAAATGACTTTGTTTAGGTGCAGACTGATATCTTCCTACCATTCCAACAACATGCATTATGTCTGGGCGATATGCTGTGATGTACAATAGGCTACCTATCATTGACCTATATGAACTTTGATCAACATCAGGTGAGTCATCATCCTTGATTAATTTGCATCCAGTTACCATAGGTGTGCCCATAGGTTTAGAATATTCTATTTGAAACCTTTTCAACATTTCTTTTAGATATTTTTATTGAGAAATGAACATCCCTTTAGACCTCTGAGTAATTTGCAGACCAAGAGAAAATCCCGGTCGAGGGATCTGGGGGCAAGTGGGCGAAGCCCTCGAAGGAAAAATTGCCTTGTAAATGTATATTGTAATTTCATTGTAAATCTGGATCGTTCATTATAAGGTCCCAGATCTAACGGTAGAGATTATGTTAGGGTTTTTTGCCCTAGAAGGAAACCCTTTTTATGAGGGAAATGTATTGCGGCTATGGTTGATGGCGAATATTGTATTCTGAGATAGGAGACTGTGAGAGAAAGAAGAGGAAGTTACAACGGGTTTGTTGTAGGTTGTATCCCTTCATATGCTGGATAATAATAAGGGAAGGACTTGGAAATTTCTCTGGTGGACGTAGCCCACACTGGGTGAACCACGTAAATCTGTGTCTCTATTGTATTATGTATCTTCTGTGTTTTGTTTCCGCATTTTTTTTTATTTTATTGCTCCACGATCTTGTTTTTCTAACACTCAAGGGGTTTATAGGTATTGGGGGGTATAAAAAGGGGTATCTAGTATAAATAGGAGTTTATTTTATTAAAAATATGTATTGGGAGGGGGGTTCAACAAAAGGATTTTAGGAGATATTTATCAATATCTAGTGAAATTAGGGGTATTCTTTAATATCCCATGAACGAAGGCACTATGTCATAGGTTCACTGAGTGAAGACCCCGTTCTCACACTTTGCATTTAATGGACCCTTGGTACTTCTCTTGCACCTTGTTCGTCCCTCCCTTGTGGCTCCTCATTATGGTGTTACTCCTGCATCAATCCTAACTATAGCATTCACCCTGTGCTCATAATGGTGATGTCCTCACCACCTTCTTTGACCTCAGGCTTTCTCCTTTTATCATCTCCTCCAACCTCCTTGGATTTTGTTATCCTTCCTCCCTCATGTTCATCCCTTGTCCCTTCTCCTCTAAATCGTGGTCTTCTTACTCCCCTACTCACTTGCTATCATTCGACCTATCCAACACCTCTCCAGTGGCTCAAGGTTGCGGTTCTCATCGTGGCCATGGAAATTCTTCTTGTTCCCTCCCCAGTCACAACAACTCTTGCCTCATATCAACGATCGAAGAGTCTTATGACTCTTATGTAGCTCATACCCCCCAACATTCAAGAATAAATTGAGCTCATGGAAGCGGATGTTCAAATCCTAAGATGTTTCCTCTCTGGCAAGGAGGTCTTAGAATTGAACCACTCTTGGATTCCAGACAAGGGAAATACTAGGGCCTGCGTTTCTCAATACTTAAGGACAATTGAAATATAATAGCACAAGAAGCTCTTGCTCGAAGGTGTTTTAATGGACTGAAAGGAAGTCAAGGACGAGATACAGGCTCAACTGCAGCTTCAGTACCTCAAGATGAATCTATTGGCCATGAAGCTTGCAGGAATCGACCTCTTAACCATCACTTTGGACAACACTCAAGCGACTCCAAATGAGGGCCAACCCTCAACTCAACTTTGATGTCTACCAGGTTTCTTTTTTGTTGGTTTTTCTAAGAGGTATCAGAATCCAAATACTACCTCATCTTTTCCAGAACATGAAGATTTTTTATTAGATATAAAAAAACAACATTACTCTTAGCTATGCCCAGACTTTTCAGTTTAAAAGACAATATTTTCATATCACTTCAAATAATTTTATGCATTGTTGTTAGTCTCGTTCCCTAGTTTGTATATTTTTCCTATGGAAATATAATGTTTCGGGATAACTTACAAAACAAATCACATTTAAACAAAAAATTCAAAATAATTTAAATTATTTATTTAAAAATAAAATATAATTTAATCATTAAAAACAAAATATAATTTAATCATTAAAAATAAATCTAATAGGAAATTTAGAAAATTGTAGATTTCAATGGTTGAGATCACATATTTCACATGCATGGAGGGTTTTTAAAATATTGTGCATTCAATAAACTAGATTATAGACTATACCTTTAATTAAGTAATTCAAAATTGGATAAAAAATTTAAATATAATTTTATAAAAAAACAAATGGATTAAATTTAAGTATTTCAAATCATTATGTATAAAACTTTTTATCCAATAAATATTCAATTTTTCACCAAATTACAAAATAGATTCAGTTGTGATGATTAAAACTCTTGATCCAAAAAAATATAGTAATAATGCCATTTTTTTATTGAGATTCTAGATTTGGAGTTAACATGGATCTAAGTTGGTTTTTTATATGAAGAGAGGAGGAGAGGGAGTTCCTACTTCTTATTACATAGTTAACATGGATCTAAGTTGGTTTTTTATATAGAGAGGAGGAGAGAGAATTCCTACTTCTTATTACAAATTAGATTTTGTTTTAATTTAGAGTTAAGTTGATTATATATATATATTCAATTTGAACATTTCATTTATGCCATTGAAATATATTTTGTATTATTAATATTTTTTTAAATGTTACTTATCTACTTCGTGTCAAGCATTAAAGGAATTACAAATTTTACTTATATTAGATGTAAAAAGTAGTTATGAAGAAAACAATATTTTTTACTTCCAATTACTGCTCACATGAAATGTGGTGTGTCCATAACCCAATGTTAGCTCTAAAATGGTTAAGTGAACAATGCAAAAATATTGTGCTTAAAACAAATGACATTCAAACACAATATACTAATCTTTTATCTTTGAAACCCATTTGGAAAAAAAGAATATTCCAGTGTGGGCTCCCTTTTATTTTTATTTCTCTCCAAATTCTAATACCCTAATTCCTAAAACAAATTATATTACAATGAACAAAAACCATTCTTTAATAAAGAAAAACCATAAGCCAAAAAACCATTTGCCCAAAATGATCAACCCAAAATCCATTGGCCAAAAAACCATGGGCCAAAAACAATGACCCAAAAGCAATAGTATAAAGAATATAAAACATATCCAACATTATCCCACTTGTTCTGGACACATTATTTTTATTAAGTTAGCAATCCAGGGCACAAATGCCCATTGCCTCTCTACACCAAGAAAACTTCCAATGCTTGTCAATGAATCTGCAACATTTTTCTCAACTTTATCTAAGAATACTTTCCTTCTTTCGACGATGTCTTTCAGAAAGTGGTGTTGCACATCAATATGCTTCTTTTTGGAGTGATAAGAAAGGTTGTTTTCCAAGAAGATTGCACATTGACTATCACAACCTAACCTCACATGTTGTTTTTCAAACCCAACCTCTAAACATAATCTTTGGAACTAGATACAACCTCCTTACTTCACGTATTTAGCTTATGTAGTTGATACTGCCACTACAACTTATTTCTTTTTCATCCCATTGATATCTCCACCAAACAATGTGAACACATAACCTCTTGTAGATATTCTATGATCCAAACCTCCAGTCTAGGTAGTCTAAAAAAATCCATGTACATCTAAAATTTTCTTGTCCATGTCTTTGTTGATAGTAGATTGCATAATCTGTGGTGCCACATAAATACTTGAAAATGATTTTTACCATTTTCCAATGCTCCTTTCCTCGTTTTGACACATACCTACTAAAAAATCATAGTGCATCGATAATGTATGGTCTAGTGCATACCATGGTATACATTAAGCTTCAAACAAAACTAGCATAAGGAACACATGACATGTCTTCTTCCTCTTCCAAAGTCTCGGGGCACTATTCTGCAGATAGATTTTCACCTATAAGAATATGGACCTTTATCGGTTTACATTCCTTCGTATTAAAATTGTGCAAAATTATCTTAACACATTTTATTTGATTCAACGAGAGTTTCCTATCTACACGATCTCTCTTAATCTCCATCCCCAAGATAAAATTAGCAACACCAAGATCCTTCATGTCAAACTTGGAGGATAAGTGTGATTTCACCTCCTTGATAAGCTTCATGTTGTTTCCATCCGACAACATGCGATTGACATACAACACTACATACACAAAATGTTCACCAACCTATTTGAAATATACACAATGATCAAGCTTTCTTATCACAAATCCCAATACTAGTACATAGGCATCAAACTTCTAGTACCACATCCTAGGGGACTACTTTAGACCATAAAGGGACTTCCTTATCTTATAGACTAGCTCATTCTTACCCTTTACTACAATGATGGTTGTTTCATGTATATTTATTCTTCAAGGTCTTCATGTAGGAACAATGATTTTACATCCATCTTCTCTTCTTCAAGATCAAATGTTGCAGCAAGGGACAATAAAAATCTAATGGAAGTCAATTTTGCAATGGAAGAAAAAATATCACCAAAGTCAATCCCCTCTACCTAAGAATAACCTTTTTCTACCAAGAAAGTCTTATGCTTCTCTACTTTTCTTGTTGTAATTAGTTTCATTTTGAACACCCATTTTCTACCAACATGTTTCCTTCCATAAAGAAATTCAACAAAATCCCATGCCGCATTTTTATCCAAGGCCTCCATTTCTTCTACCATGGCCTTCTTCCAAGGTTTTCTCTCTTCATAATTTATTGTCTGTGTAACAGATCTAGGTTCATCATTAATACATGATAGAAAAAAATCAGAATGGATATTAGGTGGACTATACCTTGCATTAGTCTCCTTGAACGAAAAGAGCTTAACTGGATTATGTGGTTCGACCTCATCATTTGACTAAGTTGATTCAACCTCCTCAAATGATTTAGATCATTTGTTCTTTAGCTCAAACTCCACTTTCTATGGTTTTGGTTCTTTTGGTTCATCTTCACTCCTGGAGGTTCTCTCAACTTCAGTGAAGACCACATCTCGATTGTACACTGTTTTCCTTGGTATAGGATTCCATAGTGTAACCTTTCACTCCATCTTTATAACCAATGAGGATACACTTTTCATCCTTGTTGTCCATCTTGCTTCTCTTTTCCTTTGGAACATGCGCAAAAGCATTACACCCAAATACTCTGAGATGTGAAATACCTCATGTAGAGTCTTGTCAATGACTGATGTAGTGGGTGATCGATTTACTAAAAAATAGGCTGTGGCAATAAATTATTCCCAAAATTCATGTGCTAATCATGCATTGCTGAGCATACTCCTTTCGTTTTCCATTAACGTCTTCTTCATCCTTTATTCCACTCCATTTTGCTGAGGTGTGTATAGAGTAGCATTATGTCGTGATATACCACACAATTTACAAATATGTTTGACTTATTTACCACATAACTTACCTCCATTATCCATTCTCCACTTTTATCCTCTTTCCAATTTGGTTTTCCACAAGGGCTTTGAACTCCTTGGATTTTCTAAAAACCTCTAATTTATTCTTCAAGAAATACAACCATGTATTCCTTGAGAAATCATCTATGAAAAAAACATAGCACATAGAACCTATTAGTAATGGAATAGGTATAGGACCAAACACATTAGTATGTATCAATTCCAGGATCTCTCTTTCTGTAATAGAGCCACAAGGGAAATTCACCTAATTTGGCTTACCATATAAACAATGTTCATAGAAACCAAAATCTCATTCACATCCACACATACCTTCAACCATACCTTTACCTTGTAATAATTGAAGACCCTTCTCCTTAATGTGTCCCAATATTCGATGCCAAAGAAATGTTTTATCTCTAGAGTGAAGTAGGGGCTTTGAATTCTTCATTTTCCCCTTCAAAAAATATAATACTATTACACCCATAAGTGATAGTTCTTGCCAATAGTTTTATATAGAGTTCCACGTTGAAATCCCCTCATAAACACCATTGTTGCTTGAACCATTTTGACCCCGTTCTTTTCAAATACAACATGTATACCTCCATCATCCATCTTTCCCACATATATCACGTTCCTAGACATATATGGAAAGTGAGAACCCCAAGAAGAATTCAAATCCTTCCATCTTTCAACTGTATCTTTACTCTTCCACTTCATGTGATTTTGGTTGACCAAACATCTCCTAGGAATACATCACCATCACACCTTTCATACCAAAAGAACCAATCTATATGAAGATTCATATGAAAAGAGGCACTTGAGTTGATGAATCGTACCTCACTTTTTGACTGTGAATATGTAGAATCCAAATCCACACCACATCCTTTTTCAGAGGAGGAATTCCCTTCGGAAGAAGTAGTATCATCTAGCCCTTTACCTCTCTCAACACTCCTTGATCTGCAGTTATTCTTAAAATTCCATGGTTTACCACATTTCTAGCATACTTTCTTTAAAGGATCCCCTAGAGATTTAGATCTTCCTCTAGATTTAAATCTCCCTTCTGTAAACTTGTTTCTTATTTCTTTGGAACAACCCCTTACCATTAGGGCATCCATGTTATGCTCTCCCATTGATTTTTTTCTCATTTCCTCTGATAACAAGGATGCAACTACACCCTCAAATTTTATTGTAGATTGTTGATTGGTACTACATATTGCTACAACCAAGCTATCCCAAGACTCTGCTAAAGAACATAGAAAGGTAATAAATTTATATTCTTCCTCCAACTTAATATCAATAGAAATAAGAGTATTGAAATCATTCAAATTATTTGTCACAGAGTCTCCATCTTCCATCCTAAGATGAAACAACTTGTTTTGCAGAAACAACTTATTTACTAGGATCTTTGACTGATACAAGTTCCCTAATTTTTCCCACAACTTCTTTGTTGTGTCTCTCTAGATAGACGTTCAACAATATCAAATCTAATAGGCAAAGGAGAATAGTACTCATCTCCTTTATTTCTAACTTTTTCCAATCTTCTATTGACATAGAAGCAGGCTTCGTACCACTCACTATTCCTTATCGACTAGAAGATCCTTCATCTTGAGTTTCAACAACTCAAAATTTTGTCCATTGAACTTTTCGATCTCCATTGGGGAACTAGTCATCATTCTTTCAATACAAGAATTGTCACTAAAGAGCTTTTTTCAATACACGAATTACCACTAAAAAGCTCCCACTAATCATGTTTATCACAAGTCTATCACATGCCCAAAAGAAGTCAAACCATTAGCAACAAAAGAACCCCCTTTAAGCCAAAATCTTGCTATGATACCAAATATTAATTCTAAATCTCTTAAGTAAATAATGAAAAAATACTATGCAATAAAAGAAATAGTAAAATAAATGACATTAGTAAAATTATTGAAGCTTCTCCTCTCCTTTTTCTTTTTATTTCTTTTTCATCATCATATTTTTTATCCATGCACAATGTAATATATAGATATTTTCTCCAACCTTTTTTTTCTTTTAATTTCTTTTTCATTATCATATTCTTCATCCATTTACAATGGAATATATAGATATTTTCTCCAACCTCTTATATTCTAATTCCTAAATAAAATTAAATTATAATAGACAAAAAACATTTCTTAATAAAAAAAACCATTTGTAAGTAAAGAAAAACCATTAAGCAAAAAAACCATCCACCAAAAAATTATTGACTAAAAACCATCAACCAAAAGACCATTAGCCAAACAATCACTAGCCAAAAAACATCTAGCCACTACAACAAAGAATATAACACATATTCAACGTAAAATTGATATAAAAATATATATATTCAACATAAAATTGATATAAAAGTATATACTAGCACAGCCACATCATTGTGGCTTTAATTTATTAAACCTAATTTGAACATAAATTCAAATTAAATTTGAAAACATAATAAAAACATTAAAAAAATTATTTAAGTATTTGCATAACCTGAACCCGAAATTTTAAGCACATAGTGAATCTATGCATGCGGATCAACCAGTGAAAGCAGGTTTATGGTCGCCTTGCCTTCAATGGTCGGCAACATAAAACCTAAATATCATAACCAAAACAAATCAATGTTCGCCTTGCCTTCAATGGTCGGCAGACAGGCCCAAGCGCAGCCTCGTAGCCATTGCAGAAAAATCGGGCACCGATCAGCTTTTTGTTGCAGTGCGAGGCGTTGAAGCGTGTGCCGGCCTCGCACTCTCCCTTCCACTGAAGCGGACATAATTCACTGAATTCCAGAGCCAAATCCACAGAGTTCTAGACAAAAGACAAGCCAAATCCACAGAATTCCAGAGCTCCCCATACGCAACAATCCAGAGAGCACTCTAAAACATATTTCAGCGGTTTTCCTCCCTAAGATCTGGAGCGCTCCTTACCTGAACTCTAAGCCACAGTTCAGGAAATGAAAAGCGTGGACAGGCAGAAAACGAAACGCGCAATATGAAAAGCGTGGATAGGCAGAAAATGAAACGCGCAATAAGAAAATGAAATGGGCGTACAGGTGAGGAAACCCAGAAAATGAACGGACAGCTAAGGAAAGGCTGCGTGTATAGCCAAAAATTGAACGGTTAATTATTTAAACGTGGCAATTATATAATGATACAGTAATTCCTTAATATGATTAGGTAAATGTAAAAAAGTAAACAGGTTAACGGATGCATTCAAAAATACAAGGAAGTTATGAAGAGTAAATCACATTCATTGATTTGGGAGGACGACTAAGAATATGCCAGCATCTTTAATTGTTAGCCATTAGATTAGAATTTGAGATTAAAAGGTGATTAATTCTGCTCGTTATCAATAGGTATACGCCTTTCGGCTTAATTAAATGGAGTTGGAAATTGAAATAATAAAAACTTTTTTTAAATTAAAAAATCTTAAGAAAAAAGTTTATATATGATTTGTATACTTCAAGTAATTTGATTCCTCACCGCATATGATAAATTTGACGTTAAAACTGATTTACCCTATTTAAAAAGATATTTTATGATTAAACGTTAAGCGTGTAAAATGACCTTTGACCTTTCACTTTCAAATCATTGGGAAAAATCTCCCTAGCTACTTTTATGTTTCACTGTCAAGTCATCGGTACAAATCTCCCAATCCACTGTGAAAAAATATATCCATATATAACGAAAATTGAACTTGCCAGAAAAAATACTTGTAAAACTCTCTTTGATTTGAAGGCTTCAAAGAAAATTAGGGAAAGCAAACAAGATGGATTTCGATTTGATGGATTGCCTTATTATTTTTAAGCAAATTGGAAAATCAAGCGACGTAACAGGCAATTAGTGTTTTTAATAAAGCAAGCAAGATATAACATACAATCTAATGACGCCTTGGAGTTTCAGTTCAGCCATCAATAGACCTTCAGATATGGTGCCCAAATGCCAGAGAGATATTCTCATATATAAACTATCCATCCTTTAATGGAATTTAGATACATTCCTTACATAACAACAACAGGTTATCCAAATCAATGGAATTTAGATACATTCATTACATAACAACAGCAGGTTATCAAAATCATCCATGAAAGATCGATAACGTTGGATGTCTGCTGTTAATGAGATTAAGGATCCTCTCAAACGATAAGACATCACAGGGAATCCTGAGAGCTCCCTGATGCTCGTATCCGAATTCCTCTACAGAAGCCTCCAGCAGCTATGCAAACAGGGGATGGTTCAGAACGCTGGCATCTATCACAAATTTCTTAAGAATATCTTTCCCAACATACACAGGAAGGAATCCCTTGGGAATAATATTGCCATTGTTCTTACTGTCTGGATTCTGTCTACTTCTTTCATTCTTCTTTATCTTAACAAACGCCAATGACCGCCTGGAGGAATGGATATCGGTAACTGTCTGTGGCAAACGAATGAAGTGGCGCATTATGGACGACATTACAAAGAAGCCAGCCGTAGCCAGATTTCGCAGAGCAGCAGGAGAATATATGGCATAGCATACAAGGCCTCTGATCATCTGATATAGAACTGAAAATCTGCTACAGAGTGTGAATACGGGAGGTCCCAGTAAAGTAGAAGAAAAAGGAGGAAGAAGGAGATTATATTGTCAGATGCGCTGTACAATGATACCATACTTTCTGTACTATTTTTTTTCCTGACAAAACAGAAAGGCATACTTCGTATACTTATTGTTTTATAAGGCATAGAAATATTAAAGAAAAAAACGCACTCGATCCCAAAAGTCCAGTCAAAATCTAACGTCGTTGAGCACATTTTGAATGACCGACTGAAAGCGTGAATGGAATATCTAATGAGACCACGGACTACACTATGAGGGCGACCAATATCTACCCTGTGTAGCATTGAACGGTGAGGGTGGAATTAGAAATTGGAAGAGCAGCCATTGCACATAAATAACTCACAAACAATAGATTGTATTATTGCTATGAAGCACAACACACTACACATATATATAGTTGGATTTAGATCCAACTGATTCCACTCATGGAGGGAGAGGTTGAAAGAATATCTCAACAACCTCCTATAAATCTTCAACTAACCCAATCTTACTATAATGCATTAATGAAGCATTATTCTCTAACAACCCCCTTTAATGCTTATATTAATTTTTTTTTACAGTAATGAAATCACAATTACATGACATACAATACTTTAACTTTGTCTGGGTCTTCCTGAGCACTGAAACTCACTCTGCAATCACACTCCTTCCGCTCTTTCTTCTTCCTCTTCTTCGAGCTTTTGACCATCTTTCTTGCACTTGTATAGTGGACAATTTGACAACTTGGCTCATCGGGGCTTCCGTGATAAAAGTTGACAATTATTGATGCATTCTATGAACTTGCCTTCATCTGTCTGATTTTTTCTTTAGTATCTAGAAGAAAAGTTTGGATACTGAATGTCCTCAACATTCAATTATACAAGGTGACTTCCAATAAGAAGAGTTGTTCTTGAAACCGGGGTTGTGAGCTTATATCAAGATACAAGAGTTCCTACTTTGTTTTACATAAACAAGTAAATATATAAAAACCTTTAAGCACACCACACATAACTAAATATAGGGCCCATAGACTTATATCAACCACCTTTATAACGTGGTTGTGCTAATTATGCAGAGGTGTATAGGGTTTTAGTTCTTATTGTGTTTTCTATTCTTCCTCATCAAAATAAATGAAGATTATGATTTCAATTATCAATTTCTTCTCTTTTATAAAAACTTAAATTTAAATGTTTACTTTTTTACATTTACTTAATCATATTAAAAAATCAGTATCTCATTCAAATGAAAAAACTCTTATCACTCTACCCATCCATCTATCGAGGATGCTTTCTTGGAGACTGAATAAATTTGTTCCTTGCATATTTAAATATTTAAATATTTGAGATCCAAGAAACCCGTAAATTTGCTCAGAGGGATCAGGTTTGGACGTGTCTACACAGGTTTACGAAAAAAAAAACCATCCCAGAGATATTTCTTATGGCTCTACCCATCCATCTTCGATCTCTGTTTGCTTTCTTCGATCAGATTGAATTTGTGTTCCTTGCATATCTACGATGAAGGGCACCGATAAATTTGCTTCAGGTGAGTGTTCAAAAAGTTTGCTGAAGATGGATGTCAATAGGCTTTACTATGTTTTTCAATCTGCTTACAAATAAGTTGGAGACCATTAGATTCTACTGGTATAATTTTTTCAATAATTCAATAACTAGCTTTGGTGGCATGTAAGAACTTTGTAGGATTTATCTTTTTGTTTTTATTTATTTGAAATAAATATTTTATTACTAATGTAGAATTAGAGTATGTTAGAGTTGTTTATTTAGTTTTAATTTTTCCACTATTTATGAGTTGTTGCAGTTTGAATGAGCCTTAGAAAAATTAATGTTAAACTTTTGATTCCAATATTTTTGATTTACAAAGTCTGCTCCATCTCTGCCATTTGTAAGTTTAGAGTTGTTGCAGTTTGAATGAGCCCTAGAAAAATTAATGTTAAACTTTTGATTCCAATAATTTTGATTTACAAAGTCTGCTCCATCTCTGCCATTTGTAAGTTTATGTAAGTTACATTGTTAAAAAAGTTTATCCCAAACCATGATGGCGTTACATTGTTAAGAAAGTTTATCCCAAACCATGATGGCTTAGGGTAAGTTCATAAAATGAACAGTGCTTTAAAATTCGGTACATATCATTTAAGCTTACCTAGAAAGTTAATGTTGAACTTTTGATTCCAATATTTTTGATTTACAAGGTCTGCTCCATCTCTTCCATTTGTACGTTTCTGTAAGTTACATTGCCGAGAAAGTTTATCCCAAACCATGATGGCTTAGGATAAGTTCATAAAATGAACAGTGCTTTACAATTCGGTACAAATCATTTAAGCTTACCTAGGTCGTTTGTGGAATAGCAAGTTACCGGATGCTAGAAGTATATCTGATGCTAGAAGTAAATTTAAGAGTCTTAGGGAGGAAATTTCTTAAAAAAAGAAAGACGGAAATTAGGTTTTGTGATGGACGGAGATAAAGCTCGTGACTACTGAAAAAGGAGGTCGGTGACAAGGGTGCTAAAGAACACCTTGACCATGCACACTGGAGAAGAATTCATCCTCTAAGAAAAGAACGATAACAATCCGTCCCAGTGGAGGGACAACCCAATTTCCTGGAAAACCTTTAAAAACACCAGGTATCCTAACCCGAACAATTGGTATATGGAGTGTCTCGTATATAAATTTGAGAAAAAAGCTAACAGTAGGTTAGGTTAAAAAGAAATTGTCCAACAGTTATACAAACGCACATTGGGAAGTTAAGTTTAAGAGGATACCATAACTCATTCTTTAAAATGTCACGACAATACTCTCTCACTCTAAAAAAAAATAAAATGATAAAAACTATGCTTCATCCACAACTCTAGTGAAATACATTCTTTCTTTTATTAATATAGTACATAGAAGAGAAATCAAACCTACAATAGACCGAGATGCAGTGAGAAATCAAACCTACAATAGACAATAGCAAGTTACCGGATGCTAGAAGTATATCTGATGCTATAAGTAAATTTAAGAGTCTTAGGGAGGAAATTTCTTAAAAAAAGAAAGATGAAAATTAGGTTTTGTGATGGACGGAGATAAAGCTCGTGTCTACTGAAAAAGGAGGTCGGTGACAAGGGTGCTAAAGAACACCTTGACCATGCACACTGGAGAAGAATTCATCCTCTAAGAAGAGAACGATAACAATCCGTCCCAGTGGAGGGACAACCCAAGCTCGTGGAGAACCTTTAAAAACACCTGGTATCCTAACCCGAACAATTGGTGTATGGAGTGGCTCATACATAAATTTGAGAAAAAAGTTAGGTTAAAAAGAATTTGTCCAACAGTTATACAAACTCACATTGGCAAGTTAAGTTTAATAGGATACCCATAACTCATTTTTTAAAATGTCATGACAATATTCTCTCACTCTTAAAAAAAAATATAAAAACTATGCTTCATGCACAACTCTAGTGAAACACATTCTTTCTTTTACTAATATAGTACATAGAAGAGAAATCAAACCTACAATAGACCGAGATGCAATGAGATCTTAACCTTGTCTGTCACTCGACCTATGATCAAGCAAAATTGCACAGACTCAGTTGAAAAACATTAACATTTTAAAATTGATGTTAAGTCCTTTACAATGTATTTAAAGTAAAGTTTTAGTGAACAAATATAGATTTGTGAGTGATGACTTAGTGGTATTTGGTGCTGATATAAAAAAAAAACAAAGAGTTGATAATTTTTACATAGTAAATTTTATTATTAATTATTTGAAAGAAAGGTGAAAAATGAGGATATATCTGAAACTTTAATCATCTTAATCCTAACCCTAATTTTATCTAGTTATTATAGAATGAATCTGAAACCCTAACTCAAATCTTACCTATTTATTATAAAATTAATCTGAAACCCTAACCCTAATTTTACCTATTTATTATAAAAATAATTAATATAGTAGATATACCTAAATCACTTTTATAACTTGGTTGTGTGATTGTGCCATAATAAATATAATATTTAAAAAACGGGTTAATAATTTTGAATTTGAAAAACTAAATTAAATCTCTTTTACCCTTCATTAAATGTCCTGATTTAATTATTTAAATCTGATTTGATTAGAAAAAATTAAATAAAAAATTGAAAACTTGTAATTCTAAATCTTTAATAAATAAAATACACATGTAACCAATAAAGCAGCAACCCTTATCTCCATTGCAGATTCCCTGCACCTACGGTTCGAGTGCAAGACGTTGGGTTTAAACTGAGTTCAGATAGCAGATTTGTTTGGTCGCTCCATTCCAACTCTTTACATTTAAGTAATTGGATTCTGTTTTTTTTGGTTAAATGAAATAATGCAATTAAAATGTTGGAATATTGGAGAATGTATTTTTTGATGTTAAGATTTTGAGAATATTACATAATTTTTTTATGTGTAAATATTTTATGGTATAAAAATTTGAATATAAAATTTAAAAAAATTATGTTTTAAGGAAATTTATATTCATTAAAATCTATAAATAATACTTTCAAATTAATATTTTTATAAATTATTAAAATAAATATATAATTTCATTTTACAAACAATACTTTCACATTAATATTTTTGTAAATTATTAAAAAATATATATAACTTTATTTTACATATAATTACTGAAAATTCTTACTATAATATGTCATAGAGTCAATTCAAAAATTACTGCTAATATTAAGTCTTCTTCCCATCCCTTTCTCTCATTACAAATTAGATTTAGATTTGATGATCAAAACTGTCAATCCAAATAAAAATGTAATAATTACATTCTTAAACGAATCGTGGTTGAAAGTTGAAATTCAATATTCTTACTATGTTATAGAGTTAATTCAAAAATTATTGCTAATAAGTCTTCTTCCAATCCCTGTCTGTCATTACAAATAATATTTAGTTTTGATGATCAAAACTGGCAATCCAAATAAGATTGTAATAATTACATTCTTAAACGAATCGTGGTTGAAAGTTGAAACTCAATACCATGATTACCATTAGTTTACTTGTGAGTAAAGGGTGTCTTATATTTTGCCTTGAGCAGTCCTGTGAAATGACCTTTTACCTTTCACTCTCAAATCATTTGTACAAATCTCTAAAATGATTTGTACAAATCTCTAAAATGATTTGTACAAATCTCCCAATCAACTATTAAATTGTACATCTATATAACGGAAGTTTGTACAAATCTCCCAATCTAATGGTAAATTGTAGATTCATATAACGAAAAAATTATGTTTAAACTAATGAAGAAAAAATACATGTAAACTCTTTTGATTAAATAAGTTGTAAGAAAATTAGAAAAAGCAAACATGGACATGGATTTCAATCTGATGGATTGTCTTACTACTTTCAAGCAAATTGGATAGAGTTGGGCCTCCATGATAGTTAATATTAATTCAACCCTATCTAAGATTTTGTTTGGAGGTTAACAAAGTTTGTGGAAATTTTTTTGATGTTTTTAGATGTTTACTATCAATTAAGCGTTTTTCACATTAAACGTAAAAATATATAGAGATTTCTCCAGTCACATTATTGTTTTTAATAAAGTAAGCAAGACATAGCATAAGAGATAATGACGCCTTACAGTTCCAGTTCTGCCATCAATAGACCTTCAGATACGGTGCCCAAACTCCAGAGAGATATTATCATATGTCCATATAGATATAAACTATCCATCCATTAATGGAATTTAGATAGTTTCGTTACAAAACAATATCAGCCTATCAAACTCATTCATGAGAGATTGATGATGTTGGATGTCTACTGTTAATGAGATTAAGGATCCTCTCAAACAATAAGACATCACAGGGAATCCTGAGAGCTCCCTGCTGCTCGTATCCTAATTCCTCTACAGAAGCCTCCAGCAGCTCTGCAAATAGGGGATGGTTCAGAATGCTAACATCTATCACAAATTTCGTAGGAATATCTTTCCCTACATACACAGGAAGGAATCCCTTCAGAACATTATTGTCATTCTTCTTACCATTCGAACTTCGTCTACTCTTCTCTATCTTAACAAACGCCAATGGCCGCCTGAAGGAATGGATATCAATAAATCTCTGTATTAAACGAATCAACCGGCGCATACTAAACGAGATTACGAAGAAGACAAGCTTGGCCAGATTTAGCAGAGCAGGAGAACATATGGAATAGAATACAGCGCCTTTGATCATCTGCTATATTGCTGAAAATTTGCTGCAGATTGTGAATCTTGGGGCTCAAGCAAGTATGAAAACTTGAGGCCCAAACAAGCAGAAGGCCAGAAGATTGTAGATTGTAGGCTGAGATGACCCCAATGATGGCTGAAAAGGAGAAAGGAAGGATATTATTTTGCAAGATGCGCAGTGTAAGTCATAGAAAGAATAAAGGAAAAGCCGCACTCGATTTGAAAAGTTCATCCAAAATCGTACGGGGACTCTTAGTCGTTGTGCCCGCATTTTGAATGAGCGACCCAAAACGTGGAATTTTTAATGAGACTACGGACCACATTATGCCTCTGTGATTTTTTATTTTATCATTATTTATTCTCACACCTATTTCAAAAGAGATGTTTCCATGTGTTGGATGGCTTAATATCATTTTCTTTTACAAGCTAGGTTTTACCGGATAATTATTTCACAAAATTTAGCGAGTTTCCCTTAGTGTTATAAAGATCTATTTTTAGGTTCACACATATTTGAAATATATGTTTTTAAGGTTCACACATATTTGAAATACATATATATAGGGTGGGGATATGTTTTCTCTAATATATTTTTCAAACCCACCCTCATATATGAGGGTGGGGATGGGGATGGGGATGGGGATATGACATAATATTAACATCCTTGAGTTTAGATGGTGTCCAATTTTATAATACAAGTTTTCCTTCAAGTGAGATGTATATTTCTAAAAAAATTATTTTTCCAAATTCATAAGGAATTACAACTAACCATATATTCCAGATTTTCATTGAACAACATAGATGCTAAGACATGGTATTTAATAAGTGAAGATACCTAGAACTTTCACTTGACCTCACAATAAATTAATAAGTGAAGATACCTAGAACTTTCGCTTGACCTCACAATAAAAACTTCATTTAGATTAGATGCTTATTTCTAAGGGGTATCTATTCCACCAAATTTACTGAAATTAATCTCCACTCAACATCATAATATAGATTTCCTTTGGCTTAGATGCTTTGGTTTGAAGGTTATCTAAAATTCACCTAGATTCATACTTAACTTCTATAGGCTTATGTGTGAGGTTTTGAGGAATATCCATTCTACTAAATTCATTTGAGACTTGTACCCAACCTCATAATATCATGAAATTCCTTAGAATTAAATCCCACTTCCACATTTAAAGAGGAATATTATTTTACAAAATTAGCCTAAGACTTGGACCTAACCTTAGAATGGTACTTGCTTGTGGGCTCATTCATTTAGATCCTACATTTTTTGGGATATCTGTTTTTCCAATTCACTAAGGACTTGAACCAACCTCATAAAGCACACTTTCTTCAACTTATATACTAGGTTCTAAGGGGTATCTACTTTAACAAATGTTGGAAGTTATACTCAACTTGATAATATACTCTTTCTTGGAATTAGATGTAAGGTTATGAAGGGGATCTATTTCATCAAATTCAATGGGACTTGCACCAAGCATTAGCTTAAGACCTACTCTTGGCCTCATAATATGTAGCATTAGCTTAAGACCTAGTGGCCTCATAATATGAATTTATTTAAGCTTAGATGTAGGTTTTTACTATGATCTATTTCACCGATTTTCCTAAGACTTTTATATTCTACCTCATAATAAAACTTCTGCTAACCTAGATGCTAAATTTTGATGGTATATGATTTGACAACTTTTCCAAATACTTGCATCAAACTTAATAATACAAACATCCTTTGGCTTACGTACCAAGGTCGAAGACGAATTTATTCTGCCAAATTTTCTTAGTACTTGTAATTGGCTTGAGTAGCATGAGACTTGTACTTAACCTTGTAATACAAATTTATTTCAACTTAAATGTTGAGATCTAAGGGATATATGTTTGGCAGTTCTAAGGGGGGCCTATTGTGGCCAAGTTATGATATTTTTGTTGATAACATACATAGTAGTATACTATAGTTGGTTGTCCATTAGGAAATGGTCTCACCCACATAAGAATAAGTATGCTGACAACAAAAAGATTTATGTGGAAGCCTAAGTACACATCAAATCATACATAGATCCAACAAAGCTAGAAAACTCTCCATCCTAGATTAAAGATGTGGGGAATTTTGTACTTAATGGGTTGTCATTTTTATTTATTGATTCATCTTGAATATTTTGTAACCATATAAAAAATGATATATATCGATGTGCAACTAATGTTCATAATCTAGTTGGATAGCTAGTTGATTATTTGTTTAGTCTATTGATTAGTAATGAGATTTCCCCACTCTAACTATATGTCATGGCTTGGATGTAACTATTTCTATGAATGTAATGGAGATACAAGGTAGTTATGCTTACTTCTTTGTTATGCTTTGTTTTTTCCAAATAAATTATCTCTCAACGAAACTCAAGGGGTGGATCCTCACATTTTTGGATGAATTCCCTACTAAAATCATTGGCATAGACTAGTGCACATAACCCAAGAGTATTTTAACCAAGCACCTGTTAGAATGGAACTAACCAAATTCCAAACAAAATTGGAAACAACTAGTTGAGTTAATCTCTTGGGGTAAAAATGTTTGGAATCATATCATACCACTCTTGAGCACTAAAGAAAGAGAAAGATAACTAGTACGCTACTATCCCCAATCAACCCATGAGGGGAAAACATGTCACAAGGAGTATGTGAATCTAAGTGGGGAGGATAATAACATTTCCTCTTAAACACCTAAGCTAAACCTAATTGAAAAATGTTTGGAAATGTCTTACCCCACCTTGAAGCACTTGAGGAAGAGTGATACTATGAGTACTTTTTCAATTCCATGTAGCCACAAGGGGAAAACAAGTCATAAGTAGGATTTGAACTTTGGTGAGAATCATAACATCATCTCCTCTTAACTGCCCATGCTAGACCTAATCAACTTTGTTATGATCTATTATATGGATAATGCTTGCATTCTTTCATTTCCTATTTATGAATGGTTTATTTATGCTTAAATGAACAAGGTTAACGGTTGAAAGAATGAGTATCAAACATTCCATCTCTACATTTGGAATATCCATGATACATTACATATCGAATTGTTATCAAAGCAGCTTTCCTTGGGGTTTTTGTTCGAATTTGTAGGATATAGGAAGTGGTGTAAGAAAAAAGTCTTAAGATCCTAGCCATAGATTATGAATATAGTAATAACACTCCATGTGATGATTAGAAGAGATATTTTCAAATATGCAAGCACAAGTTGTTAACATCTCTTGAAACATTCCCGTCTTCGTAACAAAACTAAATAATAAGTATGTACCTTTCAAGGAGTTTGGTAGATCTAACTAAAAATATGGCTTCGACACAAAATATAGAGAAAAAAAATGACGTAGAAAAGGAGCTAAAAAAATATCATTAGAGAGAAAGACCAAATTATAGTGCCATCACTTCTTCTGAATCTCTATTTAAAGTGGAAGTGAAAGTTGATATCAAACCCTACCAAGGTGAAATTTATTCTATCAAATTGAGTCAATTCTTGCAACAATGAGAAGATTATTTTTAATGTCCATAAAATAGGAGAAGAGAAAAATATTTCATTTACCCGATTGAAGTTAGAGGGACATGCCCAAAATTGGTGGGAAAGTCACCTAGAGATGCTTAGGTTGAGGTAAATCCCCCAATAACTAAGTGGGAGGTGTTTAAATATCTCATGTGTTAGAAAAACAGGACCGCAGAGCAATAAAATAAAACAAATGCAGAAATAAAAAACAGAAGATACACAATACAAGAGAGACACAGATTTACATGGTTCACCCAGTGTGGGCTACGCCCACTAGAGAAATTGCCAGGTCCTTTCTTTATTATTATCTAGAAAAATGAAGGGATACAACCTACAACAAAACCCGTTGTAACTTCCTCTTCTTTCTCTCACAGTCTCCTCTCTCAGAATACAATACTTGCCAACCTACATAGCCGCAATACATTTCCCTCATAAAAGAGGGTTGCCTTCTAGGGAAAAAAACCCTAACATAATCTCTATCGTTAGATCTGCGACCTTATAATGAACGGTCCAAATTTACAATGAAATTACAATATAATTTTACAAGGCAATTTTTTCTTCGAGGGCTTCGCCCCCAAACCCCCGCTTGCCCCCAGACCCCTCAGCCGGGGGGATAGCCCCCTCGAACCCCGCAAAGGGGGTACCCCCGCTTTGCACTCCCCCGCATGGATGAGTGTACATACTTCTGGGGTGTAAATACTTCATGGGGTATAAACACGGCTGAAAGTAAAAGACCTCTAAATCATGAAGATAATCAGGCTCCACAACCAACAATCTCCCACTTGGAGACTGATCTCAACAACTCCACCGCTGTTGTATATGTTGGACTCTGAACCTTATTGGATCTGGCAAATTTCTCATCTTCATATTCATTCTTGAAGACCAACTGAAACTGAGCAAGAACTCAGTTTCTCCTTGGTTACTGCCTTTGTTAACATGTCTGCAGGATTCTGGCTAGTGTGTATATTTTCCAGCTTCAATTGTCCATCTTCCAAGGGGGATCGTATGAAGTGGTACCTCAACTGTATATGCTTAGTATTCGAATGGAAGGCTGAATTCTTTGCAAGGTGAATGGCACTCTGACTGTCATAGTACAACTTGTTGTTCTCCTGCTTCTTTCCCAATTCCTCCATAAACCTTTGTAACCAAATCATCTCTTTACTAGCCTCTATAGCAGCAACATACTCTGCCTCTATTGTTGAAAGTGCAACAACCTTTTGCAGTTTCGAAATC
>ML781819.1:127654-143045 GCA_009831015.1 Picea engelmannii
TGAAGAGCTTATCAAACCCTAGTTGTAACACCTTCCAATGATAAAAACACCATATGCATGCCAAAGATAATCCTTCCAAGTGTAGCGCCTCAACTCCAAGAGCCAAAAATAACCAAGACAAAAGACTAAAAGTAATCCTCTCATAAGAGAGTGAGTTTTTTGTTATATCCAAAATGAGGCTCGACGTCCTCAATTTATATCATCCAAATGACCTTTAATTACAAAATAGGTCATTAAAAATAGCCGACAAGGCTGGCTTAACATTATTTCATTATTTGTCTCATTAAATGCTAAAATGTCAAAGTAAGAGCTAAAAAGGGAGACGTCAGGCCCCTTTGAGGGAGACGTTGGCCCTTTTTGGGCATCATTAGCATCCAGAAGGCAAAACGTTGGCCCCTATGGGGCTCCTGCAACCTGCCACACGTGCCAAATAGTCCTAGCACGCTGCCACATGCTCCAGAAATCGTCTAGCCTGCCCTGGGTGGTGTCCTGTCCATCAAAGCCAACATCCCATCTGCAGGGGGTGATCCCCCCTAGGTCAATCTCTGCCAAAGTGTCCTGGTGAGGGTGTCCTTTTGTCTTCTTCATGCAAGGGCTCATCATGACATTGTCCTGCCTCTTCCATCCCAGCAACCATTTGATGGGCTCTTCAACCCCATGGAGGTCCGAGCTAATCATCTCCCCATGTGTATCAGTCCTTCGGTACCTGTCCGCCGGGTATGGTCCTGCACATCAAAGACTACGCCCTCCATGGGCTCATCAGTCCTAGATATCATAGAAATGTAAATCATATCTCATCATTAAAGTTATCAAACATATGCATGAAATCCCTAACATATCATATAAGAGCTCAAAGACATTACATAGATCTACTATACAAAGCTAAGGAAATCGACAAAAAAACCTATTGGGTCAAAACCCACAAGAGATGGAAAGTTTCCTCAGAAGATCATTCAAGCCATGTTTTATGCAATGATATGGTTGTAGGGATGTCCAGTCATAGTAAGACCAAGGGCAGGTGTTGTCTGTGGGTGCCTTTGTAGGAGGTGAGATGTACCCATCATGGATGCATTTTTTCCAAGCCCTTATTGCCTTTATCCTTTTATCCTTTGATTTTATTTCTTTTTTATTTTCAAGGTCTGACTAGAGGACACTGCCTTGGCTTGGTGGCCAGAGCTGACAGCGTTACCCACTGGTATCTTCACAGAAATGATAAGGCTGGCTCGTGATGAGACCCCCTTTCCTTTCGCCATGCAACCAAAGGTCACTACCCTGGCTTGGTGACCAGATAGTGGCAATGTCATACTGCTAAATACCTATGAACATAATGGGTCGTCTCATGATGAGACCTCCCATCCTCTTGGTTAAGTATTGTTTTTTATTATTTTTCTTAAGGTCCCTTCAGTTTCTTATCGAGAGGCCTTTTATTCCTTTCTCGGGGATCCCCTGGGCGAAGCATCTCAAGGTTTTATTTTCCTATGGCTTTTATCTTTTACTAGTTGCTTTTACCCCCTGGGCCTTTAGCCCCTTCTTCCCACAAGACAAAGTGTAACCCTCAAAGGTCATCCTAATGGCTAGACTAGGGGAGTGGGATGGATGAGCGGGGTACAAGATGTAAAATGATAAAATATGGTGGGAGCAGACGATGGCTCTGCAAATCCCCCTTTGTGGCTAACCAAAACCCATGAATATCAACTTTATAGGTTACCCCAACAATGTTCAAGTGGATTAGTGTAAGATCCAAGCAGTCATCAGAAATGAAAGGAACCTAATGCATATATGAGAAGGTTATAACGATCAAATATGACACATACCATGATACCTCGGACCAATTACCTCATGGAGCAAGATCCCTCTCTGATGTAAGTCCAGGCCAGTGGTGATGGAAACTGCTACTGCTGATAGGAAAAATCTGACGAAGAAGAAATGAAGGGCCCTTCAGGGCCATGCTCAAGTCAATCCCGCTCTCGGTACTCCATGTCTAGGACCTGTGTGCCTTGAGACATGATCTCCTAGTTATCCCTAGATATCGGGGATAACATATGGCTCCAACTCGGGGACATGTGCTAACTGTAGAGCGCATGAGAACCTCAACAATCTCTAGCGTAGACCTGTATACCTGCTCACACTAGACAAGAAAGCATCAGCGACAAAGGTGGGGTGGTATTTCCACCCCACAAAATAATAGCATATACATATGAGATAAAACAATCAAGATGCATATATAAGAAAAACAAACAATAAATGCATTTGGTATAATACACGGAAGTGCCTACCTATTCATACTTACTTGTATAATCATGTCCCACCACCCTGGTGGGGTTTGAGGAGGCGTCCGATGATGGGTAATGGGCGCCTTCTTCCTCCTAAGGTGGAAAAATAATAAGAATTATCTACTGATTCCTTTCTGACCTTGAAGGGTCCGAGCCATGATTGTATACTTCCCTTTACATTAGTAGGCTCTCCTTTCTGAATATCCCACATCCATACTAACTCCCCCTCCTTGTATTTTTGGATCTTGCGTTTCTCATTTCCTTGGATAACCCTGGTGTATTGCATTGAGGGGGGTGTGTGGGCTTTTGGAGTAAAGGTTTCTTGTTGGGATGGATGTATCTGCACATCATCTTCATTCTTTGGCCTTTTTAGTATTTTAACCGTCCCCACTTCTTTACTTTGAAATTGGTCTAGAAGTTGTTGATAATCTTCTTTCTTGGGCCACTCGATCTGGTCAAAATCTTCTTTTGTAGTAAAAGGCATATCTTCCGGAGAGTATTCTTGAAGAGTTTGTATCACATCCTTTTACGGTTCATTCTCAGGAGGGGCAACATCATGTACATGAGTTCCAGTCAATGGCACGTTAAGTAATCATCCAGTTGTCCCATCCTTCAAAGGTAGTCACAAGAAAGTGAGATCCATTTCAAGGGACCCGCTTATCATTGCACCAAACTTTCTAGACAAAAGCATTCCCCACACATCCGGGACATCAACAACTATTATGTCTATGTGAACTATCTTCTTAGGAAATTCTTTTAGTCGTACTTCGATGTTCTCAATTACACCATGTGTGGGTATAGACTTGGAGACGTCAAGCCCCTCTGAGGGGGACGTTGGCCCTTTTTGGGCAAGATCAGCATCCAAAAGGCAAAACGTTGGCCCTTATAGGGCTCCTGCAAGCTGCCACATGTGCCAAATGATCCCAGCACACTGCCACATGCTCCAGAAAATGTCCAGCCTGCCCTGGGTGGCATCCTGTCCATCAAAAGCCATCATCTCATCCGCAGTGGGTGATCCCCCCTAGGCCGATCTCTGCCAAAGTGTCCTGGTAAGGACGTCCTTCTGTCTTCTTCGTGCAAGGGCTCATCATGACGTTGTCCTGCCTTTGCCATCCCAGCAACCATCTGATGGGCTCTTGAGCCCCATGGAGGTCCGAACTAATCATATCCCCATGTGTACCGGTCCACTGGTACCCGTCCATCGGGTATGGTCCTGCACATCAAATACTACGCCCTCCATGGGCTCATCAGTCCTACGGATCATAGCAATGTCAATCATATTTCATCATTAAATTTATCAAATACATGCATGAAATCCCTAACATATCATCTAAGAGCTCAAAGACATTACACAGATCTACTATACAAAGCTGAAGAAACCGACAGAACAACCTATTGGGCTAATACCCACAAGATAAGGAAAGTTTCCTCAGAAGATCATTCAAGCCATGTTTTATGAGGTGATATGGTTTAGGGATGTCCAGTCATAGTAAGACCAAGGGCAGGGTGCCTTTGTAGGAGGCGAGTTGTACCCGTCATGGATGCATTTTTTCCAAGCCCTTTATTGCCTTTATCTTTTTATTTATTGCTTTTCTTTCTTTTTTACTTCAAGGTCTGACCAGAGGACACTTCCTTGGCGTGGTGACCAGAGCTGACAGTGTTACCCACTGGTATCTTCACAGAAATGATAAAGCTGGATCGTGATGAGTCCCCCTTTACCTTAGCCATGCAACCAAAGGTCACTACCCTGGCATGGTGACCAGATAGTGGCAATGTCATACTGCTGGATACATATGAACATAATGGGACGGATCATGATGAGACCTCCCATCCTCTTGGTTAGGTCTTGTTTTTATTATTTTTCTTAGGGTATCTTTAGTTTCTTATCGAGAGGATTTTTATTGCCTTCTCGGGGATCCCCTGGGTGAAGCATCTCTAGGTTTTATTTCCTATGTCTTTTATCTTTTACCAGCTGCTTTTACCCCCTGGGCCTTTAACCCCTTCTTCCCATAAGACAAAGTGTAACCCTCAAAGGTCATCCTAATGGCCGGACTAGGGGAATGGCATGGATGTGCAGGGTATAAGATGTAAATATGATAAAATAGTGGGAGCGGATGATGGCTCTGCAAATCCCCTTTGGTGGCTAACCAAAACCCATGAATATCAACTTGCTAAGTCACCCCAT
The DNA here is from genome assembly GCA_009831015.1 of Picea engelmannii. Classification (NCBI taxonomy): domain Eukaryota; kingdom Viridiplantae; phylum Streptophyta; class Pinopsida; order Pinales; family Pinaceae; genus Picea; species Picea engelmannii. Next base: position 132,113 of record ML781819.1, read on the forward strand.
CAATCACCCCAACCATGGTCAAGTGGATTAGTGTAAGATCCATGAAGTCATCAGAAATGAAAGGAACCTAATGCATATACAAGAAGGTTATAACGATCAAACATGACACATACCATGATACCTTGGACCAATTACCTCATGGAGCAAGAGTCCTCTCTGATGTAAGTCCAAGCCGACGGTGATGGAAGCTGCTGCTGCTGACAGGACAAGTCTGGCAAAGAAGAAGAAAGATGGGCCCTCCAGGGCCATGCTCAGGTCAATCCTGCTCTCGGTACTTCATGTCTAGGACTTGTGGGCCTCGAAACATGATCTCCTAGTTATCCCTAGATATCGGGGATAACAGTCCCTTTATGGTGAAATCCCTCATGGGAAGACGCTTTGCGGATTGAGTTATCCTAGAAGAATGGTTGGAGGACCCTTGCTCTCATTATTTTCTTATCATGAGTGATAAGGTGCACAAATGGATGAACTCCAAAGTGCTCCCCTTATAGTGAAATCCCTCACGGGAAGACACTTTACGGATTGAGTTATCCTAGAAGAATGGTTAGAGGACCCATGCTTGTATGTGGAATAATGAGATGAAGATCAAGGAAATTATTGGTGAAAATATCCTATATGGATTGTGCTTGTCATACCATTTCTGGTGGTATGTGGAATGTCACATAAATCCTCATGGTTTGAGAGTTATGGCCTTACGAAGATGAAGGACCCCCACATAAAGGCTTGAATCCCCCAAGGTCAAAGAAGTCAAAGTGAACTAAAAGAATAAATCATTATTTAAATGATAAAGTAAGGTGACAAATTCAAGGCAGATTATTTAAATAATAAAGAGAAGTGAAAAAATCAAGAAATGATAAAGTAAGATGAGAAAATCAAGAAGGAATATTTAAATGATAAAATATTGGAAAAATTTCTATTTCTGGAAAGTGGTTAATCCTAAAATAAGGAAAATAGGTTAAGTGACCTAGAAATGGGTTAAGTGACCTAAAAATGGGTTAAGTGACCTAGAGGATAAAAGTATAAATAAAATAACAATGGTATCTTGTATATCATTCTTTTTGTGGATCAATGGAGAGCTTCTTGCGAGAATATCTTTTGGAGTATTGATGGAGAGCTTCTTGTGAGAGCTTCTTGAGTTTTTTTGGTGTGGAACACTTGAGAATATTGAAGATATATAGGTGACTGAGGTAACCAAGGATATATAAGATGAATTTTAGAAGGAAGGTAAAGAAAAGAGGGTCGGAATTGAAGCGAGGATAAATTCTTTTCATGATGCTTTCTAAGGTATGTTATTTACAGGTCATATCACAATTTGTGCTATAATTTTTTTTATATAATGATTCAAACCATGGGATTGAGTTTCCATTGGGGAAACATATCCAAGTATATGTGGTAAAAAATTCAGCTTGTGGATCATTGTATTTTGGGAGTTACACTCCGTGGAAAATAGGGTTTGTGGCTAGTCCTGAAACTAGGCAAAAGAAAGTCTTTCAGGTAAAAATGTCATAACTTCTTCATAACAGATCCAAATTGAGTGAGACAAAATATGTTGGTTAGATTACAGTCCGTAGTATGTTTTTTAACATTTTTAGATCAATTCAATGAACATTTTGTGTGGGGCACACTCTACAAGGGTGCTCTCTAGAATAATCCAGAATTAAGCAAGGTATGTCATTTTTTCTATAACTCCTTTTCGGAGAGGTTACAAGTAGTGACACCTGGATAAATTGCATAAAACACACTGAAGAACATTGTGTATCAGTTTCATATATTTGTTCATTACAAGTACAAAGTTATGATTATTTCAATTTGGGGTTGTTGACTAATCCAAAACTAGTCATGGTTGAGACAATCAGTTGATTAGTTGGCTCATACATGAGGTGTATAGTTGATGATGTTGGTACATATTGATGAGTAATTGTTGATGAGTAGTTGACACATGATTGGTATATACTTGGTACATGTTTCTATGCACTTGTTTATGGTACAGGTTGATTACAGGTTGTTTGGCATAGGTTAGTGCATGGTTGATGCACTTGTTTATGTTGACAGATTGATATCTATTGAGAATTGTTGCCTCATTTCAGTTGGTGTTGAGAATATAAGATGAGTCTTGCATATAGATCTGATGCTCTTGTAGAGTTTTACTCTATTCAGTTGTTGCTGAAAAACCCCTGGATTGAAGTCCATACTAAAAAGAAAAATTGTACATACATCTTGTGTTTTTTGTGTTCCTTGTGGAGATGATTTGTTGATGATATGTTGTTGATTTATGTTGCTGATATATATTCACATATAACTGATTATAAATGACAGAAATGAGTGATGATCAAATGTTGAAAGTTAACTAAGGAGTTTTTATGTAAGAGGGAAGTTTTGGGAAAAAGATCCCCACACTCATTCACCCCCTCTCTAAGTGTGGTAGGTGTGTCCATCAATTGGTATCAAAGCGGGCCTTCACTACAAGCCTTAACAAGCTTGAAGGAGATCCATAGACACAAAAATGGATGATGAAATACCAATGATTGATGAGGAAAACTATTCTACTTGGAGAACAGAGATGAGAGTGTATTTGAAGACAATGGGAGAAACTATTTGGAAGGAAGCCATTGGTGGATCAGTTTCGTTGAAGAACAAGTCAAAGTTTGCAACTCAAAGGGAAGGAAAGAATAATGATGCATTGATTCTCAAGACCATTCTTAGTGGAATTTCAAGCCCTATCAAAGAGAGCATGGGACAATGCACTTCCGCCAAGGATATATGGCTAAAGCTAGAGGAGACATATCAAAAAAAGAAAGAAGATGTTGAAGACCACTCCATCAAGATTATCAAAGGTAAAGAATCTCTAACTCTTGATTGCATATGTGATGATGTTGGCAAGAAGGAAGATATTGAAGATACTTCAAATGAAGGTAAAGAATCTCCAAAGACTGTTGATTGCATTGATTCAAAATGTGATGATGTTGAATTTTTCTCAAGTGAAGAAGATGATCTAGAAATAGTTTGTGTAAAGTTTGATGATAGTTATCCCATGGAAAGAATAGAACAAAATCTATTAGAACTTCAAAAGGAAATTGAAGAAGGTTTATATAGATATAGAAGTGATCATTTTTAAAGGTACATCTTGATGTTAAAGGAAATGATCAAAGAGAACAATAAGACTCAACTAGAAGAAAATGAAGAAGAAAACATAAGACTAAAGAATGAAAAAGAAAATGTGAAGGTAGATGATGAGATTAGAAAAAGTTATGAAACTATTGTCCATCTCAAGACCCAAATTGAAGAAGCCAAAAGAATAGAGGAGCTATTGAAGAATCAAATAAATGAAAAGTAAGAGTCATGTTGTAAGCTAGAAGATGAAATTGTTGACCTTAGAAAGAAGGTAGAAAATTCAAACAAATTCTTGAATAGCTCACTAATATTGGATGACATCTTGGAAAGTCAAAGATCATCATGTGATAAATTAGGTCTTGGATACAAAGGAGAAGATACACATGCTGAATCAAGAACCTCAAAGAAGCATGAGGTAAATCGATTAAAGAAGGAAGACAATGTTGCAAATCAACCATCTACACAAGGAAAATAAAATTTCAAAAGAACAAAGCAAGGAAGACATCAAGAAGCTATTCTTGGGACACCAAAGAAAAGGTATTAAAGTATTTTTCATGGGAATTGTTATTCATGTAATGGATATGGTCACAAATATTTTGAATGTAGATCTTATGAAAGGAGATATAATGGAAGATTTTATAACACCATGAGCTGTTGGAGATGTGATCAAGTAGGACACATTATTGTTCACTATAACACTATGAGATTCTACAACTGTAGTGGATTTGGACACAAATCCCATGAGTGTTGGAACACAAGAAGAAAGTCCATGATGAGAACATCAAAAAGCATGGCTAGAGGAAGGAATGAGGTAAGGAAGGGAGACATATTTGAAAAGATGGATTCTCAGAGCTCAAGTTCTGAGGAGAAGGGACATCTACAGAAGTGGGTGAAGAAGACAAAGCAGCCATAATGGAATCAAATATTGAAGGGAAGCTCAAGTAAGTCATCTTCTGAAGCATACGCGGGTGACAATGGTATCAGTCGTGTACATACACAGGATGAACTTGTATAGGTCATGTACATACGTGAGTTGTTGTGTAGCAGACCATGTATATGTGGTAAAGCCTTGAGAAAAAGGCTATGGACATGGATTGCATCTTGATGTGATGGTATAACACTTTGTTGCAGGGTATGAAATTGTTTGTTGCAGGTTCTGACATTATTTGCTGCAGGTTTAAGTGTTCATCTATTGGATTATGTAAAATAAAATCTCAAGTGCATGACACTAACCCATGAGTATGGATTGATGCTGATATATTCGTGTACATGGCTGGTACATATTTGTGTTTCATTGAAATATCTTATGATGTATTATTGGAAGCATATGTTGATATCATGGTGCATGCATTTTTCATGTGGACTGGGCTACATATTGGGACATATGGTTGGTGAGTTGATGAGGTGATCATGTTGTACATCATTTTTTATCTATAGTTGATGCATGATTGGTACTTTTTTAGTACATTGGAAGAGGCACCTACTATCAATTTGATTGGCACATGTTTTATGGAGGATTTGGCATACATATATGGGATTCATCATTTTGTCGTATTGGTGCATGATAATGTACATGTTTGGTACACTCATAGATGACATATGCTTGATGATACTACACCATTGGTACTACTTGATTAACACAACAATTGACATTTGTTTGAGATACATGATTGTGGCACTTGGTTCATGATGGAGACATATCACGAGTGATATGATACATTGTTTGGCATGCTGGTAGATGCACATGGTTGGCATATTGGTGGATGCACATGGTTGGCATGTTGGTAGATGCACATGTTGGCATATGATTGATGCATTCCATGGATGACATCTTTTGGCACATTGCATGATGTTGATGTACATGGTTAATGTACATAGGTGTTGTGCATGATGAGCACACATTTTGTACAGGATGTACTTGGTTGATATTTTGCTCATGATTCTTTATTTCATTGTTGACATATATTTTTCTTCATGATTCTTGGTATGGCATGCGTTTGATGCATGAACAGGTCCAAGGATCGCTATATGGTAGCACAATGTTCATCTTGCAGAAAAGATAGGGGAGACATACCCATAGGGGGAGTCATTCTTCTTCCCATGATTCTAGGAGGAGATATTTATCAGATGCATACCTAGAAAAGATCCTTATACTTGAAGAAAGAGCATAGGAGCATAATTTCAGGGGGAGCAATGGTCACAGGGGGAGTATGTTCGATGTATATTCAACATTACATCAGAGAGATATCCCTTGTTAAAAAGGGGAGAGATTATTCAGAGGAAGCTCAAACACATTCAGGCAGGGGGAGCAGCCCCAAGGAGAGTTCAAGCAAGGGGAGCAACCCCAAGATGAGAATGGCCCTTTTCCATTGATGTCAAAGGGGAGGGTTAATCGCAATGATGTGATTGATGTTTATTGATGGGGAAAGATAGTCACATTGACTACTGATGTAGGGAATGCTTTATCTACATGTTGACATCAATAATTTTTAATTGGTATTGACAACAATGTTGGTATTGCCATCAATGCCAAAGGGGGAGATTGTTGGATCATGTTGTCATTGATGCCAATGGTTTGATTGATTGATTCCATTGATTGATGTCAAGTGATTGATTGATGTCATTGATCGATGTCAAGTGATTGATTGATGTCAAAGGATTGATTGATTGATGATTGATGTAATATAATATGTATTTTCCTTGATGAGATTGCATAGATGAAGATGGATCAATGAGTTGTCATTGATACATGATGAAGATGGATCGTTGTGGTTTCATTGGTATATGATGCATTGTTGGAAAAATGTATAGATGACTCATTATTGTCTTATCATGATTGATAAGGTGCACAAATGGATGAACTCCAAAGTGGTCACCTTTTGGTGAAAGCCCTCACGGGAAGATGCTTTGTGGATTGAGTTATCCTTGAAGAATGGTTGGAGGACCCTTTCTCTCATGATTTTATTATCATGATTGATAAGGTGCACAAGGATGAACTCTAAAGTGGTCCCCTTATGGTGAAATCCCTCATGTGAAGAAGACGCATTACGGATTGAGTTATCCTATAAGAATGGTTGGAGGACCCATGCTTGTATGTGGAATAATGAGATGAAGATCAAGGAAATTATTGGTGAAACTATCCTAGATGGATAGTGCTTATCATGACATTTCCGGTGGTATGTGGAATGTCACATAACTCCTCATGGTTTGAGAGTTATGGCCTTACGAAGATGAAGGACCCCCACATGAAGGCTTGAAGCCCCCAAGGTCAAAGAAGTCAAAGTGAACTAAAAGACGAAATCATTATTTAAATTATAAAGTAAGGTGACAAATTCAAGGTGGATTATTTAAATAATAAAGAGAAGTGAAAAAATCAAGAAATGATAAAGTAAGATGAGAAAATCAAGAAGAATTATTTAAATGATAAAATATTGGAGAAATTTTTATTTATGGAAAGTGGTTAACCCTAAAATTAGGAAAATAGGTTAAGTGACCTAGAAATGTATTAAGTGACCTAAAAATGGGTTAAGTGACCTAGAGGATGAAAGTATAAATAAGATAACCATGGTCTCTTGTAGATCATCCTTTTTGTGGATCAATGGAGAGCTTCTTGTGAGAATATCTATTGGAGTATTGATGAAGAGCTTCTTGTGAGAGATTCTTGAGTATTGTTTGTGTGGAACACTTGAGAATATTGAAGATCTATAGGTGACTGAGGTAACCAAGGATATCTAAGCCGAATTTTAGAAGGAATGTGAAGAAAAGAGGGCCGGAATTGAAGGGAGGATAAATTATTTTCATGATGCTTTCTAAGGCATGTTATTTATAGGTCATCTCACCATTTTCTCTCTAACATTGTTTCTATAATTATTCAGACCGTGGGATTGATATGCCATTGAGGAAACATATCCAAGTATATGTGGTAAAAAATTCATCTTGTGGTTCGTTGTATTTTGGGAGTTACATTCTGTGAAAAATAGGGTTTGTGGCTAGTCCTGAAACTAGTCAAAAACAAGTGTTTCGGGTAAAAACGTCATAATTTCTTCATAAAAGATCCAAATTCAGTGAGAAAAAATGTTTTGGTTAGGGTAAATTATTTAGTATGTTTTATAATAGTTTCATATGAATTAAATGAATATTCTGTGCGGGGCATGCTCTACAAGGTCGCTCTCTAGAATAAGCCAGAATTAAGCAAGGTATGCCATTTTTTCTATATCTCCTTTTCTGAGAGGTTCCAAGTAGTGCCACCTGGAGGAATTGTATAAAACACACTGAAGATTTTTTTTTATGATTTTCAGATATTTATTCATTACAGGTACAAAGTTATGATTATTTAAAGTTGGGGTTGTTGACTAATCCAAAACTAGTCATGGTTGAGACAAGCAGTTAATGAGTTGGCACATACATGAGGTGTATAGTTGATGATGTTGGTACATATTGATGAGTCATTGTTGATGAGTAGTTTAAACATGATTGGTATATACTTGGTACATGGTTGGATGCACTTGTTTATGGTACAGGTTGATTACAGGTTGTTTGGCACACGTTGGTGCATGGTTGATGCACGTGTTTAGGTTGAAAGATTGATATCTGTTGAGGATTGTTGACTCATCTCAGTTGGTGCTGAGAATGTAAACTGAGCCTTGCATATAGAGCTGGTGCTCTTGTAGAGTTGTATTCTATTCAATTGTTGCTGAAAAATCCCTGGATTGAAGTCCATAACAAAAAGAAAAATTATACATACATCTTGTGTTCTTTGTGTTCCTTGTGGAGATGATATGTTGCTGATATGTATTCACATATAACTAATTATAAATGAAAAAAATGAGTAATGAGCAAATGTTGAATGTTAACTAAGGATTTTTTGTGTAAGAGGGAAGTTTTGGGAAAAAGATCCCCACACTCATTCACCCGCCCCCCCTCCCTAAGTGTGGTAGGTATGTCCAACAGAAGGATCGAACTACAATGGGCATGGAGAAGAGATATATAAAGAAGGAAACATGATGAAATTCATTGAAAAGTTGCAGAAAGATGTCGAGACTCACTGAGCAGATAACAAAAAACTCATGAAAGCCAGGGAACAAGAAAGAGAATTCAACATAAAGTTGATTCATAGCCTCGAAAGAATAGATAAGAAATTGGATAAGGAGAGTGGCTCAAGCAAATCAAGAAGTCACAGAAGAACAAAAAGTGATAGAAGACATCACCAACACTCCCCGAGGCATTCCAATAAGACAGTACACAACAATTCAATTCTATCCTCTGTTAGGAAGCATAAGAGGTCTGGGGAGGATGAGATACAGGGATAAATGAACAAAATCAAACTCCTACGTTTGATGGGGAGAAAAATAAGGATGAAGATGCAGAGACATGGTTGTTGGGCATGAGAAAGTATTTTCAATTTCATAATTATTCTTCTCATGCAGAGGGAAGAATTTCCATCTCTCAATTCAAAGGTAAGGCATCCATATGGTGGGATCAGCTTGTGCAGATGCAACACATTAAAGAGAAAGATGTTACTTGGAGGGAATTCAAGAAGTATTTTGAAAATAAATACTTGACTAAGAGGTACTATGATAAGAAAATGAAAGAGTTCTTTGAACTCAAGTTGGGAAGTATGTCCATTGATGAGTATGAAAGAAGGTTTTTAGAACTGTTGAAGTACATTTCTTTCATCAAGGATGAGATAGTCAAGATTCAGAGGTATTTGAGTGGGTTTCCACCATCCTTCAGTGACAAAATACAATATGATGATCCCAAAACATTGGAGGAGACCATAAGGCGAGCTAAGTGCCTATATGATTAGCAAAAAACAAGTCCAAATTTCCAAAAAGCTTGGGAAGACAAGAAGAAATTCAAGATGGATAAGAGGAAGAAGGGAATTAAGCCACCATTCTTCAGAAATAATCCTAAGGGACAACTGTTGGGTTACTGAGAGGGGGGGTGAATCAGTAATAGCGTAATTATAATCCTTTTTTCTTCAAATGTTATATCAATGTAGAATTATTATCTGATAATGAGCAGTAAGAAATAAACAATCACACACATACATAGTACACCAATGTTTTACGTGGAAATCCAAATCGAGAGAAAACCACATAATTATTTTTCTTATATGTCTTGAAGAATTACATTCATTGGAAGCACCAACTTCCTTTGTTTTTCAGATGCAACTAGAAGGAGGCTCCAACCCCCTAGTTTCTCAGGCTACAACCTAAGAGAAGCTCCAAGTCCCTAGTTCTCTAGCTACAACTAGAAGGCGGCTACAACCCCCTATGTTCTTCGACTACAACCGGAAGATGGTTATAACCACCTGTCCTTGCCCCATCCTACCACCCTGAAGTAGAAGTAGAATGATGGAACCACTGTCACACTATCACTGTGAGATATATCGTTGTAAACCTATACCAATAAATCTAAACCACGCATCAACCTATGCCTCAACCTGTAATCAATCTGTACCATAAACAAGTGCATCAACCATGCACCAACCTGTACCAAACAACCTGTAATCAACATGTACCATAAACAAGTGCATCCAACCATGTACCAGGTATGTACCAGGTATTTACCAATCATGTGTCAACTACTCATCAACTATGACTCATCAATATGTACCAACATCATCAACTATACACCTAATGTGTGTGCCAACTCATCAACTACTTATCTCAACCATGTACTCAACATGTACCTCAACCAAAATCCCTCATCAATTTAATCATCCAAATCTGATTTGTACCTTTGTAATAGACCTAGTGTATATGATCACATTCCTACAAACCTTCCTTAACTTTAATAGCAAGAGACTAGCATTTTCATCAAACCTTTCTTTAGTCTGACATGAAAAGTTTTGGATTAGTCAACAACCCTAACTTGAAGTAATCATAACCTTGAACCTGTAATGTATAAATATATACAAACGATACACAATGTTCTTCATTGTTATTTATGTAATTACTCCAGGTGTGACTACTTGGAACCTCTCATAAAATGAGTTATAGAAAAAATGGCATACCTTGTTGAATTCGGGCTTATTCTAGAGAGAGACCTTGTAGAGCCTGACCTGCACATAATATTCATTTCGTTGATTTGAAACTATTAAAAAACATACTACAGACTGTACCCTAACCAACACATTTTATCTCACTGAATTTGGATCTGTTATGAAGAAGTTATGACGTTTTTACCCGAAACACCTGTTTTTGAATAGTTTCAGGACTAGCCACAAACCCTATTTTCCACAAAGTGTAACTCCCAAAATACAATGACCCACAAGCCAATTTTTTTACCACAAATACTTGGGTATGTTTTCTCATTGTCATAGAAATTTCATGTTCTGAATCATTATAGAAACAAATTTATAGTGAAAATGGTGAGATGACCTGTAAATAACATACCTTAGAAAACACCATCAAAAGAATTTATCATTCCTTACATTTCGGCCTTCTTTTCTTCACCTTCCCTTAGAAATTCGGCTTATATATCCTTGGTTATCTCAGACACCTATATATATTCAATATTCTCAAGTGTAATTAAAATGAGAGAGCCTTGCCTCCTATTTATACTCTCTAAGTAGCTTCCTTAAAAACATCTTCTAGGTGAGTTGGCCCACTTTCCTTATTTTAGGGTTAACCCACTTCTAATTTCTCCATTAAATTTATTATTGAAATAATTTGTTTTGTATTCAATTTGAATTATAATACACTCATAACTTCACTTTATTATTTACCTTTTAAAATCTCTTAAACCACTTTGACTACTTTGACCTTTTGGGGCTTCTAGATGACATATGAGGGTCCTCCAACTTCGTAAGGCCATA
>ML781819.1:157979-170240 GCA_009831015.1 Picea engelmannii
GAATCATTTGTAACCTTTCTTAAACATTCATACTTATTTTATACTCTTTCTAGATCACTCAATGACAATCACAATAATGCAGGGAAGTAAGCAATAGACCATTCAACATCATTCACACAAATGATATACACAGAGACATTTATTTCCTGAGGAAACCCATAAAGGGAAAAAACCTCTTCTTCTTTATATGATAAGTAATCTGTACATTCTTTACATTATCATACATATGAGGACCAACTCATAATGAGGGTCCAAACTCTGTTTTGCAAGCTGCTACTTGCTGAGAGCACCAACTCTCTGGATTCTCTAGCACCAACTAGAAGGAAGCACCAACTCCCTGGTTTCTCTAGCACCCACTATAAGGAAGCACCAACTCCCTGGTTTCTCTAGCACCCACTAGAAGGAAGCACCAACTCCCTAAGTGTTCCAGCACCAACTGGATGGAAGCACCAACTTCCAGTCACACAGGTACCAACCTGTATAACAGAGAACAACAGTTCTCCCTTGCACCACCCTGCCACCCTTGTTTCCCTCGCTGCAACTAGATGGAAGCTACAACTCCCTTTGTTCAAGTACCCACTTGAACCTCTAAGGCCAATAGTCCTCCCTAGCACCTCCCTACCACCCTGAAATGTAAATCTTTGCTATTATGACTTATTACAGCGATATAAAGTTCTTCAATGGCTTACCGGTCTCATCATTGTTCTTCTACACTGCGCTGCTCTGTCTACATCAGTGTCTTCTGCACACTCCTTCTTCTTTCTATTCTTTTGCCTTTTATGCTCTTTGCGCCATGTCCCTTCAATGCACCATTTCCCTTCTGTACATTTCTACTGCTGCTCTCTACCTCCTTTTTCACTCCTCAATCACACTTAACAAAAACACCCATTTCTTCTTTGTTCATCATTTTTATAGTCTCTGTGCACCTTGTGCATGTAATCTCCTTCTTTCTCTCGCATCCTCTCCACATCGGGATGTTTTCTCCACTTCACTCTTCCAAAACTATCCCATCTCCTATGTGCCACGTTGTCTCTCTTTGTTCTGCATCTCCTACTCACTGTGAGTGCTCTTCTTGATCATCATGGTAACTCTTCAGTTTCTCTGGTGGTTTCACCCATGCATCCATCATCATTTGGTGTTATATCGAGATCCCTTAGCTTCTCTGGAAGTTGAGACTCTTCGTCTTCTCTGTCATAGACGAGATCATCCTCTGGAAGAAACCATCATTTGTTTCTAGCAGTTACACTATGAAGTGCAACAGTAGCCCTTCGATCTTATTCAAATTCACCTGCACAATTGAATTGACTTCATTGAATCTTGCGTTCATTTCTCCATTTCACACTTCGGCATTTCGAGATCCCCGTGGTAAATATTTCGTTACACTCCATGTCTCGATCCCCGAAACTTCAAAATGGAGCTTGTCTGCACTAGCTCCTTCCTCCATATTCCACCGATGTGACCAATGGCCATGAACACAGGCTGAGCCAAAACGTGTTTCACATTTCAGCATTTCGACAATCTTGTTGTGTGGCATCTCGACTCTCCAAGTTGCGATCTCCGAAAAAGGAGCTTGTTGCTTCAAGATTTTCTCTACAGCTCTTCGACCATGTGACTATGAGAGGTGACCGAGCGCTTATCCATATAGTGCTTTCATGATTTCTCTTTTCGGCACTTCGGCGTTACTGTGGCGATGAGTTCTTGATGCTCCATGTCCCAGTATCCGAAGCTCTGAAATGGAGCTTGGTTGCACTAGCTCCAATCATTTCGGCATTTCACATTTCGGCCTTTCGCGATTCTTGCGATGAAGAGTCTTGTCACTTGACTCTTCCAACTCTCGGTATCCGAAGCTCCGAAATGGAGTCAGATCAACGGTCCACACCCTAGATGATTCGACAGTCCAGATCTCTTTGTGATTTCGCATATCGCGATTTCAGAATTCTTGACGTGAGAGTTCTTGACAACTCCAACTCTCAGTCTGTGAAACTCCGAAATGGATTCAGCTCAACTTTTCAACTTTTCACACTTTGCAACTTCGGGATTCCTATCGTGAGAGTCCTTGACATCTCCAATTCTCGGTATCCGAACCTCTGGTATGGAGTCTTTGACGTTTCGCGATTTCGCATTTCGCGACTTTGGGTTTCGCGAATTCGGGACTCCTGTAGTAAGAGTTCTTGACATCCCCAACTCCCGGTATCTGAAATCATCCTCCTTCTTCCATGATTTCGGCGTTTTGGATTTCGCGATTCCGAGACTCCTGATGATGAAGAGTCCTGACTCTTCCAACTCCCGGTACCTGAAATTGTCCTCCTTCTTCCGAGATTTCGGTGTTTCACATTTCGTGATTCTAGGACTCTTGATGATGAAGAGTCTTGACTCTTCCAACTCCCGGTATTCGAAACTCCGAAATGGAGTTATTTCTCGGTCTGTGAAACTCTTCGTTTATGTGCCTATTTCGAGATTTTTGGATTTCGGATTTCGCAACTCTGGGACTCCTGTGTTGAAGAGTCTCAACTCTTGACTTCTCAATTTCCAGGTATCCGAAACTCCAAAATGGAGTTTACGCTTCTGATCTTTCCATGCCATTATCCCTGCGCTGTTGATCTTCCTTGCCTGCCTGTTTTCCATCAAATGAACACGCATACTCTTGCACTCTACATGCACCATTGCACTTTCTCTTTTTAGCTTATGTTGTCCCTATTTTTCTGTCACTACGTACTCTGATCTTTACATCAATGATAAGCACACCTGCCTGATAAACCTGCCAACAATATCCCCCATTTGGCATTGATGGCAACCATGAACGACTGTGCTAATCTGTTTGGACCTCCAACTATAGCATCCGGTCCGAACCACTCCTTTTCTCCCCCTTTGACATCAATGTGAAAGAAAACATGTTCCCCCTGAGTTTTTGCAGAACAACTACGCTAATCTGTTTGGACCTCCAACTGTAGCATCGTGTACGGACCACTCCTTTTCTCCCCCTTTGACATCAATGACAAAGAAAACATGCTCCCCCTGAGCTGTTGCAGAATTTATTTATTTATTTATTTGGAGGTATCATATATTCAATCAATACAAAACTCCCCCTAATAGGATGGACTCTCTTAGGTGTGAGACGGGATGACACCCAGCTTTTGTCGGAGATATTCAAATGGTGTCTTGGCTAGGGGTTTAGTAAAGATGTATACAATGTGTTCTGTGGTTGGAATGTAATGAACCTTAACAACCTGATTGGTGACCTTCTCTCTCAGAAAATGGTATTTTATGGGAATATGCTTGGTCCTAGAGTGGATTACAAGATTCTTTGACACAATGATGACACTAGTGTTATCACAATGATTTGGGATCGGTGCTATGTATTTTACCTCCAAGTCTGCAAGTGTCTGAATCATCCATAATACCTGAGTGCAACAGGTAGCAGCAGTAATGTACTCTGCCTTTGTATTCGATAAAGAAATGGAACTTTTCTTTTTACTAATCCATGCTACTAATGAGTCACCCAGGAAGAACGCTCATCCACTGGTACTTTTTCTCTCATCTACATAGTTTTCCCAATCTGCATCTGAATAGGAAGTTAACTGAAAATTCTAATTTCTAGGATACCATAGACCATAAGTCATTGTTTCTTTTAAATACTTGAATATCCTTTTGACAGCTTGCAAATGACTCTGTTTAGGTGCAGACTGATATCTTCCTACCATTCCAACAACATGCATTATGTCTAGGCGATATGCTTTGATGTACAACATGCTGCCTATCATTGACCTACATGAACTTTGATCAACATCAGGTGAGTCATCATCCTTGCTTAATTTGCATCCAGTTACCATAGGTGTGCCCACAGGTTTAGAATCTTCTATTTGAAACCTTTTCAACATTTCTCTTAGATATTTTTCTTGAGAAATGAACATCCATTCAGACGTTTGAGTAATTTGCAGACCAAGAAAAAATGACAATTCACCTATCATAGACATTTAAAACTCAGACTCCATGGCAGAAGAAAACCATTTTACCAATGAATCCTTATTACATCCGAAGATGATGTCATCTACATAGACCAACACAACGAGCAAATCATTACCCTCTGTTTTGATATATAGATTGTTGTCAATTGTTCCTCTCTTGAACCCTTTGTCTTTGAGATACGTATCCAGTCTGTGATACCAGGCACGAGGATCTTGTTTTAACCCATATAAAACTTTCTTCAGCTTGCATACTAAGTCAGGGTTATCAGACAGTTCGAAACCCTCTGGTTTTTCCATATAGACTTTTTCATTTAAATCTCCATTTAGAAAAGCTGACTTGACATCCATTTGATAGACTTTAAACCTTTTATGACAAGCATAGGCAAGAAACATTCTGATAGCTTCTAATCTTGCTACGGACGCAAATGTTTCATCAAAATATAGTCCTTCTATCTGAGCATACCCTTTACAGACCAATCTTGCTTTGTTTCTGACAACTTGTCCCTGCCCATTCAATTTATTCTTAAAGACCCATTTGGAGCCAATACCATTTTTACCTTCAGGTCTATGAACCATCTCCCATGTATTGTTTTTCTCAATCTGATTAAGTTCATCATTCATTGCTTTAACCCAATGGTCATCTTTGCTAGCTTCATTAAAATTCTTGGGTTCCAGCATGGATATGAAATCTATATGTGACTGTTCATTGTTTTTTATTAGCTTTCTCCTGGTTTGTACACCTTTGTCTTTTTCACCAATTATTTGACTTGCCGGATGATTCTTTTGAGTGATTCTGGAAGAGGAATTTGAAGTTGTCTTCTGATTTGAGTCTGTCTAAGTATTTGTGTCTTCATCTGATTCAAAGTCTTCGTTTTCTGATTCTTGGACCTGTTCATCTTTAGCTTTAGTTGTGTCTTCTATAGAAGACTCATTACTGTACACCTCTATTGCTGGGAATCCCTCATCAACTTTTATGTCAATACAATCAACCATTGTATGCAGACTCTTATTATAGCATATGTATCCTTTATTGTTTGTAGCATATCCTAAGAAGATACCTTCATCATCCCTGTCATCATATTTGCCAAGGTTCTCATCATTATTCTTTATGTAACATTTACTCCCAAAGACTTTGAAGTGTTTGATTGAGGCAGGTCTCCCATACCACAATTCATAAGGTGTCTTGTCACTTTGTGGTATGAGGTGGGCTTTGTTAAGAACATGGATTGTTGTGTGTATTGCTTCTACCCAGTAGGTTTGACCAATGTTCTTCTCATTCATCATTGACCTAGCCATTTCCTACACTGTTTTTTTTTGCCTCTCAACTACTCCATTTTGTTGTGGAGTTCTTGGGATGGTGTATTCTCTCTTGATCCCATGATTATCAAAGAATTCCTTGAATTCACTTGACATAAACTCTCCTCCTCGGTTTGATCTTACTTCCTTTAACCTCTTGCCTGTTTGAGTCTCAGTTAAAGCCTTAAATATTTTAAACTTCTGAAAAGCTTCATCTTTTTCCTTGAGAAAGAAAACTCAAGTATGTTTGGAGTAATCATCAATAATCAACATGAAGTAGTTTTCTTTCCCTGTGCCTTCCTGTCTTGATGGTTCACATAAATCCATATGAACTAGTTGGAGTGGTTTCTTTGTTGAAGTAAATCTCTTGGACTTAAACTGTGTCCTGGTTTGCTTTCCTACTTGGCAGGATTTACACATTGAATCTTGGGGCTTTGATATTCTTGGAAGATCTTTTACTGCCTCAAGATTTTTGAGTTTGATTAAGTGGTCAAATTTTAGATGTCCAAGTCTTTTATGCCATAATAATCTTTCATCATGTTTTCTTAGATGGCACTCTTCTCTATTTTCTTTCAACACATATACATTATTTTCTGTCCTTATGCCTTTGGCCACCACTTGTCCTGCGTTTATAGACTTTATCTTGCAGTCCTTGGACATGAACACCACTTCACATCCTCTGTCACACATTTGAATTACACTGAGAAGATTATGTTTCATCCCATCTACAAGTAGAACATCTTGGGATTTTCCTTTTCCATTACTTAAACTCACCATCCCTTTACCCTTTATTTTACGTGGAGCATCATTTCCAAAGGTTACGTTTCTTGATTTTCTTTCACTTAGAGATAGAAACTTACCTTTGTCTCCCATCATATGTTTGGAGCATCCATTGTCTATATACCAAGGGTTCATTTTTCTTTGAGCTGACAACACTAATCCACACTTGTCATTTTATTTCTTCTTCCACACCTTGACATTTTCAGTAGGGGAATTTGAATCTGGTTCATAGTTCCTTAATCGAGAGACAACATATTTATGTCCATAGTTATGACAGATGTAGCATTCAACCTTATTGTTCAATACGTCAAAATTATTGTTGCAACATTGTCTACTTATTGACTATTGATTATTTCTTGACCTCCTTAGTTGCATGTCTCTAAACTTAATTTGGCAATTTGCAATCTATGAAGGTTTGTTACTTGGTTGTATCATTCTTTGTTGTGGCAAGTATTTATTCCTTTGAAATCTTAATTGCTCATGTCTAAGTCTTAAGGAACAATTTACAACTTTGTGACCAAAGTTAGAACAGTAGAAACAATAGCCATAGAAAAATTCTTTGTACCT
Organism: Picea engelmannii; assembly: GCA_009831015.1. Taxonomy (NCBI): domain Eukaryota; kingdom Viridiplantae; phylum Streptophyta; class Pinopsida; order Pinales; family Pinaceae; genus Picea; species Picea engelmannii. The sequence goes on from ML781819.1 coordinate 164,588, forward strand.
GGAAAATGGTTGTCTTCTTTGAGAAAATCGATTTTTTCCATGCTAATGACGTCTTTCAACAGGGAGTGAATTATTTATTTGTTCTACAGATTCAATCCTGGCACCTTTTTCTTTACTCGTCCTGGGCGGCTGATTGTCTTCCTTTGTTTTTGCAGGTTCATTGTTGTCATTGGTTGTAGATTTGACAAACTTGATGGGTTCTTCATCTCTTGGCTGATCACTACTTGATCCCTCTTCATAACCCAAACCGGTTTTTAGCTTTGGATTCCTTTGCTGATTCAGAATGGTGGCTAATCATTCTGAGGCTTTGATACTTGATAGATTCTGATTATACAAGGCTTGAAACTTCTCCATATATTATCTAGTTTTCACTACTTCTTGTTCTAACGCTTCACATCCTGCCTTCTTTTTTGATAACTGTCGTTTCAGAATGTCTTCGATTTTCTTTGCCTCTTCTAATTCCACTTTTAGTAGGACAAGGTCTTCATCAAGTTTTGTATTGTCTTTCTTGAATTGTATCAGCAATTTTCTTTGCTTTCTGTTCTTAATTCTTAGTCTGCCAATCTCTTCCAGTGCACTGATCAGTTCTCCTTCCATTTCAACCACAACTTCTTCTTCATTAGCATCACTTCATGTGCTTATATTATCATAATCCTCTTTGGCCATAAGTATGAATTCATTTAGTTTATCTTCAATAGTGGAGTCATTGTCTTCATCATCTGAAGGATCATCATCATTGTTTACACAAAGACTTTTCTTCTTAAAGTTATTCTCTTTAAAGAAATTTTTGTGTTTGTGCTTCTCCTCATCATCACATGTATGATCCTTTCTTTTGTGGGGAAACTTATTTGCAAAATGACCTATCCTACCACAGTTGAAACATTTGAAAGGCAGTTTATCTTTGTATTTGCCTGATCCCTTCTTTAGTCTCTTCGCAAATTTTTCTTCAATTTCATCAGGCTCCGAATCCTCATTCTCGTCTTCCTTAAATGATGCTTCTCTGGAGGTGGGTTTAACTATTCTCATTTCATATGCAGACAATGTTCCTAGAAGTTGATCAAACTCCAAGGTTTTCAAATCATTAAGTTATTCAATAGCAGAGACCTTCGGGTTGAACCTATCTGGGAGAGATCTCAAGATTTTCTGAACTAAAGAAGGTTCCTCAATTTTTTCACCAAGCGCTTTCATTGCATTTACCATTTATTCTACTCTCAGAAAGTATTTTCCAACAGTTTCATCTTCTTTTATCTTCAACTGTTCAAACTGTATTCTATAGGTTTGAGGCTTGGCATCCTTTACCTTCTCATTACCTTCATAACATCTAATGCGTTTGTCCCACATTTCTTTGGCAGTTCCTAGGTGTGTAACTTTTATGAATTCTTCTTCTGCAAGCCCACTCAAGATAGCATTCAGAGCCTTAGCGTTGAAGCTAAATTCTAGCTTGTCATCCTTATTAGCTAGAACAATTGGCTTTACATAACCAATATCTACCACATCCCAGACATCTGCACGTAAAGCCATTATGTAGGTTCTCATTCTAACTTTCCAGAAGGCAAAGTTTGTTTCATTGAACAGAAGGGCCTTATTGGTTGAATTTCATTCATGGTTTGACATGTTTAAGCTCTAGGATCTACCCTTAGATAAAAGGGGTTGGCTCTGATACCAATTGTTGGACAACTGAGAGGTGGGGGGGTGAATAAGTAGTAACCTTGCTTAAACAATCATACTTATTTTAAACTCTTTCCAGATCAATCAATGACAATCACAATAATGCAAGGAAGTAAGCAATATACCATTCAACATCATTCACACAAATGAGATACATAGAGACAGATATTTCCTAAGGAAACCCATAAAGGGAAAAAACCTCCCCTTCTTTATATGATAAGTAATCTGTACATTCTTTATATTATCATACATATGAGCACCAATTCGTAATGAGGCTACAACCTTTGTTTTGCAAGATGCTACTTGCTGAGAGAACCAACTCTTTGGATTCTCTAGCACCAACTAGAAGGAAGCACCAACTCCCTGGTTTCTTTAGTACCCACTAGAAGGAAGCACCAACTCCCTGGTTTCTCTAGCACCCACTAGAAGGAAGCACCAACTCCCTAAGTGTTCCAACACCAACTTCCAGTCACACAAGTACCAACCTGTATAACAGAGAACAACAGTTCTCCCTTGCACCACCTTGCCACCCTTATTTCCCTGGCTGCAACTAGATGGAAGCTACAACTCCCTTTGTTCAAGCACCCACTTGAACCTCTAAGGACAACAATCCTCCCTAGCACCTCCCTACCACCCTGAAATATAAATCTTTGCTATTATGACTTATTACAATGATATAAAGTTCTTCAATGGCTTACCGGTCTCATCATTTTTCTGCTACACTACGTTTATTTGTCTGCATCAGTGTCTTCTGCACACTCCTTGCACTTTCTTTTCTTTTGCCTTTTATTCTCTCTGCACCATGTCCCTGCAATGCACCATTTCCCTTCTGTACATTTCTTCTGCTGTCCTCTACCTCCTTTTTCACTCCTCAATCACACTCAACAACAACACCCATTTCTTCTTTGTTCATCATTTTTATAGTCTCTGTGCACCTTGTGCATGCAATCTCCTTCTTTCTCTTGCATCCTCTCCACATCGGGGTGTTTTCTCCACTTCACTCTTCCACAACTATCCCATCTCCTGTGTGCCACGTTGTCTCTCTCTGTTCTACATCTCCTGCTCATTGTGAGTGCTCTGCCTGATCATCATGGTAACTCTTCAACTTCTCTGGTAGTTGAGACTCTTTGTCTTCTCTGTCATAGACGAGCTCATCCTCTGGCAGAAACCATCATTCGTTTCTAGTAGTTACACTGTGAAGTGCAACAGTATCCCTTCGATCTTATTCAAATTCATTTGCACCATTGAATTGACTTCATTGAATCTTGTGTTCATTTCGCCATTTCGCACTTCGGCATTTCAGGATCCTCATGGTAAAAATTTTGTTACTCTCCATGTCCTGATCCCCGAAACTCTGAAATGGAGCTTGTCTGCACTAGCTCCTTCCTCCATATTCTGCCAATGTGACCAATGGCTATGACCACAGGCTGAGCCAAAACATGTTTCTCATTTCAACAATCCTGTTGTGTGGCATCTCGACTCTCCAAGTCGCGATCTCCGAAACTCCGAAAAAGGAGCTCTTTGACCATGTGACTACGAAAGGTGATCGAGCACTTATCCATATACTTCTTTTACGATTTCACTTTTTGGCACTTCGGCATTCTTGTGGCGATGAGTTGTTGATGCTCCTTGTCTCAGTATCCAAAGCTCTGAAATGGAGCTTGGTTGCACTAGCTCCGATCATTTTGGCATTTCGCATTTCGACCTTTCATGATTCTTGCGATGAAGAGTCTCGTCACTTGACTCTTCCAAATCCCGGTATCTGAAGCTCCAAAATGGAGTCAGATCAATGGTCCACACCCTAGATGATTCGACGGTCCAGATCTCTTCGTGATTTCCCAGATCGCGATTTCAGCATTCTTGACATGAGAGTTCTTGACAACTCCAACTCCCGGTCTGCGAAACTATGAAATGGAGTCAGCTCAACTTTTCGGCTCTTCACACTTCGCAACTTCGGGATTCCTGTCGTGAGAGTCCTTGACATCTCCAACTCCTAGTATCCGAACCTCCGGTATGGAGTCTTTGACATTTCGCGACTTTGGGACTCCTGTAGTAAGAGTTCTTGACATCCCCAACTCCTGGTATCTGAAATCGTCCTCCTTTCGTTATTTCGGCGTTTTGTATTTCGCGATTCCGGGACTCCTGATGATGAAGAGTCTTGACTCTTCCAACTCTTAGTACCCAAAATTGTCCTCCTTCTTCCAGGAATTTGGTGTTTCGCATTTCTCAATTCCAGGACTCCTGATGATGAAGAGCCTTGACTCTTCCAACTCTCGATATCCGAAACTATGAAATGGAGTTTTTTCCCGGTCTGTGAAACTCTTCGTTTATGTGCCTATTTCGAGATTTCGAGATTCCAGATTTCGCAACTCTAGGACTCCTATGTTGAAGAGTCTCAACTCTTGAATTCTCAATTTCTCGGTATTCGAAACTCCGAAATAGTGTTTACACTTCTGATCTTTCCATGCCATTATCCTTGCGCGGTTGATCTTCCTTGCCTGCCTGTTTTCCATCAAATGAACAAGCACACTCTTGCACTCTGCATGCACCATTGCACTTTCTCTTCTGAGCTTACGTTGTCCCTGTTTTGCCTTCCCTGCGTACTCTGATCTTGCCATCAATGACAAGCACACCTGCCTAATAAACATGCCAACACATAAAGTATCTCTCACCTTTTAGGCCTTTTTTTGTAGTTTGTCCAACTAGATCAGTATGCACAATTTCTAGTGGTTTTGTTGTTGAATATTCCTTTGATTTAAACCTGGTCTTTGTTTTCTTTCCTCGTTGGCAATGCTTGCATAAAGTGTTTGTTGGTTTCATGAACTGGGGAATTTCTTTGACTACTTCTCTTTTGATGACTTTGACAAGGTTTTCAAAATGCACGTGACTAATTTTTATATGCCATAGCCAACTTTCATCTTCCTTTCCTAGACAACACTTTTCATTTCCAATTTCACTTAACACATATATGTTGCTTGAAGTTCTTGTAGCTGTAGCGACCAATTTCCCTGAACCTTCTTTTCTTATCTCACACTTTTGTGAATTGAAAGTAATTTTATGACCTTGGTCACACATTTGACTCACACTTAAAATATTATGTTTCATATCTTCTACTAGTAGAACATTTTATGCCTTTTCATTCTTGTTCCCAATTCTTACTGTGCATTTTCCAATGATTTTTCCTAAATCATCATTTCCGAAGGAGACTAATCCATCTCTTTCCTTTCGTAATGTAATAAACTTGTCTCTATCACCTGTCATGTGTTTTGAACATCCACTGTCAACATACCAACCACGTTTTTTTTGTTTAGCTTGTAGAGCGACTGTGCATTCTTCATTGCTATACTGATCTTGCTTTCTTATCCATGTCGTTTTCTGAGGTTCTTGTTTGTGAATCTATTGAGGTTCTTTAGGAGGGATTGTCATTCTGCAATTTTTGGACATGTGTTAAAAATTGTTACATTTGTAACAATCCACTTCAGTGCTCAAATATTCAAACCTCTTGTAACTTCTTCTCTGTGTTTCACCAGGTCCTCTTGAATAACCCCTTTGTGTATGGCTCTCAAAGTAGTTATTATTCCTGGTAGTTGAAGATATTATTAAAGGATGGGTTCTTATGAATCCTTCTTCTTCTTGAGGCCTGTCTATCTGTTGTTGATTCTGAAATCTGAATCTTCTCGGTGGAGGAGTGTCCCTGTAATCTTCCATGTATATATTTTTATCCCCTTTGATTGTTTCTGCATAGTTTTTTGGATTTGTTTCTTGCTCTATTTTTTTGGAGCTTGATCCCTTTTCTGTCTGATTGTATCCAAGTCTAGACTTGTCAAGATGAAATTTTTGAATGCTGATAATGTCATCCAGAACTTTTGAGCTATTCTGCATATTTTTCTTTTGAATATCCTTTCTTAGTGTGACAATCTCTGCTTCTAGGTTTCCAATGATCCTGTCCTTTCCTTCTAGCTGTTCTTTGAGTGCTTCTTCAATT
>ML781819.1:170900-233536 GCA_009831015.1 Picea engelmannii
CTTCCTTCATTTTTAGTTGTTCGAACTGACCTCTGTAAGTTTGAAGCTTTGTTTCTTTGACTTTTGAATCTCCTTCATAAATATTTCGAAGCTTGTCCCAAATCTCTTTAGCAGATTTACAATGTGCAACTTTGGTGAATACCATATCACTGAAACCATTCAATAGTGCATTTTTGGCTTTGGAATTATTCTCACCGAGTTTCACTCATTTTTCATTTGGTGGTGGAACTGTTGGTGCTGTGTATCCATCTACAATTGATTTCCAAACTTGAAATCGCTATGCTTGTATACATGTCTTCATCCTTATGCTCCAAAAATCATACTTCTGTCCATCAAACTGTGGTATTACATTTTTATACGAGTTGGTACTATCCATGATCTACCTTTCAGTGGTTAAACTAATTTCTGAAGGAACCTGCTCTGATACCAATTGTTGGATTACTGAGAGGGGGGGTGAATCAGTAATAGCGTAATTATAATCATTTTTCTTCAAATATTATATCAATGTAGAATTATTATCCAATAATGAACAGCAAGAAATAAACAATCACACACATACATAGTACACCATTGTTTTACATGGAAATCCAAATCAGGAGAAAACCACGGAATGCTTTTTCTTATATGTCTTGAAAAATTACATTCATTGGAAGCACCAACTTCCTTTTTTTTCCAGATGCAACTAGAAGGAGGCTTCAACTCCCTAGTTTCTCAGGCTACAACCTGAGGGAAGCTGCAACTCCACAATTCTCTAGCTACAACCAGAAGGGGGCTACAACCCCCTATGTTCTTCGGCTACAATCGGAAGGTGGCTACAACCACCTGTCCTTGCCTCATCCTGCCACCCTGAAGTAAAAGTAGAATGATGGAACCAATGTCACACTATCACTGTGAGATATACCGTTGTAAACATGTACCAATAAATATGAACCATGCATCGACCATGCATCAACCTGTACCTCAACATGTAATCAACCTGTACCATAAACAAGTGCATCAACTATACACCAATGTGTACCAAACAACCTGTAATCAACTTGTACCATAAACAAGTGCATCCAACCATGTACCAAGTATGTACCAATCATGTTTCAACTACTCCTCAACTATGACTCATCAATATGTACCAGCATCATCAACTATACACCCCATGTATGTGCCAACTCATCAACTACTTGTCTCAACCATGTACTCAACATGTACGTCAACCAAAATCCCTCATCAATTTCATCATCCAAATCTGATTTGTACGTCTGTAATAGACCTAGTGTATATGATCACATTCCTGCAAACCTTCCTTAAATTTAACAACAAGAGACTAGCATTTCCATCAAACTTTTCTTTAGTCTGACATGCCTAGTTTTGGATTAGTCAACAACCCTAACTTGAAGTAATCATAACTTTGAACCTGTCATGTATAAATATTTGAAACTGATACACAATGTTCTTCAGTGTGTTTTGTACAATTCCTCCAGGTGTCACTACTTGGAACCTCTTAGAAAATGATTTATAGAAAAAATGACATACCTTGCTGAATTCTGGCTTATTCTAGAGAGCGACCTTGTACAATGCGCCCCGCACAAAATATTCATTGAATGGATCTGAAAATGTTACAAAAAATACTAAAGACTATACCTTAACAAACACATTTTGTCTCACTGAATTTGGATCTGTTATGAAGAATTTATGACATTTTTACCCAAAACATATTTTTTTTACTAGTTTCAGGACTAGCCACAAACCCTATTTTCCATGGAGTGTAACTCCCAAAATACAATGAACCACAATATGAATGTTTTACCAAATATAATTGGGTATGTTTTCTCAATGTCATAGCAATTTCACAGTCTGAATCATTATATAAATAAAATTATAGCGAAAATGGTGAGATGGCCTCTAAATAACATACCTGAGAAAGCACCATCAAAAGAATTTATCATTCCTTGCATTTCATCCTTCTTTTCATCACCTTCCCTCAGAAATTTGGCTTAGATATCCTTGGTTACCTCAAACACCTATATATATTCAATATTCTCAAGTGTAATTAAAATGAGAGAGCCTTGCCTCTTATTTATACTCTCCAAGTAGCTTCCTTAAAAACATCTTCTAGGTCACTTGGCTCACTTTCCTTATTTTAGGGTTAACCGACTTCTAATTTCTCCATTAAATTTATTATTGAAATAATTTATTTTGTATTCACTTTGAATTATAATACACTCATCACTTCACTTTATTATTTACCTTTTAAAATCTCTTAAACCACTTTGACTACTTTGACCTTTTGGGGCTTCTAGGTGACATATGAGGGTCCTCCAACTTCGTAAGGGCATAACTCTCAAACTATGATGCGTTATGTGAAATTCCACATACCACCAGAAATGGAATGACATGTACTATCCATCTAGAATAGTATTACCTTCAAATATAGCAAAAATCGTACTGTTATCCATCAAACAAACTTGGGTCCATTACCCAAACCTGGGTTCTCCAACTTCACACGGTCCTAACTCTCTAACCTTGAGGATTTATGTGACGTTCTACATGCCACCGGAAATGGAATGAAAAGAAATATCGATCTAGGATAGTTTCCTGGACAAATTCACTATCCTTCATCTCATTATTCGACAATTAAGCATGGGTTCTCTTACTCTGCAAGGCGTCTTCCCGTGAAGGCTTTCACCATAAGGGGACCACTTTGGAGTTCATCCATATTTACTTCTTATCAACCATGACAAAACACTAATGAGTCATATTTACATCAAACAATCTGTGTCCATTACCCAAACCTTTGTGCTATGTGGATTTCTTCAAGGGTTGACATCAATGACAACCAACCTTAATCAACAACAACCATATTCTAGAGAACCCAGAATAATTCAGACAGGTGTTCAAAGGCCAAGGCAACCACCTATTCAATGTTGGGGTTGTAAAGGTGATCATATGTTTAGAGATTTTTTTCACATAAGTGACAAAGAGAGAGTTGTTCACAATGTTCAACGAGTTGAAACAATGGCGGACATGAGAATAAATGTAACAAGGATATATGCAGCATTGGAAAACAAGAAAGTAGAGTATCAATCACATATGATTGAAGTGGAAGGTATGATCAACAACCAAACCATTACTATTTTAATTGATTCAGGATCTAGTCATAGTTATATAGATCCTAAGATGGTGGAAAGTTTGAAATTACCAAGAAATAAGCATGGACAATCTTGGTTGGTGAAGCTGGTTACTGGAGCCAAAAGAATATTCAATGAGATGGTTAAGTCATGTCTTATGAACATGAATGGAATGAGCACAAGGAAAGATTTGAATATCTTTCCTTTAGGATACTATGACTGTTTAATTGCTATGGAATAGTTAGACCAACACCATACCATCTTAGACTTTCGTAAAAAGACATTCACTTTCCTAGATGAGGAAGGAAATCAGAGAAAATTCCAAGGAATTCCTAAGGCAATTACTGTCTGGGAAATCTCAGCAATGCAGCTGAAGAAGTGTTACAAGAAGGGTTGTCAAATATTTGCAGCCCATATCGAGGAAGCATCTAAGGATAAGGTGCCAAATCTGGAGGATCATGCATTCCTGGAATATTTTGAAGATGTGTTCAAGGAGGTACTAGGACTACCTCCAAAGAGAGATATTGATTTTGCTATTAATTTGATGCCTGGAGCAACTCCAATATCAAGACTCCTTACAGAATGAGTACACCAGAGATGAAGGAATTGCAAATGAAGATTGAATAACTTCTTAAGAAGGGGTATATACGCCCAAGTGTGTCACCTTGGGGTTACCCATTCTTGTTCATGAATAAGAAAGATGAGACATTGAGATTGTGCATTGACTTCAGATAGTTGAACAAATTAACCATAAAGAACAAGTATCCTCTACCAAGGATTGATGATCTATTTGATCAATTGAAGGATGCAAAGATATTTTCCAAGATAGATCTCAGGTCATGGTAGCATTAGGTAAGGATTAAAGAGGAATATATCAACAAGACCACCTTTAGGACAAGGTATGGTCATTATGAGTTCACAGTGGTGCCATTTGGGTTGTCAAATGCACCTGTTGTTTTCATGTGCTTAATGAATGGTGTTTTCCAGGAATATTTAGACAGGTTTGTCATTATTTTTCTAGATGACATTCTTATATATTCCAAGTTAGAAAAAGAGCATGAGCATCATTTGATGATGGTATTGCAAGTGCTAAGAGAACATCAGTTGTATCCAAAATTGAGAAGGTGTTCATTTTATCAAAACAAAATTCACTATTTGGGGCATATCATATATGAAGAAGGGATAGCAGTGGACCCTGAAAATATTGAGGCCATTAAAGGGTGGACAACACCTAAGAATGTGACAGAAGTCAGATCCATCATGGGTCTAGTTAGTTACTACAAAAGGTTCATTGCAGGGATTTCGGGAATAGCTGACTCCATCACTTCCTTGCAAAGGAAGGGAAAAAATTTCAATGGACAAAAGAATGTGAAAGAAGCTTCCAACAATTGAAGCAATTGTTAACCAGTGCTCCAATTATGAGGATTGCAGATCCAAATGAAGACTTCATTGTATGGATAGATGCATGCAAAGAAGGATTGGGTGGAGTCCTCAGTCAAAATGAGTTTGTTATATGTTATGAATCAAAGAAGTTGAAGGAGAATGAAAGGATCTATGCCACTCATGATTTGGAGTTGGAATCCATAGTGCACGCCTTAAAGAAGTGGAGGCAATACCTCATGGGAAAGAGGTTTGAGCTAAGGAACGACCATAATGGTCTGAAGTATTTGTTTGATCAACCAACTCTAAATGTCAGGCAAAGCAGATGCTTGGAGTTTCTCAGTGAATATGACTTTGATATAAATCATATCAAGGGGAAAGAGACCAAATTGGTTGATGCACTTAGCAGAAGAGTGCATGATTTGCATGCTACATCCATTAGCATGTACCAATCAAATTTGAAAGACAGATTTGTAGAGGCTACAAAATCAGATTTGTAGTACATGGAATTAGTAACAAAATTGCAGGAAGGTAAAATGCAACAAAAGGTTGAGGATTATGAATTGGGAATTGATTGAATCCTCTTGTACATAAACAAATTTTATGTACCCAACTCTTCTGAATTGAGGAGTGTGATTTTAAAATAAATGCACAATGTACCTTATGTAGGACACCCAGAATACCAGAAAACAATTTCAGTAGTCAAAAGCCAATATTATTGGCGAGACATGAAGAGGGAGATTGTTCATTTAATTGCTAAATGCATAGACAATGGATGAGCATAGACACTTGACTGGGTTCAAGGATGAGCATAGACACTTGAATGGGTTACTACAACCATTACCTATTCCTGAGTGGAAATGGGAAGTGGTAACAATGGATTTCATCACGGGATTGCCCAGAACGAGCAAGCAACATGATGCAATCATGGTAGTGGTGGACAAGCTTAATAAAGATTCCCATTTCATTCCTATGAAGACTACTCATAAAGAAACTAATGTTGTTGATATTTATATGAAGGAAGTAGCATGTTTTCATGGCGTACCCAAGACAATTGTGTCTAACAGAGACCCGAAGTTTACATCAAAGTTCCAGAAGGGGTTATTCAAAGGGTTTGGAGTGAATTTGAAGTTCAACGCTTCTTATCATCCCGAGTCTGATGGGAAGATAGAGAGGGTGAACCAAGTGATAGAAGATATGATAAGAATGTATGTGATGGACAAACCCATCTAAATTGGAAGATTATCTACACTTGGTAGAATTTGCCTACAATAATGGGTATCAAGCATCCCTGAAGATGAGCCCATTTGAAGCACTTTATGGCAGAAAGTGAAACACCCCAGTGAGTTGGGACAACCCAGCTGATAGGGTAGTGGTTGGGCCAGAGTTGCTCAAGGAAATAGAAGAACAAATGTTGAATATTAAGAAGAATTTGAAGGTTACCCAAGAGAGGCAGAAAATTTATGCTGATAAGAACATAACTCACAGGGAATTTAAAGTAGGGGATCATGTATTCCTGAGAGTGAAGGCCACCAAAAGTTCCCTGAAGTTGGGAAATTCTTCAAAGTTGACAGCTCAGTATTGTGGGACATTTGAAATACTAGAGAGGATTGGTCCAGTAGAATATAGGCTTGCATTGTCTATATGCATGTATATACATAAAGTATTTCATGTGTCATTGCTTAAGAAATATGTACCTGATGCTAATCATGTTATTGATTGGAATGTGATTTAGGTGGAGCAGGAAATCACTTTTCAAGTGAATCCGTTGTGTATACTGGATCAGAAAAGAAAGCATCTCTTGAATCGAGCCATAGGGCATGTAAAAGTTCAATGGACCTGGTACGGTCATGAGGACGTAACATGGAAGCATGAAGATGATATGCGGGCAGAGTACCCACATCGTTTTGAAGATTTTGGAAATCTTGTTGTTGTTGCGTAAGTAAGTTGCACTGAGGACAGTGCAAAAATAAGGGGAGGGGATTGTAACACCCCAAGGCCAAGGCCCTACTAAATTGTAATTATGTTTATAGGCTGGTGAGCCAAGTGTTTATGAGTTGAATACTTACATGTTTATTAGGCCCGAGATCCTATATGCTTAAGGCCATGAGCGTGATTTTATATATGTAAATATACATATCATTAATAAAAATACACTATTGCGTGTAGATAGACCATGAAAAAAGAGTTATGGTGGAATAAGCTCCACTAGGTAGGGTAAGGGAGGGGGCTAAGTGTCTAGGCCTAGGGGCTAAGCTAGGGGGCATACCTCTAAGGGAATAATATTTTATTATTATTTCCTAAAGGATAAGGTGGATATGATCGGTGTTGTCCTAAGTTCCTGGAAAGGGAACGAGTACTAAGTGGAACTCATGTAGCTTCAGGAAGACATGTGTCAACTTGGGAACATGTAGTTTATAGCGGGGAAAGACAACTCGTTGGGGATTCCTCCTCCTCACCATTCTCACGACCCTGACGATTCTCTGGAAGTCTGTCACCTTACCCGATTCACCATTGACTCACGTACTGAGCCACCATCATCTCCATCATCGAACTCTAAAAAAGTATGCAACTTGTAACTGTCTGAGTCATGTTGTGTCATAACTGTTGGTTTTTTCAGCTCACACAGTTCCTTGACTGAGTGTGGCTTACTACCATCGCTTGCTCTTACTGAGCTTTGCAGTTGCCATCACCTTTTTGGGAATTTACTTAGAAGTTGGATTGAAGAAGCAGGTTGTTGGGCCTGTGGTTTGAACAGGCGGGTTGCCAGGCCCATGGACAGAAGAAGCAGGTTGTTAGGCCTGCAAGAAACTCTCTCCAGGTGAGAGGGGTTGTTGGGGAATTGATTTCACAGAGGAAGCCCAACTGCAACTATAGTGCTAGAAGAATTCCTTTACAGCCTATTACTGAAGCCCTAGAAGGGAAGTGGGGTAGTGGAAGGACTGTTGAGAAGAGAAGGGGAACACTTCTTGGGGTGGGACTGGCATGTGGGGAATGAGAGGTTGTAGGGTTAGTGTGAGCTGGCCCTCGGAGATAATCCTTCCTGTTGACCTGTGTGACTTTCATGTTTCCCTTGCCAAGCCTAGGAATCCCTTGCCCGATGGAGTTTAGTCCCAGCTCGGGGGTGACCCACTGGTGAGCATGATGAGTAGCGTGGTCTAAGGCTGGGAGGTTTGTGGAAGGTTTGCACATAGTTTGGTGGCCATATATTGAAATATAAGTGCCAAATCTCTGTTAATTGTATGCAATGTAATTTTACATGTGTTATAACTTGATGAGTAATGCTTGGATATATCAGCTATGCTATGTGTGTAGGTTTACCATTATTTTCGCATTGATGTGTGTATGGTTAGAATACATTGTCAGTATGTTTTAATGATTATTTCTACATGAATAAGTGGCATGGATAAAATGTTGTAACTATTAATTGTGTTAGATATGCGTGTATATAAATTCACAAAATGGTATCAAAGCTAAGTGAAATGTCCAAGAAGTGGCATTGCTCGCCCTGTTGGTGTCTGGGGACGTTACAATGTCAATGGAGTTGTTCAACCTCTCTAGCATATCCATGCTAATAAGGGTAGATTAGTCCACTCCTTGGGCATGCTACCGAGTTTCCCCACCCTTTCCCAAATGCAACCCAAGTCTTCATCATCCATCGCAAGGGAAGAAGGGTGTGTGCCCCCTTAGGTGCACACGTCACCACCATGCTCCAAGGTGCTCCTGCCCACAGCCAAACCATTTTCGTTCACCCAACTGATCCTTTCTTCCTTCTTCTCTTCGTCTATCTATTGTCGAATCTTCCTAAGGAGCATGTGTTCTTGGTAGGTTTTCTGGGAAGCCTTACATCCTCTCCCATTGAACTTGTTGCTATCTCGACAACTTTTGTATCACTTGCGATTTGTAGTGACATTTATAGAACTCCCAAATCATGTCCACATACTTTTATAAAGAATAATACTTCTCCCAATTTTTCTCTTGGTTAGGCTTGTCCTTCGACTCGACAAAATAGTCATGCACTCAATCCCTACCCCATCCCAGGATGCAATGCAGAAAAATATTCTCTACCTCCAATACTGGATTTTCTGCAACAGTGGTTGGCGTTGTGAATGGTTCAACTCGACTTGGGTCATTCGGGTCCCTCTGACATGACTTCAACTGACTAACATGGAAGAAAAGATGAATGTGTCACATGTGAAAAGGTAACTCCAATTTGTAGGTGACGTTGCCAATCTTATCAATAAATTTGAATGGTCCCTCATACCTCCACACGAGAGATGGAGCCATCCCTTATGGTGGTGGGAACTAATATATGATTATCTCGAGTAAGATCATCTCCCCTACTTGGATTCTATGTCACATCAACTATCATTTACTGGGCCATTGGTTCATTTTGTTTGTTGTGTTATTCAAGTGTGTGCGAGCTATCTCCAACCGACATGGAAACTCTTAACGAAAACCCACAACTAATGGATTCATCTCATAGTAACCCTGCTTTACAAAATGAGGAGTTGTAAGTTGTTTTTTGTTTGTCAATTTGAATGGACCATAACTCATTGTTGAACTCTTTTGCAGGTTGGAGATGACCCGAGCAACATCCAACAATTCCAACCAATTCATCTAATCTGCTTGTACTTAGTGCCACAAGTATTCCTCCATAAGTGCATTGATTTGTTTACTCTACCCATAAAACTACGGATGGTAGGCTGAAGTATTCAACATATTTCTCTCTGCAAGATTGAAAAAGGTTATCCAAAACTTACTCGTGAAACTTGCTTCCCTATGCGACACAATGTTCAAAGGAAGACCCCAATACTTCACTATGTGCTTGAAATAAAACTTCACAAATTATTCGGTGTTGTAAGGAATCTTTGTCACAATGAAGACAACATACTTGCAGAATCGATCCACCACAACCAAAATCCCATTGCTTCCTTGAACCATCGAAATATGTGTGATGATATCCATCGAGACACTCATCAACGGTCTCTCTGGAATTGGTAAAAGTTGCAACAACCTTATTCTAATTTTGGTTTTTGTCTTATCTTGCCGAAATATAAGGCAAGTGAGAACATACTCCTCCATATCCTTTTTCATCCACTCCCAAAGTATCCTCACTCCAACAACGCCATCCTTATTCGTTGTCGTGGGTGGCCATCCCAGGGTGAGTCGTGACATTCCTTCAAGATTTCCCTTTTGAGGTTAGCTGATTTAGGGACATGGATTCATTCCCCAAAGTACAACATTCCACTGTGTAGCAAAAACTTCCATGTTTTGCCTTCCTTCACCTACTTCATTATGTTATTCATTGTGTGATAATGCTCTAACCCTTCCTTGATATGTTCATGCAACTCTTCCAAGACATGAATCTGACTGCTCCCTGGCATAGGCAAATCATATTCCTCCTCTAGGATAGCGAGTTGTTCTTTTATGCTCAAGGCATCTGGGATAGTGTTCAGCCTATCCAGCCTATACTCAATGGTCATACCAAATTCTAGGAGGAAGTTCTACCAACTTGCCTAGATGGGTGACAACTTTAGTTGCGTCGTGAAGTAACTTGTCGTAACATTGTATGTCGTCATGAAAAATGACTTTCCCAAAAATTAGTGTCTCCAACTCTACAAAAAAAGGTACCATTGTAGTCATCTTCTTCTCATGAATGATGTATCTTCATTCGCGATATTGGAGATTTCATCTCTCAAAGGAAACCAAATGTTCCTCCTATGTTAAAACTCCTCCAATGGAAAAGTTTGATGCATTTTTCTGCACTTCAAATGATTGCTTAAAGTCTAGGAGATTCAACATGAGAGTTGTGACAATTCTAAGTTTTAGATTCTCAAAAACAAACCTTCTCCTATATTTCTACTTCCATGCCTTCTCCTTTTCCAACAAGTCAGTGAGCAGTGCAAAAATCTTGGAGTAGCACTCTAAAAACTTGTGATAGTAGTTGTCTAGTCCAAGGAAGACTCTCACATTATGAACTATCCACAACTCTTCCCAAGCTTCAATTGCCTTGACCTTTGCAAGGTCCATGCGAATGCATCCTTGGCCAATCTAATGCCCCAACAATGGTATCAAAAACAAACTTGGACTTCTTCATGAACAATTGTGCCTCAAAGACTTGTGCAAAATGCTTCTTGTGCTCCTCCATACTTTCATTGTACACTCGAATGTCATCCAAAATGCATCACTGGAAACTCATAGCTCCCATACCTCATCACCATGGTTGTATTTTCTCTATCTCCTTCTACGATTTGCACTTGACAATACCCATGTCGTAAGTCAAGATTTGAAAAGACCTTGGCCTTGGCCAACTTGTCAAAGCAATTGACAAATAAAGGCATCATGTATTAGTTGTTCATAGTTTGTTCATTCAACACTCGATAGTCCAAACACATCCTTAGCGCTAAAGTGTCTTTCTTCCTTTGGAAGAGAACGAAGGTGCCAAATGGGGACCTAAATGGATGAATGAATCCAACATCAATATACTATGTCAGTTGTCTCTTCAACTCCTCCAACTCACGCTTGGACAATCGGTAAGGAGCTCTTTCCAATGGTTGCAGCCTAGGATCTATCTCTTCCAGTGGTTTCAGCCTAGGATCTATCTCTATACGGTGGTCAACAATGCGTCTCAGTGGGAGCACTTTCAACAAATTGTCCAACATTTTGTTTGCAAAATCACCTAACAATTTAGTGATCTTCAATGGAAAGGGAATCCCCACTCCATCCTCTTGAACCTCTCCAACAATTGATATGTAAATATGCAATCTGTTCCATCTCGATACTCTCTTCATATTCAATGCAGACATAAACTCCACCTTTCCGCCAGACTTCCTTGTAGTGGTGCACACAACTCAAGCCTTCTATTCACCAAGTATAACCATCTTGTCCACCCATGGCATGAGAACTGAAGTTGTCCTCCTTAGGACCTATTGTCTAAGAATCACCTCAAATTCATCCATAGGCATCACCGTGAAGTTAGCATGACCTTCCTACTTGATGAATGTGAACTGAGGAGGCAACACCAGTTGTTGCCTTGTACTTAGATTTTACTTCCTTCACTGTAGGTCCTTGGAGGGAGACTCTAATCTCTTTCGTTACTTCAATCTTCAGAAATTTGTGTGAGAAATTTGAGTCAACCAGAGCTTGCACCATTCTTCCACCAGATCCACAAAACACAATTGATGGTTTTGGCTGCCAAATTTTCCACCCAAGGCACCCAAGGCACCAACCCTTCATAGATTGCTACAAACCAAGCCTTGACACTCTTTATGCATTAAGTGAAAAAGACAAACGGAATCACAATACAACATACCTGCGTTGTACTCCCATTTCGCAAACTGTGTGGGAGTGTCCCTTGGTCCACCACTTGGTTCTAAAGAGCTTCGTTGCAAGTCCTTGCATATCTTGGTTCGCTGCCTAAGCCAAGACTCTTTTGCCTCAGGTGTGGGACACTTTAATAAACTTTCCTTGAGTTGTCTACCACTTTCTTTCGTCATATGATTTCATTCGTTTCTATCCAAGGAGTCGCATCGTGTGCAAAACACAAGAGACAAATATAAAGTACGGGTGACACAAACCGTGCCTAACACCCGACATCGTTTATTACATAAAGAGAATGATTTAGAAAGAGGGTGTTGTTGTCCCAGTTACAAGAATGGCTAGAGTCTACATATCAGAGCTTTCGAGACCTACAATTTCATCTCACCCAGACTTCCCTATTGTTGTTCCTCCTTTCCTCAACCTAAGGTGCACTCCTCTAGTGCACCTAGCCTCAAATCTCCACCTCTTGCTCACACTTGGTTTTCATTGCCTTTGTCTGGTTGTGCGCTCTTGCCTTTATATAGAATCGTCATTTGAGAGAAATGTTGCCTCTCTTTGGTGCATTGTGCCCCAAATAGTTACACTCAACCCACTATCGTGCTCGTCCGTGGACCAAGGGTGCCCATCTAAGCCCATGTACCCATCAACCATTCATTTCTTGGACCGAAGTGCCCCATACTTGGGTGTGCATCTTTTGTTACGTGCTCCCCTTTGTGCCAATCGACACTACTCCCGATGGAGTCAGTCAACCTCTCGGGCACACCCATGATGCTAAGAGAAGACTGGTCCTCTCATTGGACATGCTACTAAGTTTCCACGCCCTTACCCAAATGCAATCCATGTCTTCGTCATCCATCGCAAGGGAATAAGGGTGTGTGCTCCCTTGGGCATGCATGTCACCACCATGCCCGAAGGTGCTCCTCCCCACACCCAAACCACCTTCTTTCACCCAACCGATTGTTTCCTCCGTGTGCTCTTCGTCCGTTCGTCACGGAATCTGCTCAAGGTGCGCGCACTGGTGGGTGTTCCTACAGTTGACATTATTAAATTCATATTATATATATATATATATGTATATGTATGTATATGTGGCGTTGATAAATAACAACTTGAAAAATACAATCAGCACCATGGAAGAATCCGTGAATTCTAAAGTGTTGTTACCAATGATTGTGAGATTGGCGTTATAATTAAAAGTAGCAAGCACATTTTTAAGAGGAAATGGGTATTTTGGCACTGTCTGATCTATTGGGCTTCGACATTTCAAGCTACTTTGGTATACCAAAGATGAATTGCGTCTGGCAATGTAGTCTGCCTGGCAGGCGAGATTTATCGGTACCCAGAGGCATTGGAGAGAAAAATGAGGGTGAGTGGGAGTCTGATGACGAGAGTAAAAGCCACGATTGCAGTAATTCTGGTTACATTTGAAGATCCCTAAAAAAATACAAATGATGGACATCACAGTCTTGGTTTCTATCATGTAACAATGGTTCTTCCTTCGTCAGAATTTTGAACCCTGTGAAATTTGAATTATAATAAAAATCTTATCTGACTTGAAATTTGAATTATAATAAAAATCTGACCAGACTTCAAATTTTAGTCAAATTCGACTTCAATTTAAATTTATGGGATCCCTTTGCTACACTTTTAATTATCAACACACTACTTAGATCGCCATCTTTATCATTAATAGAAGCGCTCCTGATGTCGAGACACTATTTCTTCAAGAACGAGAAGTTGCGAGGAGGTTTAGATAGTAAGATTAAATGAAACGCATCTTTCCACCTCCCTGACAAAAAAGAAGATAAAAGCAAAGGCGTATTTTAATAAAGATATTAGAAAAATTCATTTGTTTAAACCAAAATCTTCCTCAAATTCCCTTTTTTTTGTTTTTGTTTTGAATGATTACATGAAGACGTTTTTTCCGAGATTGTCTTAAACTAAGGACCAAAAAAACTGACTAAATCTTTAAAAAGATGAAAGGGTTCACATAACCATGAACTTTGGAAATCATGCCAACGTTTGAAGTCCACAAGTGATGCAATCTCCAAATATATTAACATTAAATTAGATATAACGTCCTTCACTGTATGAATATAAAACAAAATCTTTCGTTTTAAATTCGTCGCTCATTACTTCCCACTAATTACATTTAAGACCGCCAAATCCCCGTTCGTTAATATTGAAAACTCTTCCCATTAAAATATCAAACGTACCGAATAAGTACCCTTAAAAAGGGTTCTATTTGTACCTTAAAAATGTTTTATTTAGATTTATATGTGTTTTTAATGAAGTGGTAGGACGAGAATTGTCGTATAAACAAGTAGGTTCAAATTTAGAGAATTGTCGTATAAATGTATAGTCGCTGCAAGTACTATACGTTTCGCATTACCGTCAAAGTCATTTGACAGAAATTTTGTTTAAATTGTTTTTAATTATAATATTTGAAAAAATAGTACAATATTTATACTTATGGAAATGGAGGGTTTTAGTTCTTAATGCCTGAAATTACAGTGCTCACCAGCTGATTGCCAGGTTTAGGTGATTAAAAGATTCTATTTTATTATGATTAACTTAGTCATGGAATATGTAGTGTGAAGCGTGTCGTGGTTTAGTAGGCGTTTTAGATTTCATTTCTCAAACGAAGGGAAGATGAGGAGCCATGAGTAATAAAAAAAACTCCAACTTCGAGAGGGAGAGCCATGAGTAATAAAAGAAACTCCAACGTCGAGAGGGATCAGGTCTAGACTTGTGTAGACATGTTTACGAAAAAATCAGCATCCCATTCAACAGAGCAATTTCTTATCGCTCTACCCATCCATCTCCGATCTCCGGATGCTTTCTTTGATCGAACTGAATTTGCTTTCCTTGTATGTTTGAGATCCGGGGCACTAATAAATTTTGTTCAGGTGAGTTTTTCAACGGTTGAATTTGTCTTTGTTTTGACATTTATTTCTTTTAAATTTTCAATTTCTGTCATAAAAGATGGATAAAAATAGGTCTTATTGTATTTTCTTAATAGGCTTATCAATAGTTTCGAGGCCATTAGATTCTACCGAGATAATTTTTTCAATAATTCAATAGCTAGCTTTGGCTGCTGGCAAACATTGTAAGGTTTATCTTTCTATTTTTTTTTATTTATAAATTTTTGTTTATCTAAAATATTTTTTTGCTAATGTTATTTATTTATAAATTTTTATTTATCTAAAATATTTTACTGCTAATTTAGAGTTGGAGCACATTAGGGTTGCTTGCAGGATTTCACTGTTATTTAGTGAGTTGGAGCACATTAGGGTTGCTTGCAAGATTTCACTGTTATTTAGTTTTAATTTTTCCACTATTCATGAGTTGTAGTTTGAATGAGCTTTATAATTAGTGCTGAACTTTTGATTTCAATCTTTTTGAGTTACAATATCTGCTTCATCTTTGCCATTTGTAAGTTACATTGTAAGGAAGTTTCTTAAGTAAAGTTAAAGGTCTTAGAGAGGAAATATGTTAAAAAAAAAAAAACTGAAAAGTGGTTTTGTGACTAAGGGAGATAAATCCAGTTACTACAAAAAAGAGGTCCGAGAACGGTAATGTCCCTGTGGAGGGAAAACCCAAGCCAGTGGAGAACTTGTAAAAACACCTGTTTTGTAACCAAACAATTAGTGCATGTAATGTCTTAGACATAAATTTGAGAAAAGTGAAGAAAAATAATTTTTCCAACAGTCATACAAAAATTTACAATGAAGAGTTAAGCCTAAGAGATAACCCATAACTCATTATTTAAAATGTTAGGCCAATACTCTCTCAGTCTTAAAAATAAAATGGTAAAAACTATGCTTCACGCACAATTCTAAGTGGAATACATTCTTTCCTTTACTAATATAGTACATAGAATATAAATCAAACCTACAATATATTGAGATGCAATCAGTAAATTTAAAAAATCCAAACAGGTAGCCCTTGTTAATCTTAACCTTGTCTCTCACTAGATCCATGATCAAACATTTTCTGGATGTAAAAGATGTAAAATTGTATGAGCTAAATTGACTGTTTTTTAAAGTGATGTTAAGTTTTTTATAATGTATTATTATAAAGTAAAGTTTTAGTGAACAAATTTAGATTTGTGAGTGATGAGTTAGTGACTTTTGGTGTCCATATAAAAGACAAAGAGTTGATACTTCTTATATAGTAAATCCTATTATGGATGACTTAAAATAAAGGTGGAAAATAGAGACATATATTATTGATTAAAGAAAGGTAAAAAATGAGGACATATATGAAACTCTAATATCAAAACTTAATAAACTTAATTCTAATATGAAACCCTAACCCTAATCTTACCTATTTATTATAGGATTAATCCGAAACCTTTATAATGTGGTTGTGTAATATTACATATTTATTATAGGATTAATCTGAAACCCTAATCCTAATCTTGCTTATATCAACCACTTTATAAAGTTGCTATGATACCTATTGAAAATGGACACATTTAATAGGGTTTTAGTTTTTATATCATTTTCCATGGATATGATTAAATGTGGATGGAATATTCTTCAAATAAATGAAGGGTTGTAATTTCAACCATCAATTTTCTTTCTTTCATAAACACTTAAGTTTACCTATTTACTTTTTCACATTTACCTATCATATTAAAAAATTCCACTGCCAAATTAAAAGATTCCATTTTATTATGATTAACTTAGTCATTAAATATGTAAAGTGTGAAGTGTGTTGTGGCTTGGAGGCTTTTCAGATTTCATCTCCCAAAAGAAATGAAGATGAGGAGCCATGAGTAATCAAGAAACTCCAACATCTAAAGGGACCAAGTCTAGAATTGTGTAGACATGTTTATGAAAAATCACAGCATCCCATTCAACAGAGAATTCTTATCGCTCTACCCATCCATCTCCGATCTATGGATTCTTTGTTCGATCAGACTCAATTTGGGTTCCTTGCATGTCTGAGATCCAAGGCACCGGTAAATTTTCTGAGAGGGTTCAGGTCTAGACGTGTTTACCAAAAAACAACATCCCATTCAACAGAGCAATTTCTTATTGCTCTACCCATCCATCTCCGATCTCTGGATGCTTTCTTCAATCAGTTTGAATTTGCGTTCCTTGCATGTGTAAGATTTAGGGCACCCATAAATTTACTCTGAGTTTTTTTAGCGGTTGAATTTGAAAAACAACATCCCATTCAACAGAGCAATTTCTTATTGCTTTACCCATCCATCTCCGATCTCTGGATGCTTTCTTCAATCAGTTTGAATTTGCGTTCCTTGCATGTGTAAGATTTAGGGCACCCATAAATTTACTCTGAGTTTTTTTAGCGGTTGAATTTGACTTTGTTTTGACATTTATTTGTTTTAAATTTCCAGCCCCTGAGATAGAAAATGTTCGAGAAGTATGCTAAAAGATGGATGTGAATAAGTTATTCTGTTTTTCTAATCTGCGAACCAATAGCTTCGAGGCCATTAGATTCTAATTAGATAATTTTTTCAATAATCTAATAACTAGCTTTCCTGGCTTGCAAGAACTTTGTAGGATTTATCTTTCTATTTTTACTTATAAGTTTTTATTTATCTAAAATATTTTATTGTTAATGTAGAGTTGGAACAGGTTATGGTTGCTCGCCGGATTTCATTGTTATTTCCTTTAGTTATTTTTTATTCCAATATTTTTGAGTTACAAGATCTACTCCATCTCTGCCATTTGTAAGTTACATTGCATTCCAATATTTTTGAGTTACAAGATCTACTCCATCTCTGCCATTTGTAAGTTACATTGCTAAGAAAGTTTACGCCAAACCATGATGGTTTAGGCTAAGTTCACAAAATACACAGTGATTTAAGATTCAATGCATATCATTTAAACTGATCTAGGTCGTTTGTGGGATAGCAAGTTATCGATGCTAAAAGTATATCAGATGCGTTGACCCTGGAAAAAGGAATTTTAATATCAATTTAAGCTAAAAATATTCTTGGATAAAGTTAAAAGTCTAAGAAAAAAATTAAAAAAAAGAAAAATTGAAACAAGGTTTTGTGACCGAAGAATCCATCCTCTAAAAAGAGAATGGCAAAAATCCGTCCCACTGGACGGACAACCCAAGCTCGGAGAACCTGTAAAAACACCTGTTATGTACCCTAACCCTAACAGTTGGTGTATGGAGTGTCTCGAACATAAATTTGAGAAAAGAAAACATTATGGGAAAAATAATTTGTCCTAACAGTTATACAAACACACAATCGGGAGTTAGGCCTAAGAGGTAACTCATTCTTTAAAATGTCATGACAATACTTTCTAAAATAGTAAAAACTATGCTTCGTTCACAACTCTAGTGGAATACATTTTTTCCTTTAACCTTGTCTCACTCGACCTATGATCAAAAGTTTTATGAATGTAAAAGATGCAAAATTGCAGCATGGATTAAGTTGAAGAACATTTGCCTCCCGGGGGAAGTTCAATTGGCAAGTGTAGTGAAAATGAAGTTTTATGAGGTTTTGAGTTCAACTCCCCCCGACTTACAATGTGTGCCGCCTAAGGGACCTCGTGGGCACACCTGGAGGTTAACGCGAGCATGTGCCCAATTAATTGCTGATTCAAACATTAAAAAAAAAGAAAAAAAATTAAAGAACATTTTAAAATTGTTGTTAAGTCCTTTATAATGTACTTAAAGTAAAGTTTTAGTGAGCAAATTTAGATTTGTGAGTGATGAATTAGTGGCACTTAGTGCTGATATAAAAAACAAAGAATTGGTAATTTTTACATAATAAATTCTATTATTGATTATTTGAAAGAAAAAAAAAATGAAAAATGAAGTCATATCTGAAACTTTAATGATCTTAATTTTAATCTGAAATCCTAACCCTAATTTTATCCAACTTTAATGATCTTAATTTTAATCTGAAATCCTAACCCTAATTTTATCCAATTATTATAGAATTAATCTGAAACCCTAACTCTAATTTTACTTAGTTATTATAAGATTAATCTGAAACTCTAACTCTAATTTTACTTAGTTATTATAAGATTAATCTGAAACCCTAACCCTAATCTTATCTATTTATTATAAAAATAATTAATATAACATATAAACTTAAACCACTTTTATAACGTCAAAACTTGTAATTTTAAATCTTTAATAAATAAAATACACATGTAACCAATAAAGCAGGAACTCTTGTCTCCATTGCAGATTCCCTGCACCCGTCCGCTGAGCCCCACTCTCCGGAACCGAAAGTGGTCGCCGTCAGAACTGTTTGCCTGTGGAAAACCTTCTCAACCTGAAAACTCTGTACCTTGCAGTTTAGTCTCTGTTCACTGTGCTTAGCGCCAACAGTTAACAGAGACCTCGAAAAGCAGGTTTTCCGGTTGAGAAGGCTTTTTTCGACAGACAAATGGTTCCAGTAGCGAGTGCCTCTCTGTCTATGTAAACGGAGACGGGAGGGGGACCAACTAGCCATGTCGGCGAACGCGGGAATCTGTCATCGAGATAAGCTC
Organism: Picea engelmannii; assembly: GCA_009831015.1. Classification (NCBI taxonomy): domain Eukaryota; kingdom Viridiplantae; phylum Streptophyta; class Pinopsida; order Pinales; family Pinaceae; genus Picea; species Picea engelmannii. The sequence continues at coordinate 190,216 of ML781819.1, forward strand.
GGCGAATATTGATATGCGTTTATCAATGCAAATATTGACTATCGTCCTTTAAATGCAAATTCCGACTGTAGTGGCAAATCTGATCGAGTAATACGTATGCATGCATTAGAATTAAGCCAACTCACCTACGGTTCGATTCCAAGACGTTCGGTTTATACTGAGTTAAGATAGCAGATTTGTTTGTTCAGTCCATTCCAACTCTTAAGATTTAAGTAATTGGATTCTGGTTTCTTGGTTAAATAAAATGATGTAATTAAAATGTTTTGGAATATTGGAGAATGTATTTTTTTTATGTTAGTATTTTGAGAATATTATATATAAATTGTAATTAATTAGTAAAAAAATTTCTCAAATTTGTAGGAAATCTGAGTTTGGGAGCTATCATAATATATATTAAAAATTTATAAAAAATATTTTAAAATACAATGATACTTTAGATTACAATGTATAGAGATAGATATATTGATACATTTAAAATTTTATTTCAATAAAATTGAAGGTCAATAGAGGACAATGCTTCTCCTATTACAACAACTACCATATTAAAATTACTAATTTAATTTGTGCTAATAATTATATAAATATATTTAACACAATATTGAAACATTAATATCTCTAGATATTCCATTAGAAAATGAGAAACAAAATCTAAAATACATATATACAATTTTAACATCTTTTTTAAAATTAAACTTTACATATATAAACTTTAAACATCTTTGTAAATTTAAAGCATTATTCTCTTTTTATTGGAAAAGACAAAATAGTATTACTGTTCTAATATGAATTAATGTTTGTGGTGGATACAATATTATTTGGGCTTGAAGGAAAACATATATGTATTATAAGTTTTTCATATCCACAAGTATAAACTGAGTATTATTAAGTTTTTTTACTTAATTAATTGTTGAAATAATATTTACATGTAGTTTAGTCTTACTTTTATAGTGATATTTTGAATAAATATAATAAAAATATTTGTAAGAAATTATGTATTTGCAAGAATGGAATAAATATATTTACATTTTAATTTAATATAATTCTAATTTAAAGCTCTTTGTTTAGGAAAAGGTTCCCAAGCTCCCATTTCTTTGATGTTGAAGCTCCCAAAAAACTCCTAAGTTTCCAAAAAAGTTCCCAACCAATTGGGAACTTTCCCAACTAATTCCCAAGCTCCAAAAACTTCCAAAACTTCGAGAACTAGTTTCGGAGAGGAAGGGTTTCCATGCAACTACTGTTTTAAGGAAATTCATGTTCATTACAATTTATAAACAATACCTTGAAAATAATATTTTTATAAAATATTAAAATAAATATAAAATTTCATTTTACATATACTTATGAAAATTCTTACTATATTATAGAGTCAATTCAAAAATTAAGATTAATTATATAATAAATCATAACATCCACTCACTTATCTCAACTCTAAGTCTTCTTCATCCAATCCCTCTCTCTCATTACAAATTAGATTTAGTTTTGATGATCAAAACTATCAATCCAAATAAGATTGTAATAATTACATTTCTTTTACCTTTCACTCTCACTTATCTCAACTCTAATTCTTCTTCATCCAATCCTTCTTTCTCATTACAAATTAGATTTAGTTTTGATGATCAAAACTATCAATCCAAATAAGATTGTAATAATTACATTCCTTTTACCTTTCACTCTCAAATCATTTGTACGAATCTCCCAAATCATTTGTAAAATTATAGATTCATATAACGAAAATATAATGTTTTTAAAATAATCAAGAAAAAATACATGTAAACTCTTTTGATTATTGATTAGATAAGTTGTAAAAAAATTAGAAAAAACAAACATGGACATGGATTTCCATCTATGGATTGTCTTACTACTTTCAAGCAAATTGGACAAAACAACATTGAGATAGAGTTGGGCCTCTATGATAGTTAATATTAATTCAACCCGATCTAAGATTTTGTTTTGAGGTTAACAAAGTTTGTGGTCATTTTTTTTATCTTTTTATATGTTTAATATCAATTAAGCTGTTATCACATTAAATATACATATATAGAGATTTTTAATAAAGGAGATTTTTAATAAAGCATGAAAAGAGATAATTAAGTCTTGGAGTTCCATTTCTGCTATCAATAGACCTTCATATATGGTTTCCAAACTCCAAAGAGATATTATTATATATCCATATATAAACTATCCATCCTTTAATGAAATTTAGATAGATTCATTAAGAAACAATAGCAGCCTATTAAAATCATTCATGATTGATTGATTGATAAAGTTGGATATCAGTTGTTAATGAGATTAAGGATCCTCTCAAACAATAAGACATCACAGGGAATCCTGAGAGCTCCCGGGTGCTCGTATCTGAATTCCTCTACAGAAGCCTCCAACAGCTCTGCAAATAGGGGATGGTTGAGAACGCTAACGTCTATCACAAATCTCGTAGGAATATCTTTCCCTACATACACAGGAAGGAATCCCTTCAGAACAATATTGTCATTCTTCTTACCATTCGAACTTTGTCTACTCTTCTCGTTCTTCTCTATCTTAACAAACGCCAATGGTCGCCTGAAGGAATGGATATCAATAATTCTCTGTATTAAACGAATCAACCGGCGCATACTAAACGAGATTACGAAGAAGCAAAGCTTGGCCAGATTTAGCAGAGCAGGAGAACATATGGCATACAATACAACGCCTTTGATCATCTGCTATATTGTTGAAAATCTGTTGCAGACTGTGAATCTTGAGGCTCAAGCAAGTATGAATACTTGAGGCCCAAACAAGCAGAAGGGCAGAAGATTGTAGATTGTAGGCTGAGATGACCCCAATCGGGTCAAGGATGGCTGAAAAGGAGAAAGGAAGGATATTATTTTGCAAGATGCGCAATGTGAGGCATAGAAAGAATAAATGAAAAGTCGCACTCGATTTGAAAAGTTCATTCAAAATCAGGAAAAGCCACACCCGATTTGAAAAGTTCATTCAGACTGTTAGTCATTGTGCCTGCATTTTGAATGAGCGACCCAAAACATGGAAATTTTAATACAAATGACACTACAGACCACATTATGTCTTTGTGATTTTTTATTTTATCATTATTTATTCACACACCTATCTCAAAAGAGATGTTTACATGTGTTGGACGGCTTAATATCATTTTCTTTTACAAGCTAGGTTTTACCTAATTATTTCACAAAATTTAGCAAGGAATTTCCCTTAGTGTTATAAAGATCTATTTTTAGGTTCACACATATTTGAAATATATGTTTTTTATTAAATTCATCACGAGGATCTGTTAGTTATTTTTAGGTTTACACGTATTTGGAAATATATAGTTTTTACTAAATTCATCATGAGGATTTGTAAGTTATCTCATAAAAATAAGTATATTTAGGGTCACTTACGAGGTTCACATGGTTTTTTCTACTTATGTCACAACCTTGTGAAATCTTGTGTTTAATTTTATAATATAAACCTTCTTAAATTAGATGGCATGTTCTATGTCACTGACTTCCTAATGGGAAGTTTCCTCTATCTAACTAAATAGTAGACTCAAATTTGTTTTCACTTTGTAAAATTTATTGTGAGTTGTATATATGTTTTTCCTAATATATTTTTCAAGCTTCCACCTTTACTCCACTCTCATATGTTCTTTATAATATATCTCATCACCCTTACCCTCATATATATTAGAGAAAACATATTATATGTTTTCTCTAATACATCACTCTCCCCCACCCTCGGGTGAGGGTGGGGGTGAGGGATGTATTAGTAATATGTTTTCTCTAAGGCGTCGCCCCACCCTCACCCTCATATTATATGAGGATGAGGATGAGGGTGGAGGTGGGTGGATGTATTAGAGAAAACATATAATATGTTTTCTCTAATACATCCCCCACTCCCATCCTCACCCTCATATAATATAAGGGTGGGGGTGGGGCGTATGAAGATGAGGGTGTGGGTTGGAGATGTATTAGAGAAAACATATAATATGTTTTCTCTAATACATTCCCTCACCCCCAACCTCATATTTTTTCTCTAATACATGCCCCCACCTCCACCCTCATATTATATGTTTTCTCTAATAATCCTCCCACCCTCACCCCCACCCTCATATTTTTTCTCTAATACATGCCCCCACCTCCACCCTCATATTATATGTTTTCTCTAATAATCCTCCCACCCCCACCCCCCACCCTCATATTATATGTTTTCTCTAATACATCCCCCCACCCCCACTCTCATATAATATGAGGGTGAGGGTGAGAGGATGTATTAGAGAAAACATATAATATGAGGGTGTGGGATATATTAGAGAAAACATATTACATGTTTTCTCTAATACATATCCCACCCACACCCTCATATTATATCTTATCTCTAATACATCCCTACCCTCATATATGAGGGTGGGGATTTGTTTTCTCTAATATATCCCACAACCCCCACCTTTGAGGGTGGGGATGGGGGGATATGTCATTATAATATTAACATCCTTGAGCTTAGATGGTGTCCAATTTCATAATACAAGTTTTTCTTCAAGTGAGATGTATATTTCTAAAAATATATATTTTTCCAAATTCATAAGGAATTACAACTAACCATATATTCCAGACTTTCATTGAACAACATAGATGCCAAGACATGGTATTTAATAAGTGAAGTTGCCTAGAACTTTCACTTGACCTCACAATAGAAACTTCATTTAGATTAGATGCGTATTTCTATTTCACCAAATCCGTTGAAATTAATCTCCACTCAACATCATAATATAGATTTCCTTTGTCTTAGATGCTTTGTTTGAAGGTTATCTAAAATTCACCTAGATTCATACTTGCAACTTATATAGGCTTATGTGTGAGGTTTTAAGGGATATCCATTCTACTAAATTCATTTGAGACTTGTAGCCAACCTTGTATTATCATGAAATTCCTTTGAATTAAATCCCACTTCCACATTTAAAGAGGAATATTATTTTACAAAATTAGCCTAAGACTTGGACCTAGCCTTAGAATGGTACTTGCTTATGGGCTCATTCATTTAGATCCTAGGTTTTTTGGGATATCTATTTTTCCAATTCACTAAGGACTTCACCCAACCTCATAAAACACACTTTCTTCAACTTATCTACTAGGTTCTAAGGGGTATCTACTTTAACAAATGTTGGAATTTATACTCAACTTGATAATATACTCTTTCTTTGAATTAGATGTAAGGCTATGAAAGGGATCTATTTCATCAAATTCAATGGGACTTGCACCTAGAATTATCTTAAGACCTCTCTTGAAACATTCCCTCCTTCATAAAAAAACTAAATAATAAGTTTGTACCTTTCAAGGAGTTTGGTAGCTCTAACTCAAAATATGGCTTGGACACAAAATATGGAGAAAACAATGACGTAGAAAATGAGTTAAAAAAAATATCATTAGAAAGAAAGGGAAGTGAAAGTTGACATCAAACCCTACCAAGGTGAAATTTATTCTATCAAATTGAGTCAATTCTTGCAACAATGAGAAGATTATTTTTAGTGTCCATAACATAGGAGAAGAGAAAAATATTTCATTTATCCAATTGAAGTTAGAGCGACATGCCCAAAATTGGTGGGAAAGTCACCTAGGGATTCCTAGGTCGAGGGAAATCCCCCAATAACTAAGTGGGAGGTGTTTAAATATCTCATGTACCATTCCTACTCTATTGAGTATGAAGAGGACAATTGGATCCCCTACAATGTGCAAGAGTATACCTTCAAGTTTATAAAAATGGATATTATGTTGGGTACATCTCCCAAGGACTCATATGTACTACTCAAGTATATTGGTGGTATACATATTCACTTATAGAGGCAAGTGATACTCTTTAAATCTAGGTAAGTTGATAAGGCATGTGTACAAGCACAACATTTGGAGAATATGGATAAGAATAAAGGACAACCAAGTGACTCTAAGAAGAAAAACCATTGATATTATTCCAAGGAGGGGAGGAAGAAGTGGAAAGGAAAGCATAAGAAAACAATAGCCATTAGACATCAATGCAAAGATCCAAAGGACCCTGGTGTTTTTTTTTCAAATCATGTAAGTCATAACTTATCAAATGTTTTAGTGATCAAATCACATTTATAATTTTTTTAATCATCTATATGCTTTTTTATTACCTTAAAAATTAGGTGAAAAAAACAATATATGAATGTCACTTGTGTATTATTGACAAAGAATCATACACCCTACATTAGAACATTTAGAGAAAATAAAAAAATTATAAAAAAACTTACAACAAAAAATAATGACATTGAAAAATATATTTAGAAATAAATAGAACATTTTCTTCAATTTGCTAAAAAAAATCCAATACATGTAGATAACATCTACATGTTGAAATAAGTGAACAAAAAAGATGAGGCAAAATATTAAAACACGTTTTCTTACACAAACATTTGCATGATTTCAAAGATAAATTCATGGTATTCCCAATAGTATCTATAACGACCTAAAACTTTATATGTAATGAATATTCCCTAAAATTTATGATGCATTGTCATGGATTTGGAAAAAATGTTAAGGAAGTATTGTATATTGAAGGGAAAAAATTATTTTTAAGAAAAATGTATAAATATATAGATAATTATTATCATAAATTAAGCTGTTATTATTTGTGAAAATAAGAAAACAAAATAACCTAAATTTCCTTAAAAAATTTAAAATTTGTTTCAGTGCAACGATCCATGTCATGGAATACAAATGGATATGGTCCCTATTTGGAATACAAATGGAGATGATAGGGACCATCTCCATTCGTATTCCATGGCATGGATCGTTGCACTGAAACAAAACAACACGAGGTCCCTATCCTTAAGCAAAAGGCTGCCACGCCATTGACAAGCTTCTTTATTGGTTCATCTCGCCACTGTTATTTAATTTGGTGGGGCAGTACCGGTGAAAAGACTTTTGGAAAAAACGACATGCCATCGCCGTCGCAGAGTCAATTATAGGAACATATCGATGTCATCCTCCTGGTCTGGAAAATTATATCTTTTTAACGCTTCAAGGTCATTGATTTTCATGTGTTAGGTGCATCTCTTTTTTACTTTTTAATTAAAAACATACCAATATGGAATAAGTTAAATGTATTTCATAGATAAATCCTGAGAAATTTATCATTAAATCTAATTTCAATATTTTAAAAATAATTAAATATCTCAATCAAATTCAAACAAAGAGGTGGAAAAAATGATTACACATTTATTCTCACTCTTACAAATATTAATTAATTGAACTTCCATCCCTTATACAATTTTTCATATTCCTATATATGAAAAGATATATGAAAAATGAATGTTTTTTAAGGGAGAGAATATCCCTACGTTATATATATATTATTTTAAAATATCATGGGCATGTTTTTCATATCCCTATATATAACAAGTGAATGCTTTTTTTTTTTAAGGAAGAGAATATCCTTATATTCAACATATATTATTTTAATGTATCGCACGCATGTTGATGAGAAAAATTGAAGAAACGTCTTCAATGTCATATCTCGATTAAGAGAGTTCAAACTTACACTATAAAACTATAATTCAACATTCCTTTTTGGGAGTCTCATTTNAAAAAAAAAAAAAAGGTGATAAGGGTTTTGGAATTTTTTTAAATCATATTATTAAATAGTTAATTATTTTTAAATTGTAAATTTATTATTAAAAAAATGGATAACAAAACAATAATGTAAATAATTAATAAAATATTAACCAATCCATGTAAGCAAAGCATTGTAATCCACAGTCGAAGTAGGTAATACAACCATCCCATCATTCTCAGACGGTCAAGCGAAGATTAAGTCATGACCATCAGATCTTGTTGAAGGGAGATCGACGGTGGGGAGCCATTGCAGAGATCGGGAAGGAAATTCAAGTGAGAGTAAGTTGAGACCCTGCAATCCCTCAGGATCATTGATATTGCTCGATCAATAGATCAATGGTGGATATTGATTCCACCACGGATGAGCATTTTCGCATTGCGGAGATCGGGAAGGAAATTAAATCGTGAGCAAGTTGAGTTTTCACAATCAATCCTGGTTGTTGATCTTCACGACTCTTTAAAACATGACTGTCGATCTTACAAAGTGAGATAAGCACCCAGAGGTTAAGATAAGGTCACATCTCTCGGTCACCTGTAGAGAAGATAGAGTGAACTTCGTGCAATTCCTATTCGTTGATCCAAGCAAGTAACATGTGTCGACAAGTTAGCTTATTCGGGAATACGACATTTGGGAGAAACAAGGTGTGAATAGAGTGGAAACTCTCAAAGTTCCAAAGCCTGAAGCTCTGAAGTCCCAAAGTCCGAAGACAATCAGGACCATTCATCGAAGGAGACGCGTGTTAAAAGATTGGCTTGTTCGGGAACTCAATGTTCGGGAGAAATGGGTTATGCTAAGGTGAAATCTCTCGAAGCCCAAATCCCGACATGACGTGGCTTGATGACGTCACTAGGGATGACATAGACACATGGAACGTGTGCCACGTGTCAGTGAGTTAAGAACCTTTGTAAGATAGAAATGCAGTTAGAATGTGACATATGTCACCTTCCTGATTGGACCATGTGTCGGCTTCGTGAGTCCTACCATGTGGCGCTCTTGGAGGTGGCACAAGGTAGTTAAACTTGGTGAAAAAGTTAGTTGGATCAGGCCCGCATTAACTTTGGTCACGATCTATCAAGATCGATGGCCAAGCAGAATTGCAGAGATCGAAGTTGTGTGACAGATAATTCTACAAGGTGGTCCCGCAATCCAAACCATGATTTCTTAGAAGAGGTGCATGTCTGTGTGGGTACAATTATGGAATGATCAGTGGGTTACTCCAAAACCTCCAACCCATGTCCCCACAATTTGAAAAGTGTTAAAGTTGATGTGACATTTTCATCATTTAGTAGTTTGAGTACGAAAATCATGGGCCCCAATGGGCACGTGGTGCCATATTGTGAAGTTCGGAGACTTGACACTCCAGAAGAAATGGTGCGTTAAGGAATGTGGATCGTAGATCCATTGTTCTTCACACATTCTACAGTTCGTTGTTTTGTGATGTTGGGATGCGCGGAAAAAGGGAAACCTCTGAAGCTCGAAGCCCGAAGTTTCAACGCTCTGGATAAGGGCCCAAATCATAAGCGCTTGGTCACAGCTGTGGTCCCATGTGAACCAAGGGCTAAAGAAAAAAAGGGGCTAGTGCACAAAATTTATTGTAGAACAGAGCATGGCTTAGAGATAGAAGCCCGATGGGTTCTTGATCGACCAAGATTTGTAGAAAATAGAATCTGATATTGTTTTTGTTGAATCAGATTGGTTTATTCTGTAAAATTATTAGCGTCTATGCGCCTGAAAAAATTTCAGTTAACTGCACATTTTACAGAGTTAACGATTGTCAGAACCGAACCGAATTGTCTCATAGTGCAGAGAAATGGAGAAGGCACAAGGTGCTTACAATTCGTAAAATGAAGTTAGATGAATGGATGTCCATTTAGGAGTTGAAGGATCGAACTACAATCGGCATGGAGAAGAGATAGATAAAGAAGTAAACATTAAAAAAATAATTGAAAAGTTGCAGAAAGATGTCTAGAATCATTGAGCAGATAACAAAAAGCTCATGAAAGCCAGAGAGCAACATGGAGAATTCAACATAAAGTTGATGCATAGCCTGGAAAGAATAGAAAATAAATTGGATAAGGAGAGTGGCTCAAGCAAATCAGGAAGTCACAGAAGAACAAAAAATGATATAAGACATCACCAACACTCCTCGAGGAATTCAAATAAGAGAGTACACAATAATTCAAGGCTATTCCCTGTTAGGAAGCATAAGAGGTCTGGGGAGGATGAGTTGCAAGGATAAATGAACAAAATCAAGCCTCCTACGTTTGATGGGGAGCACAAGAAGGATGAAGATGCAGAGACATAGCTGCTGGGCATGAGAAAGTATTTTCAATTGCATTATTATTCTTCTAATGCAGAGGGAAGAATTTCCATCTATCAAATCAAAGGTAAGACATGCATGTGGTGGGATCAACTTGTGCAGGTGCAACACATTAAAGAGAAAGATGTTAGTTGGAGGGAATTCAAGAAGTATTTTGAAAAGAAATACTTGACTAAGAGGTACTATGATAAGAAAATGAAAGAGTTCTTTGAACTCAAATTGGGAAGTATTTCCATTGATGAGTATGAATGAAGGTTTTTAGAATTGTTGTTCAATATATTTCTTTCATTAAGGATGAGACAGTCAAGATTCAGAGGTATTTGAGTGGGTTTCCACCATCTACAGTGAAAAAATACAATATGATGATCCCAAAACATTGGAGGAGACCATAAGGCGAGCTAAGTGCCTATATGATTGGCAAAAAGCAAGGCCAAATTTCCAAAAATATTGGGAAGACAAGAAGAAATACAAGATGGATCAGAGGAAGAAGGGAATTATGCCACCATTCTTCAGAAATAATCCTCAGGGAAACCATCTTCTAGAGAATCCAGAACGATTGAGACAGGTGGTTAAAGGCCAAGGAAACCACCTATTCAATGTTGGGGTTGTAAAGGTGATCATATGTTTAGAGATTGTCTTCACATAAGTGACAAAGAGAGTTGTTCACAATGTTCAACGAGATGAAACAATGGGGGACATGAGATGAAATGTACCAAGGATATATGCAGCCTTGGAAAACAAGAAAGCAGAGTATCAATCACATATGATTGAAGTGGATGGTATGATCAAAAACCAAACTGTTACTATTTTAATTGATACATGAGCTAGTCATAGTTATATAGATCCTAAGATGGTGGAAAGTTTGAAATTACCAAGAAACAAGCATGGACAATCTTGGTTGGTGGAGCTGGCTACTGGAGACAAAAGAAAATTCAATGAGATGGTAAAGTCATGTCTTATGGACATGAATGGACTGAGCATAAGGGAAGATTTGAACATATTGCCTTTAGGATATTATGACTGCTTAATTGGTATGGATTAGTTAGACCAACACCATACCATCTTATACCACCATAACAAGGCATTCCCTTTGCTAGATGAGGAAGGAAATCAGAGAAAAGTCCAAGGAATTATTAGGGTAGTTACTGTCCAGAAAATCTCAGGAATGCAGCTAAAGCGGTGTTATAGGAAGGGTTGTCAAATATTTGCAACCCTTATGGAGGAATCATCTAAGGATAAGGTACTAAATCTGGAGGATCATGCAGTCCCGGAACATTTTGAAGATGTGTTAAAGGAGGTACCGGGACTACCTCCAAAGAGAGATATTGATTTCTTTATTAATTTGATGCTTGGAGCAACTCCGGTATCAAAGACTCCTTACATAATGAGTACACCAGAGATGAATGAATTGTAAATGAAGCTTGAAGAACTTATGAAGAAGGGGTATATACGTCGAAGTGTGTCACCTTGGGGTGCCCCAATCTTGTTCGTGAAGAAGAAATATGAGACATGTAGATTGTGAATTGACTTCAGACAGTTGAACAAATTAACGATAAAGAACAAATATCCTCTGCCAAGGATTGATGATCTCTTTGATCAATTGAAGGATGCAAAGATATTTTCCAAGATAGATCTCAGGTCAGGATACCATCAGGTAAGGATTAAAGAGGAAGATATCAACAAGACCTCCTTCAGGACAATGTATGGTCATTATGAGTTCACAGTGGTGCCATTTGGGTTGCCAAATGCACTTGTTGTTTCCATGTGCTTAATGAATGGTGTTTTCCGGGAATATTTAGACAAGTTTGTCATTATTTTTATGGATTACATTCTTGTATATTCCAAGTTGGAAGAAGAGCATGAGCATCATTTGAGGATGGTGTTGCAAGTGCTAAGAGAACATCAGTTGTATGCCAAATTGAGTGAGTGCTCATTTTATCAAAACAAAATTCACTATTTGGGGCATATCATATCTGAAGAAGGGATAGCAGTGGACCCTGAAAATATTGAGGCCATTAAAGGGTGGACAACACCTAAGAATGTGACAGAAGGCAGATACTTCATGGGTCTAGATGGCTACTACAGAAGGTTCATTACAGGTCTTTCGAGAATAACTGACTCCATCACTTCCTTGCAAAGGAAGGGGAAAATGTTTCAATGGACAAAAGAATGTGAAAGAAGCTTTGAATAATTGAAGCAATTGTTAACCAGTGCCCCAATTATGAGGATTGTAGATCCAAATGAAGACTTCATTGTATGCACAAATGCATGTAAAGAAGGATTGGGTGGAGTCCTCAATCAAAATGGGTTTGTTATATGTTATGAATCAAAGAAGTTGAAGGAGCATGAAAGGCTCTATGCCACTCATGATTTGGAGTTGGAATCCATAGTGAACGCCTTGGATAAGTGGAGGCAATATATCATGGGAAAGAGGTTTGAGCTAAGGACCGGCCATAATTGTTTGAAGTATTTGTTTGATCAACCAACTCTAAATGCCAGGCAAAGAAGATGCTTGGATTTTCTCAGTGAATATGACTTTGATATAACGCATATCAAGGGGAAAGAGAACAAAGTGGTTGATGCACTCAGAAGAAGAGTGCATGAGTTGCATGATACATCCATTAGCATGTACCAATCAAATTTTAAAGACAAATTTGTAGAGGCTGGAAAATCAGATTTGTAGTACATGGAATTAGTAACAAAATTGTAGGAAGGTAAAATGCACTAGAAGGTTGCGGATTATGAATTGGGAATTGATGGAATCCTCCTGTACAGAAACATAGTTTATGTACCCAACTCTTCTGAATTGATGAGTTTGATTTTAAAATAAATGCACAATGTACCTTATGTAGGACACCCAAGATATGAGAAAACAATTTCAGTAGTCAAATGCCAATATTATTGGCCAGACATGAAGAGGGAGATTGTTGATTTAATTGCTAAATGCTTGGAATGTCAAAGTTTCAAGGCTAGTCATAGACACCCGACTGGGTTACTACAACCATTACCCATTCCTGAGTGGAAATGGGAAGTGGTAAAAATGGATTTCATCATAGGATTTCCCAGAACGAGCAAGCAACATGATGCAATCATGGTAGTGGTGGACAAGCTTACTAAAGCTTCCCATTTCATTCATATGAAGACTACTCATAAAGAAACTAATGTTGTTGATATTTATATGAAGAAAGTAGCATGTTTGCATGGCGTACCCAAGACAATTATGTCGAACAGAGACCCAAAGTTTACATCAAAGTTTCAGAAGGGGTTATTCAAAGGGTTCAAAATGAATCTAAACTTCAACACTGCTTATAATCCTGAGTCTGATGGGAAGATAGAGAGGGTGAACCAAGTGATAGAAGATATGCTAAGAATGTATGTGATGGACAAACCCATCTAAATGGGAAGATTATCTACACTTGGTAGAATTTGCCTACAACAATGGGTATCAAGCATCCTTGAAGATGAGCCCATTTGAAGCACTTTATGGAAGAAAGTGAAACACCCTAGTAACTTGGGACAAGCCAGTTGATATGGTAGTGGTTGGGCTAGAGTTGCTCAAGTAAATGGAAGAACAAATGTTGAATATTAAGAATAATTTGAAGGCTACCCAAGACAGGTAGAAAATTTATGCTAATAAGAACAAAACTCACAGGGAATTTAAAGTAGGGGATCATGTACTCCTGAGAGTGAAGGCCAATAGAAGTTCCCTGGAGTTGGGAAATTGTTCCAAGTTGGCAGCTCAATATTGTGGGACTTTTGAAATCCTAGAGAGGATTGGTCCAGTACAATATAGGCTTGCATTTTCTGCATGCATATCTATGCGTAATGTATTTCATGTGTCATTGCTTAAGAAATATGTACCTGATGCTAATCATGTTATTGATTGGAATGTGATTCAGGTGGAGTAGGAAAGCACTTTTCAAGTGCATCCGGTGCGTATACTAGATCAGAAAAGAAATCAACCCCTGAATCAAGCCATCGGGCATGTAAAACTTCAATCGACCTGTTACAAATCTGAGGACGCAACATGGGAGCATGAAGATGCTATGCAGGCAGATTACCCGCATCGTTTTGAATATTTTGGAAATCTTGTTTTTGTTGCGTAAGTAAGTTTCACTGAGGACAATGCAAAAATAAGGGGAGGGGAGGGGATTGTAACACCCCAAGGCCGAGCCCGTATTGAATTTTAATTATGTTTATAGGTTGGTGAGCCAAGTGTTTATAATTTGAATACTTACATGTTTATTAGGTCGAAGAGCCTATATGCTTAAGTCCATGAGCCTGATTTTGTATATGTAAATATACATATCATTAATAAAAATACACTGTTGCATGTAGACCGACCACGAAGAAAGAGTTATGGCAGAATAAGCTTCACTAGGTAGGGTAAGGGAAGGGGCTAAGTGTCTAGGCCTAGGGGTTAAGCTAGAGGGCTTACCTCTAAGGAAATAATATTTTATTATTATTTCCTAAAGGCTAAGGTGGACATGATCGGTGTTGTCCTAAGTTCCTGGAAAGGGAACGAGTATGAAATGGAACTCAAGCGGCTTCATGAAGACATGTGTCAACTTGGGCAGATGTAGTTTTTTATGTCCTCAAATAAATTGGTGGAAATTTTGCTTTTGAGGTGATAGGTTGTGGTCTAAATTTTATTCCTAAATTTTTGTAAGTAGGTTAGAGAGTCTGTATTCTATAAATAAGACCAAAAGACATTTTGGATTTGGTTTGGTCAAGAAAAAGTTAGAATCTCAGGTTTCGGTGGTTTAGGCGAGCTTGAAATGCACTCATTAACCACCGAAAGCCTTCATTCCTGGTAGTTAACAGGTCAAAGAAAGAATGCGGTTAAACACCGAATGCGTTTTCAACGGTAAAAATGGAAAGCCCGTGCTTTTGCACGAGCCAGCTATCAAGTTGGCGCAATGATTACATGTAACCACTGAAATCTCGTCACGTTCGAAGGTATGCACGTTCCAATGGTGTCTATCCGAAAGTTTGAAGCTCCTGTTGTCCTTTCAACCGTAATTTTCTTTTCAAAATATAGACACAGCGGTGTTACTGAAATTCATGCATGATTGTCATGAAGCCTCCCTCCATTTCCAGTTGCAAGTTCACGATATTCAACTATTCAAAAAATTTATATTGCTAAATGGGGGAGGGTTGAACAAAATTCACCCCAGCGTGAGGGTGTGGGGGAGCCATGGGTTGTTGGGGAGTA
The DNA here is from genome assembly GCA_009831015.1 of Picea engelmannii. Taxonomy (NCBI): domain Eukaryota; kingdom Viridiplantae; phylum Streptophyta; class Pinopsida; order Pinales; family Pinaceae; genus Picea; species Picea engelmannii. Next base: position 205,371 of record ML781819.1, read on the forward strand.
GGAAATGGAAAGTATGGATTATGTGGGGGTAACAATCCGTAAGGTACATAGGAAGGCATGGTGCTTTCGCTAGTACTATAAGATAAGGTAGAGGGGGTACCAGAACTTGTCGGGATAGCTGGGTGTAGTGGGGGTGTCAACGGTGGCCCACTGATGGGAGGAGGAATAGAAACAGGGTATGGTTGTTGATAAGGGGGTGGGGGGTAATAAGGGTTTCCCCTGTATGCCGACGGATATTGAGGGGTGCCATACATTGGTGGTGGAGGGGGTTGAGGACTGTGGTGTGTGGTATTACCAATCAATCCATCTGTTGAGTGAGACATCCTGGGTTTGTCTTGACCAAATGGCATGGGTTTGGCGAGATCAAGAAGTACTATGTATAAGTACCCTGATTGTGAATAGATGAGGTCGTATTGTTGAGCCTTACTGATGGCTTCCTCTTCGGATTGAGGGAAGGTGGAAGCTACATCCTTACCGAGGAGAGAGACGAGTGATCTAAGAAACCAGTCAAGGCACTGTTGTTTGGTGGTTTCAGCTCTGCATAAACTATGTCGTCTACGCCACTCATGAATGTGATCAACAATATGTGTGGCTGAGGTTTGTTTGAAATTAGAGAGTAGTTCAACACCATTTTCATGGCGGACTGGTAATTGGAAGAAGGTCAAAAATGCTTTGGCCAAGGACTCGAAAGTCACATGGGACCCTGATTTTTCATCTACATACCATTTGGCTGATGGGCCAGTGATTGTGCATTGAAATAATCGTATTCTGATGGAATCATCCATAATGCTGTTGGAGGAGCACCATAGGTGGAAAGTCATGACATGGTTGGCAGGATCATCTCTTGCCTTTCCTTCAAACTTGGGGATGTCTGAAGGTAGTTTTGTGGGCATTGCAGGCCATGTGGGGTCATGCAATATAGGATAATTGGTGAGTTTTCTTAGATTTGGTATGTTAAGAGAGGCCAAATATAGCATCAGGAGTGTTGGTTGAGGATGAGCTCTCGCCATGGTAGGAGTGTTCTGTGAACTTGACCCTGGAGGGGGGCTAGGTGGGTTGGTACTTCCCCCTTGAGAGGAAGTTGGCCCCCCGCTTCCATGTAAAGGAGAGTGAGTGGACAAAGGACATTGGGAAGTGGACCTAAGTAATGTGGAACCAAGCAAGGCTAATCCTAAGACAGTGGCACTCACTGGAGTGTGATACAGTGGTGTCGATGAGTGGGCAAGACCAGACACTTCCCCTAAGACAGGAGGTAGGTTTAGCAAGCGTCGGGAATGAAGGGGATTCTGTGGGTCCCCTATGATGTCCAACTAGCTAAGTGAATGTGTGCAAATGGTGGTGAGAGTAATAAAGAAACCAGAGCCTTTGTTGCAAATTTTGAACTTTACACAATATATATATCCAAATCAAAATGTAATCAGAAGTGTATCATATATAAAGTGGTTTGAAAAAAGAAGCATATATGTGGATAAGTGGGTTTTGTCCATGTGGGGAATCAAAGAAAACAAATGCTCGTTTCCTAAAAAGATGTAACGTCCTTCCTCTCAAATAGCACTGGACCTTCCAATAGTACTCAACAGTGGGGTCTGAAGTCACCGGAAGAGAGACTAGTGAAGAATGAAATAATCAGTTATAATGAGGGGTAAAGTGGGCATATCCCGAAAGAGCTAGTGATATTTCCCAATAGCCACACAAAATTTGATCAAGGTGCAATTGCAGCCCATAATTGCCACCTGGGTAGATATCCTAAAATTTGGTCACTAGGTACCTCGGTCAAAGTGTTGCATTTAGATTTTCGGCCTAAGAAATGGGTCACGGGATGGATCCCGTCCAAGAGGTGGGTATCTCAAGGGGGGACACATAGAACAACCAGACCTCGGATTTCAACCCTTCACGGGTATCTCCCTGCCTTATGGTGTTAGGAACACTTGACTTGGAGGATTTTCAGTTCCCTATTTGACAACTTCTATGGTTTTGACAATGTGAGAACCAGATAACGAGGAGTTATTTGGATGCCTATCCCCGAAATCCGACCTAGACTAAAAAATTTCTTTTGGCACTTCCTGTGGAGGAAAACTTAGTGAGTTTTTAGAAAAAATTTAGATGCAGTTGTTTGAGAGGTTGGGGGTGTGAACCAACCTCGTTGAAATTAAATGGGAGTGTATAGTCTCGTCAAGAAAAAGGTGGGGTGTTTTCGGAATCCCTTTGGAGGAAACTTACTTTGACCTCCACATTTCAAGAAGAAACTATGTGAGTGATAAGTGACTTTTGTGTGTAAATGAGTGAAAGTGTGCCAATTTTTAATGAATTAGGTGTCACCTTGCTGCATGTGGACTTCTCTTGGTCCTTACAAGTGTTGATTACCTAATTAACTAAGTTCCTTTGGTACAACCTTGCATAATTCAAAAGTCCCTAGGAAGCTAGCATGTGGACATGTGGGTCCGTTACTATCACTTTAACTCCCTATTGTGATTTAATCTAAGAAAATATTTGAAACTATCCTAAATTGTGATCATGTGGGCATGTGTGGGCCCCTTACAAAACCATTAAACTTCCCTAGTGATTTGATCTAAAAAAGTAAATTTCAACACTATCCTATCTTTGTAGCATGTGGGCATGTATGGGCCCGTTATAATATTAAGATGTGTTTGAAAGAATAGACTAAGAGGAGTCCCAAGAAGGGTTGTTGTCCTCTCCTAAAGGTTTTAATCTTCTTAAGGGAGATGAAATTGTTCCACAATCTTTTTATGATACTAAAGGTCGCTTGGAGGCGCGAGAGAAGAGAATATTAAGCGATTGTTATCCAACTTCTAGTCCCAATGCAAGTTAAATGTGATTACAAATTATTTCCAACTTATAGTTTTAGTCAAAACAAGCCATCCATGTGGCAAAAATGAAAGCAAAAGAGGAAATAATGATTTTAACCCCCTAAGTGCCTATGTGTTTTGTCTAATCACTTTATATGAAGAGGGGACTAAGTGTGGTGCAACTTTAAAACATGCTTGAAATCACTTTTAGGAAGGCTAAGGGCCTTCCCCACATCTCAAAAACTTTACAATGTAAATTTTTTGCACAGGTGTGTGGTAGGGATGATTTTAAGGATGTAAATTTATTTTAAAATGTAGAAACTTTGGAAAATCTTGTTAATCCTTCATATGCCAACTATAAATGATTGCCGATATTTTTGAAAAAATATCCAAATTTCTAAGGATTTTATATAGTTATTATAAATTTTTGGCGATTTTTAAGGTGAAATAATTTTATCCTATAGAATTTGGGCGAATAATTTTTAAAATAGAGAATCTTGTTTTTGGAAAAACCATGCAAAGTTAGCCCATGAGAGAAATTTAGCCCCTAAAATCATCCCTGGTGTGTGGGTCTCAATGGAGATAGAGGCGCACAGAGTGCATGTGCGTAGACAGAAGAGAGCTAATGGGTGCAGGTGCACATAACAGAACTGTGACGTAGGCGCATGTGCACATGATGCACGTCTTTGGGCTGAAAAAACCGCGCACATGTGACACACGTCTGTGAATGAAAATTCTAGATGGAATTCTTCCAATTCAACTTGGAATTGGATGATTGGTAGGTCAGCTTAGGCCAGTTAATGCACCTGCAAGTTAAATAAACCAAAAGAAGAGCTAGAAAAACCCAAATGGGGTAGGAAATTGATACCTTTCTCGAGTGGAGTCGCTAATCTGTTGCGCCTCTTTCGTCACCTTTGTGAGCAAAATAGAGGTGCTTGCAAGCTTAGTTGGGTTTTCTAAGCAGGACAGTTGTAAGGAAAAGGGTTAGAGAAAGAAATACAAAAGAACAACTAAGAAATAAACTAAGAAATAAAACACCAACTAAATTAATGATCATAGGGACATAAGGACAAAAGAAACAATTAGATCCATGTCACCAATGATAAGGCTAATATTAGTGAAAGAAAACACCGAGAAGAAAGAGGACTATGAGTCCCTTCTTCCTCTAAGGGAGGGCTCTTGGACCCCCACAAATAAGCTCTTCTTACAACTTTGAAAATGAAAATGAAAATGGTGAAATAATTCTTTGCTAATCCACTCAAGGGGTGAGATGGATTGCCCAATGCAATGATGCAAGTATACTCTTGGTAAGGATAGAGGATCCCTCAAGAGAATAATGACAGCATAACTTTGCTATGAATTCCTTGAAAAATGAACTGTATCCATGGCCTTTTTATAACATTCATTTGAGGTATTTTCCAACTAGTTTGTAGTGTGTAAAGAGGCTAATTAGGGTATTTCTAGGCCTTTGACCAGCCACCTAGTCGAATCCAGTCCAGATTTGAATGTCAAATCAACTTGGAAGCTGAACCAGAAGTGGGTGGGAGGCCGACCACTCTCATAAATGCGTCATTTCTCAGGTGCGTGGATTTTTGTGACAACAGTCGTGCATCGTGCACATGTGCGTAAGTCTTTCATTTATGTTTTGCGCATGTGCGCGCGTGCCCCGTGTCTTCATAGTGCCCTTTAATTTTTGCACTAGTTGTATAGTTTTGACCCTTTGGGGATGCTTTTGTGATAATTTTGATCCATAGGTGACTTCATAACTGTTTGACGATACTGAATTCTTATAACCATTTACGGATAAAATTTCAATGATAACACAAACCATCACTTACACAAAAACAATAAAAAAAAACCACCCTTAAAAAGATAATAATAAAATGTAACTACTATATAAAGAGATAATAGCAAAATACATCAACAAAAGTGTACATCAAAAACAAGATAATGTATCATAAGTTGGCAACCAAATGATCATCTTAAAATAGTAATAAAATGTGACTACTATATACAGAAATAGTAATAAAATACATCAACAAAGATATACATATAAAAGGACAAGATAATGTATCATAAATTGACAACCAAATGATAAGATACTCTTAAAACAAATATTAATAAACATCCAAAACTTTGGTACAATTTACAATTTAGTCCAATTCATAACAATTAACTTAGCATTTAAGATTTACCACTTAACTCAAATATGTATAATATTTCAATTTCTCTTCTAATAGATTTACCACTTAACTCAAATATGTATAATATTTCAATTTCTCTTCTAATAAGATATTATTGTAAATTTGTATTGAATATTTACTCTTTGTTATTTATTTGAGTTGTTATTTTACACAATGAATAAGGATATGTTTTGATATACAATTAGAATATTGTGATTTTGATATTAATTTAATCTAACACATTCAATATTATAATGCATTTACTCAATACTTGTTATAATACTTGTTATAAAGTCAAAAAATTAATTATAAAATCCAAATAAATTATAGAAATAAATAAATAAATCACATATGTAACAATAATATCTAGAATATTGTGATTTTGATATTAATTTAATATAACACATTTAATATTATAATGCATTTACTCAATATTTGTTATAAAGTAAAAAAATTAATTATAAAATCCAAATAAATTATAGAAATAAATAAATAAATCACATATGTAACAATAATATCAAGTAAAAGTCAAAGCACTAGATTAAAAACAAACAAATGACATTAATATCGGGAAAAAAACGAAAAAAAAAGGACATCAAAACGGGGCTATAAAAAAATATTACAAATCTAAATCATGTGACACCACTAACCCGATGACCACTTCCATTGCCATTATCACCTACAAAAATCCCCACCACCCTTGTAACAATATCCATTATCACTGTCACCTATGCTAGCCCCCATCATCTACAAGAGCATCGACACCCATATAACTCATAAAAATAGTGTTCACCACATTATACCATGATTAAAATTTAAAAATAGGTTAGATAAAATTTAGTATAAAATTTACAAAATGACAGTGATGGTAAAGTGTGTATATGGATTTTCAGTTTGTACAATATATTATGGGATCATCAATGGGCCCTAATAAAATGAAAAAATATTGCATCCCACTCATGTTCCCACATGACTACGACATCGATAGCCCCCTATAGTTGGACCTTTCTATAATGACATTAAATGTAAACACAAGAATTAATAATTACATACTATAATCATTGTTTCAAAAATCGGTGTATAGTTTAGATTTGATTGAGAGATTGTAGCTCATCAACTAAGTCTTGAATTTGAGTATGTATCTATGTAATGTAGATATATGGATATTTAGACTTAGGTATGGGCTCATACGTAAGTGTGGGTGGAGGACCATTGGAAACACCCTTTCCATTACCTTGTACAAATTGAATGGAGGACATGTGAAGAAAGTCAAGATGAAATAATTAATTGTAAATATATGTAAGAATATTCATTGAATTTATATCAATTAAAACTTATAGAATAGAATTAAAACATGTAATAATTATATTTCATTTATTTGTTATATGTGAACAAGAAACTAATTATTCATTGGAGTAAACCTTATTTAGTAATGTACACATCTACATGTGATACAATAAATAAGAGTAATTAATGTGTTAATTATACTTGTATTAAGATTATTAAATGATGACTAATAATGATAATTCAAGAATACATAAGATAAATCGTATATTTGTCTGGTAAGACGTAATCAAGATAATAAATTGATTAGTTTTAGTAGGAAGTTTGTATTCTTCTTCTTAAGAGAGAACCTGTCAGGAAATGAGTTGGTAAAAGAAAAGGAATCTCTAAAGGGATGTACCAAAGAGAAGAAACATCATTAGGAGGGAATCTTTCAGGAATACAAAATAAGTGTTCTAAGATCCTAAAGGTTTATCAACTAAGAGGGAAGCAAAGCATCAGATACAGTTGTTTCCTAGCTTCCCATTCCCAAAAAATGAGTTATAAAAATAGTCCATCCTAGAAGCAAATGAAGTGAAGAAATAGTTGTAGAAGATTTTGGAGTAGGGAGTAATTTGATGAAGCACCTCACCTTGTGGGCCACCTATCATCATAGTACCTAGGAATGATGGGACTTAAAGAATATATATCAACTACATATATTTGAATAATATCACCCTAAAAAATATATACCCTCTACCCAAGATCGATGGTTTGCTAGATTAGTTACAGCATGCCAAGTACTTCACCAAGTTGGATCTCAAATTGGGATATCACCATATATGAGTTAAACAATATGACACCTTCTTGACCACCTTCAAGACAAGGAAATTTCTATATGAATGGCCCATAATGCCTTTTCATTTATGTAATCCACTAGCTACATTTATGCATTTTATGAATGATGTATTGCATTTGTTTCTATATTAATTAATAACAATGTACTTATATTATATATTGGTTTATAGATCTACCTCGTAAAAAACATATCTCACATCTCATGCAAGTGTTAAAGACCTTGAAAAAAATAACAATTGGCAAACCTTAAAAAATGTGAATTTGCTCAATAGTCATTGATGTATTTGGGGTACATTGTTGGTTGAGGGGAATTCAATATAGATCCCACAAATATTGTAATGTACTCAATATATCTGAAAATGGAAGATAGACATTATCTTGAACATAATAGAACCACACAATACATAACAAAAGAATGAACACAAGATTTGTAGAGAAAACCCTTGAGGTAGAGTAACACCATTAACCATCTGTTAAGGAAGGAAATCACTCCACAATAAATTCTTTCTACAATTATAATATACTTCACAATACATACCATTACATTGATTATACTTATTTATATAATTATATCTAACCTCCTAGAAACTTTCTAGTGAAGGAACCTTCTAGTAAGTGAAACTTTCTAGTAATCCTTCTTACAATTATTTCTTTCACAATAAGCAACCTATCTATCATTATCCTCGTAGGATACCTCCTTAGGTACCCCATAGGTATATTGAAAATACATAGTCCATCCTTAAGTTTCCATATCCTACTAATGTCATTTAAGTTAGGATATTTTTTGGGGCAATATAGTACGTAATAAATTTTATATCAACATTTTCAGGTGTGGTTGCACCACTCTATTCCATAATAACCAATGGTAAGAGTTTCTAGTAGGTAAATAATCAGTAGAAATTTTTTGAAGAGACGAGAGGAAATATTAGTAAAGTACCTATTATTGAATTGCATGACTTTTATAATCCTTCCATGTCAAACTCCCAATGTCGATGCTACACTTTATCGACAATTGGTTGACAATATCATTTATCTTACTCATAGTCAGACTGAGATTTCCTTTGTTGTTAGTGTAGTTTCTCAATTTATGTAGGACCCCATAGAAAGTCACTATAAACAAGTTAAATGAATTTTCTACTATCTCAATGGTACCACTCATTTTGGTATCAAGTATTGTCGAAGTTCAAATTCATTGACCAACTTCACCAACTCTAACTGGGCTAGCAATCGTGATGATAGAAATGTTGGAGTTACTTCACACCCACCTAGGATTTATTTTTCCTAAGGTTTTTCCTTGTTTATTATTTATAATTAGTCATTATCCAATCTCCTATAATTTAGGGAAGAATATTCCACCTGGAGAATATTCTCTTTCAGTTGACACTTCAGTTTGAGTAGTTGAGTTGAGTTTAGATGTTGCATTGGTTTTGTCACCATGCAACATTTGGATCATCACCATGATAATTATACCTTGCCTTGGTATCATCACTAGAGTGGTGCATTAGCCTTAATTCCATGAGTTAACTCCTCACTACTCTATGTTCAATCAGTTAACTGAAGACTAGTTGACTAGTTAACTCAACTATGTGGCAATTCACTCCCATAACTGCCTGAGAGACTAGACTAGGTTGCAGTTCACTCCTGTAACTGTTGGTGTGTGTCCAAATCACTCTATACCACCACTATGGTGCATTGGTTATCATCCAGTTGAATTCATTGAGTTATACAGAGTATATCATGTGTAAATTATTCATTATTCACAATGGTTAATCAGAATTCTTCCATTCTTTCTCTCCTTCTTCTTATTTCTCAAATTCTCTCTGAAAATGTGTGTATTATTGTTTATCTATATCTACTATATGTAGGTTCAACACATTTACATGGTATCAGAGACGACTGACTGCTAATAAAAAACTACACAATAGTTGTTTGCAGGTACAAAAGATTGAAGACAGTGGAAAGATGGATTTCCAAAAAGAATTCATTCTTACACCTTACAACTATTTTGCATGGAAGGAGAAAATAACCATAGATATTTGAACTAGAGGGTTGTACAGGTTAACCTTGAATACAGATACAAAATGAACATCATCCATAGAAAAATCCAAGTATTTAAATCGCATGGATGAGGCACTAGGAACAATTTGCATCCTTATTTCTCCCGATATCATTTTTCATATATCTTTCTGTAAGACTCCCAATGAATCCTGGAACACATTGGAAGGGCTCTTTGGAAAACAGGATGAGATGAGGGGACACATGATGGAGGTGCATCTTCTCACGTTGGATACAAAAAGCTTCGAGAATATCCAAGATTTCTTTACAAAATTCAAGGATTTACTGTCGCAACTCAAAGCTTGCGGGGTTGATAAATCGAAGGAGGAGAAACAAATGGTTCTCACCATTATCTCCAAGATTGGTATTGAATTCTTTGTATTCATATCTACATTCCATACTTTCAGATTCACCTCTGGATCCACCTAGAAAATGCCTTCTCTTGAGGACTTTATCGAATCCCTGACACAAGAGAAAACCAAGATCATCAACATGGGCACAATCAAACGCCCAAGGGCTCATGCACTCACTATGCATGATGGAAGCCACAAATATCATAAATCTAAAGATAAATATAAAAGTAAATTTCATGCACATACGAAGAAGGAAGGGTACACAAAACCTTTCACCAATGCCTTCAGATCCAAAGGAGAAAAGGGAAGAAAAGGGGACAAATGCACATACTATCACAAAGGATTCCATTCAGAATCTACATGCATGAAAAAACACATAGATACGATGTATCAAATACTTCAGCAAAACAACCTTGGATATTGCATCCCCAAGGGTGCAAAGAAGAAGAAGCCAAAATATCTGAATTCCAAGAAAGTGATTCTAGCCATGCCTTGATTGCAATCAACTCCTCTCCCGATGCTTGGATTGTAGATTCAGGAGCATCACATCACATGGTTGCATCATAATCATTATATTCTTCATTGGATGCATGCAAAGGTCCTCCTATACTGATGGGGGAAAAATCTTCTGTCGAAGTCATCGAGAAAGGAAGGATTGAACTCACCAACGGAAGCTTCGAGAATGTGCTGCATGTTCCCAAGCTTTTTGTCAGCCTTCTCTCCATGTATCAGATGACGAATTCTAGCAACAGAAAGAAATTCATATTCACACCAAATTCTGTGGAAATATAAGAAATCCAAACCAACTCCAAGGTTGCTACCGGTGAGGTAAATCATCACTCTAGATTGTATACATTTTATGAATTCATTGAACTTGATTCTGCTTTACTACTTACTCATGCTGACGAAAGTAGTAGGATATGGCACGAAAGGTTTGGAAATTTGAATTCCATATACATGAAACAAATTAGAAAGAAAATATTGGTTGATGTTCTACCAAACATCCATTTCTCCATTGGATGCATGCAAAGGTCCTCTTATTCTGATGGGGGACAACTCTTCTGTCGAATTCATCGACAAAGGAAGGAAGTGTTGCATGTTCCCAAGCTTTCTGTCAACCTTCTCTCTGTGTATCAGATGATGAATTCTAGCACCGGAAAGAAAGTCATATTCAAACCAAATTATGTGGAAATCTACGACATGCAAACCAACTCCAGGGTTTCTACCGATGAGGTAAATCATTAGTCTAGATTGTATACATTTTCTGAATTCATTGAACCCGATTCTACTTTACTGCTTACTCATGCTGATGAAAGTTGTATGATATATCACGAATGGTTTGGACATTTGAATTTAGATAAATTCAACAAATTAGCAAGAAAATATTGGTTGATGGTCTACCAAACATCCATTTCTCCAAGGGAGTGTGAGAGGGATGTGTTGTTGGGAAATACCCTCAAGAGAAATTCGAGCAGGGAAAGTCTCAACGAGCTTCCACACCTTTAGATCTAATCCACGGTGACCTTATGGGTCCTTTTTCGCATCCATCCATCAACAAAGAGAGGTTTTTTCTCATTTTTTTTGATGATTTATCACATTTTATTTGGATCTTCTTTCTCAGGAAAAAATCAGAGGTCTTTCAACACCTCAAAGATTCCAAAGCCTTGGTTGAGACACAGTGCGAAAAGAGGATCAAATTCCCCTGAACTGATAACAGGGGAGAGTATGTAAATCATGAGATCCATAATATTTTCCATGAGGTAGGGATTCAATTGTAGCACACAGTTCCCCATACTCCTTAGAAAAATAGAGTTGTTGAGCTAAAAAACAAATCGCTAAAGGAGATGGCATCTTGCATGTTGCATGCAAAGTCACTACCACAGAGACTATGGGTCGAAGAACTTAATTGTGAAACATACATCCAAAACAGATCTCCCCATATATTTGTCAAGGATAAGACCCCCTATGAGGCTTGGAGCGGCCTCAAACCGGAAGTGACCCACTTTCACATTTTCGGTCCATGTGCATGGACCCGAATTCCCTCTGAAGAGAGGAAGGAACTTGATTCACAAAGAATTGAATGCATTTTTGTTGGCTACCCTAACGGTGTGAAGGAATATAGGCTTATTGATATTTATTTAGATGTCTCATCATTGAGCATAGTGTCAAATTCAAGGAAAGTGTCTCGCATGCACCTCAGCAGTCGCATGCATACACCTTCATTCTTCCACCTGAACGAGATGATGAGCATGCACATGCTAACTTTTATTCAGATGAGAGTTATGATTCAAAGGAATAAGATGATTCAAATTCATAGTTAGTACAGTCATATGTAGAGTCAGAGCATCCAAATGCAGTTGCATAGCCAAAGTAGAGGAACAAGTGGGCACATACTACTCTTCAAGATGCAGGGGATCTCGTTGGTGATCCAGCCGATACTAGGAGGAATTGATCTGATTTCGAGGAGACTCCTGTTGCACTCACTGCCACTAAAACATTGCCCTCCAGGCATCTTTTCTTGGTTCAGTCCTCAGATCCACAGTTTTATGGCGAGGCTGCTGGAAATCCCTTTTGGGAATCCTCCATGCAGGAGGAGTACAACTCCCTCCTCGTGAACCAGACTTGGGATCTGGTTCCCCTTCCTTCTGGGAAGAAACTTGTCATATGAATATGGGTCTAAGGGACCAAGAGTGCAGCGGATGGACATATTAGCAGATACAAATACAGGCTTGTTTCCAAAGGCTTTCAGCAGGTTCATGGTATTGACTATGATGAGACCTTCGCTCCAATAGAGAAGATGGATTCCATACGATTGGCACTTGCCATTGCAGCAACCAAAGGATGGGAAGTTCATGAGATGGACGTGAAGAATGCATTTCTTCATGGTGATATCTCTGAGGAGATATACATCGATCAGCCCTAGGGATTTATTCAGGACTGATATTTGTCTTGTCGACTGAAGAAGTACCTTTATCGCCTCAAGCAGGCTCCGAGGGCAAGGTATGCCAAGATGGACTCCTACCTATTGTCACAGAACTTTGTACATTGTAAATCAGACCCAAATGTATACATGCTCAGTACCGATGATTCAATTCTACTTTTAGTTCTGTATGTTGATGATTTTCTTATCATAGGTTGCTCGACTTCAGTAATTGCTGCAGTTAAGAGGATTTTGCATGATAGGTTTTTGATGATGGACATGGGTCCATTACACTTCTTCCTTGGACTTGATATCAATCATGATGCATCAGGCATCAAATTGTCTCAATCCAAGTATGCATGAGATCTCCTTGAGATATTTCACATGGAAGACTACAATTCTACTTCGACTCCTTTCCTATCAGGTGTCAAACTTGAGGATGGCGGGGAGACTCCACTAGTTGACAACACATTGTACATACATCTAGTGGGGATTTTGTTGTATCTCACACACTCCAAATCAGACCTCTCACACGTAGTTGGCGCAGTTTCCAGGTTCATGAAGGAGTCGCATGAGCTACATTGGAAATATGCAAAGTGTATCTTTTGATATGTACAGGGCACCATCACCTTTGGGATTCATTATGCATCAGACTCTACATTATATATCACCAGGTTTACTAATTCTGACTAGGCTGGCAATAGCATTGATTGCAAGTCCACATATGGTTACTCACTACATCTTGGTTCTGGTCCTGTCTATTGGTTGAGCAAGAAGAAAGCTTCCATTTCTCTATCTTCAGTCGAGGTAGAGTACATAGGTTTAGTTAACATAATCATTCAGGCTATCTGGCTACACCATTTTCTCATTGATTTGGGCATTCAGTTTCATCGATCAATCGTCATCTGGTGTGACAACTAGAGCACTCTAAAGTTCTGCAGAGATCCATTTCAGAGGCAGGGGATGAAGCACATCGAGATCCACATGCACTACATCCGGGACTTAGTACACGAGGGGATCATTGACTTACAATTTTGTCCTTCAGAAGAATAGACGATAGACATATTCACCAAGACCTTCACTGAGCAGAAGTTCCATTCTCTGCAAAGTTGTCTTGGAGTGAAGGACATAGTTTCCTAGCAACTGTAGTTCATCTTTTTACATACATTATACCTTGAGTGGGGGTTTTCCCATGAGGTTTTCCCTCTTTCCTCACTTTATTTTCAGTGTATATTTTGTACTTGGGTATTGTTATCGCGCAGTTTGTATTTTAGGTCACAGGCTATAGGATAGAGGACAAACTGGCATAAAAAGAACCTTCCCCACCCAATGTCACCTCGATGGGGAGGTTCTTTCTGTTTAGAGAGGTTAGCCCAGGGGAGACGTCCCCGGTAACCTGGGGTTTGAAGAGGAAATGGATACAAGGTTAAGTGTTTAAGATTTCCCTCCTCTCACCTCGATGGGGAGGTTCTTTTTTTTTAGGGAGGTTCCTGTTATGCCAATTTGTCCTCTATCCTATAGCATGTGACCTAAAATACAAACTGCGCGTTAACAGGTACCTAACATGGCCTTGTTGTCGAGACCCAATCTTTATTTTCACCATAGTGATGTTCGGCGGGGGGGGGGGTTGTTGGAGTTACTTCACACACAACTAGGATTTATTTTTCCTAAGGTTTTTCCTTGTTTATTAGTTATAATTAGTCATTATCCAGTCTCCTATAATTTAGGGGAGAATAGTCCACCTGGAAAAAATTCTCTTTCAGTTGACACTTCAATTTGACTAGTTGAGTTGAGTTTAGATGTTGCATTGGTTTTGTCACCATGCAACATCGGGATCATCACCATGATAATTTGACATTTCCTTGGTATCATCACTAGAGTGGAACATTATCCTTGATTCCTTGATTTAACTTCTCACTACTCTATGTTTAGTCTATTAACTAAAGACTAGTTGACTAGTTAACTCAACTAGGTGGCAGTTCACTCCCGTAACTATTGGTGTGTGTCCAGATCACTCTAGACCACCACTATGGTGCATTAGTTATCCTCCAGTCAAACACATTGATTTCTACAGAGTATATCATGTGTAAATTATTCATTATTCACAAAGGTTAATGAGAATTATTCCATTCTTTCTCTGCTTCTTCTTCTTTCTCAAATTATCTTTGCAAATGTGTGTATTATTGTTTATCTAGATCTATTATATGAAGGTTCAACACATTTACAAGAAATTACACTTTTGGCTCTGTGTTTTTCTATAGCACTGGACTGTTGGTGTGGTTGTGCAAGAAACAAAAGGTAGTCTCCTTGTCGACTACAAAAGAAAAAATAACGTGGCATCATTTAAGCAGATACTAAAGCAGTCTGGAACTGCCAACTTTTGGGTGAACTTGGCTTTGTTGTTGAACCCTCGACTACAATATATTGTGAAAATAAAAGTGTTATATAGGTTTTTGACAACCTTGTTTCCCATGGTAAGATGAATCATATTGAGCTTCATGCTCACTGTTTGAGAAAATTAGTACATGAGAAAGTTGTCTCTCATGAATATTGCAAAACAAATGAATAGGTTGTTGATATATTTACCAAACATTTTTCCTTAAGCTATATTTATCAAGCTATGCACAATTCTTGAGGTTCAGGAAGATGAAATTATGGGGGGTCTCATGATGACATAATTTCACCTCCTAAATATTCAGAGACGTGTGTTGATGGGGAGTGTTGGAACATCAAGCACTAATGGTTCATCACACTTCTCCTAGATTCAACCAGTCGAGTGGTTTACCTACATATGGATACATTCGGTCAGGAAGTTGAATTGCATCTGTATAAAATCTGTCCAGCGGTTGAAATAAATCGGTATATAGTCTATCAAGCGATCGACCATATATGTACATTAATCAATCAAGTATTCGACATGTTTTTTGATCGAACAATCGATGAACAGTCGAAGATAGTCGGGCGGTCGATTGACCATCCCAACAATTGACTACGATTTGATTGCATGGACGGCTGGGTTGAGCATCCTTGTCAAGCCGACTAAACAACATAGATTTTATAGAGTCAACTCTAACAACCAACAATTATATGTGGACAACATTCTCCCAATTTTATGGAAGTTGGTTAGATCTTGAGGTTATAAACAGTAGACCCCTTGGGTCATTATCATCAAGCAATCAATATCAAGGTCTTGTATGAATTGTGATGTTCCAATTATAGTGTTCTTTTCTTGAGTGTTGTAATGGTGTCTTTAGACACCACATTTGTCTTCAAAATTTTATTCCATCTTTGATTATTTGTAGAATTGTCTATCTTTTTCATAACAGGTTCCACCCTATTCCCCAACACTCCCAATACATATTTCCAATTTAAATACCCCTATTTTTACTAGATATCCATTGTTTTTACCAAAAACCCTATTATATACACCTGAATACCTCTAAACCCTCTCATACCTTGCATACCCCACAATACCTACAATATATTGAGTCTATTTTTCACAGTTTTAAAACCCCCTTTATGAATGAACATGATAATATATTGGTCAACAAGGTGAAGCACCGAAGGAATGGATAAAGTTTATGTCATATGTCAATCTTAGTTAATTATGGGTGTCCTTCAAAATATTCAAGATGATTTTTTTCATTAAATAAGATTTCTAAATGCATAAAACTATATATTTAACACTAAGGAATTATAGTCATTTATGTTTTTTTCATATATGTTTTATTATTGAATTATTTTAATTTAGTTTCTATGTAAGTCATAGGTCTTGTTGTACATATTATTATATATGTGTGTTAATGGATGGGTGTTGAGATATGCTTTTCCATAGGATTTTAATGGTAGAAATCTCTAGTTTCGAAAAACAAAATTACTTTAGTTTTTCTCTACCCATATTTGACATGGGATTTTATTTCAGGATTTTAATATATTCACGGGATCACGTGTTGTATTTATAGGCCTTTCATTTTGTTTATTTTAGATTTATTTGTGTTGTGTTTATTTTATGAGTTTAATGAAGCTCTACCCATTTAGGGGAAATTTGAGGTATAAAATGGGCCTCCTAAGGAAAATAATAAAATAATAGTTAAAATAATAAAATAAGAGTTATGAATTTTCAAGGGTAGATGAAGAAAACTACTTTTTTTAATCATATTTTCGAATTACATCCTTATAGGTTTACTCAAATTTAAAGTGTAGGCACTCGTTGGATGTAGAATTAAAATATGCAGCCAATGAGTACCCATTATACATACTTTTGATATGCCCACAGTGAGATAAACTAGAAATACATGAAAAATAAACATGTTTCTTCAAAATACATTTGACTCAGAGTAGCATAACATATTTTTGTTGATTTTGTTATGATACTTTGATCCATTCAAAATCATAGATAACAATTCATGTAAAGAATACTTCACCATCTCTATATTCCCACAATCAAAGTTGCATTCATCCATGTTGATCCAAGTGGATCTCTTGACCGATAAATATGATGTTCTCAAATGTTGATGAAAATCTCTCCACGTCGAAGAGATTGAATCGAGATATTTCCAAAAAACGTTGAACAAGCTTAAACAGTTGCCATATGAGAAATTTATGGTGTTCTGAAGTTTTGTCCAAATACGAAAAAATGATGACAGGGTTGATACGTGGCATCATCAGCGACACGACACATGGAAGTATGGATATGATAGGTGGTTGTATAGATGTTGATGCAACATGCTAACTAGATGATATGGATGTTGATGTGGCATGCTAACTGGACGATATGGATATTGATGTGGAATGTTGACATGGCAGTTGACTGTATAGAGTACGTGGATGCCACATGGACCAATCAGAGGTCGCCACGTGGCAGCCCCGTTTTTTCCAAAAGGGGCTTGTCAACCCAGGAAGGATCGGGCAGGTGGATCCAACCCCCAACCTCCACAGAAAAAAGACATGTCCCACCATTGTGCCACTGGTGTCACTTATTATGGATAGCGACACAAATTATATTTAGACTCTAATTGTTATCCATTACCCAAAAGTGGACGGTTCGTGGGATTGACCCCGCGACCTCCACCCAACAGTCCAACATTTTTAACCAATGTGAAAAACATACAACCTGTTAAGCCATGCTTATATTATAATAATTAAACTGTAATATTTGCATAGCCCGAAAAATCACAATGGGTCAATATTCAACCCCATGAACTCCAACTTTATAACCAAAGGATTTTACCATTGCACCACACACTACATTTTTGGAAGATTTTCTCGCAGAGGGATAATTAAGCACGGATTTTGTCTATCTAGTTTTGAAGAAAATGATTTTTGTAGCCATTTTCTTGGCAACTCGAGGGTCGGAAGTGGTTTTCAAAAATACCACATTCCGTAAAGCGGATCTGAAGACAACTTTGCTTACAGGTTGGAGACTTAATTGATGTAATAAGCATTTTTGCATCTTTTAGTGGATCACGCACTCATTGAAAGCGGAACCAGAGACGTAGCCCAATGTAACATCCCTCTCTGGCGCATTGAACGAACTTATTCTTTGAGGACACATGCTCGCAAGTGATCCAGATTACTATGCTATTAAAAATTTTGATTTTGATTATGAGGTGTTATGGGTTGATGACATGTTGTTTTACTGCATTGACATAGATAGGTGTTATTGACTCAGTTTACTGAGTGTGTAGGATTTTGGACCTCAAGGAAGCAAAGGAATCGATGGAACCCCTTGGACTCTGGATTGAGTCAGGGAGTGTACCATTAGGGTTTGATTATTTTACTGTGATATTAGTGCATCTGATTAGATGATATGATATGGATATGTTCTGACATGATTTGTTGATGATGCAGGCTGACGATAGCTTGCCGACCAGACTCACTTGTGGAGTGAAGGGGTCACGCATGACTACCATAGATGTTGAGGGAGAGGTGTGGACAACAACCCTGCCACAGCCTACTAGCACTCCCGTCGTGGCTCGAACTGTAGGTTAACGTTTACCTAGTTCGAGAGGACAGGCGATGCTATGAGGGAAGACTGCGACAGTCGCTCATGATAGTTCTAAGGGGTGCGTAATAAGGCGGGAGACTTATTCCTTAGAGGCCCTTAGTCTCCCACAAGTTCACCTGGCGGAGTATTGACTCCAGGGGTTTTTTATGTCTACCAAGTCAAACAAGAGGCAAGTGAAACCCTTGGAGCACGTGGTGCATCATGAAGGGAACGTCGCACAAGAAAAATGGAAAGAGGCGAGTGGCACCCTTGGAGCACCTAGTGCATCCTGAAGGGCACGTTGCATTGTTTTGATAAATGAATGAACCTAGACGACCTTAGGACGAATAACGTGTTAAGTATTTAAAAAAAAAAAAACAATTTCCCTAATTAAATGTCGCCCAGTACAAAATTTAAGGTCTAAGTCTAACTTACGCTAGTGGTAAAATTTTGTCTACCTATAAAAAAATTAATAATAATTAAAATAAAAACAACTTAAATAATAACTATGATCTTCGTAAAATCTTGTAACACGAAGGGAGTAAGAAATTTAAATTATTCATAAAAAATCAGTTGGAATTAATTGTTTTATCTTTTTGATAATTTAAAATATACTAACTAAATGATAAAAGGGGAAAAGGGTTAAATTCCACACATGCCTTTTTGAGTTCTAATTAAAAAGGGGAAAGAGGGAAAATCTAAAATTTTAGGAAACTAGGAAAAGAGGTAAACATAGAAAGGGGAAAAGGGGAACTTAAGGGAAAACGAGGAAGCTCAAACTTAGTAAAGCATCTACCATTTAAGAGCTTTCTAATTTAAACTGAACTAGCAATTTAATAAAAGGGAAAGTTATTAAAAACTGTAAGAGAATTTGGGGACACCTAGGAGTGATTCTAGGAGTAACTCTAGGTGGGTGAGGGAAATAAAGATAATTAATTAATTAAATAAGTTAATTTATGAAGGAAGGAAGGGGATGGGTGACACTTGTACGGGGAGGAATTTTTAGGAAATTAATTATAAAAACTTAACTAAAAGAGAATTTTTGGAAAGTAAGGAACCACAAAACTCTATATAATGAAGGGAGGTGATGGAGGTTGGATCATCTTCTGTTTGCATAACGTTACGCTGTAGAAATATCTACTTGAATGATTTAACTTGTGGGAGTTGGGATACACAACTCGGTAAGGAGTGGTAGCTCGGCCTTGCGAGGCGAGCTGGGAGCTAGTCGAAATCTCTGGATAGTGAGTGTGTGGCCCCTTTGTGGCTCGGGGGGCTAAGAGGGAAGAAGAGTACCCCTAGCATTGGTTGGGAGGAACCGAAGAAGTCTCGACGGTCGACGAGCAGGATTTTCATGGAGTGCGTGGAACGTCATTCGGAGTGGGCGATCATGCAACAATACACTCTCTTCATTTTTGTATGGTAGAATGTATTAGAACTTATGCTTTAATCTGCTTATTTAATGAAGAAGTAAACTGATGTTTTTTTTTTTAAATTGATGACTGAACTTTCCTTAGCCTAGATCGATGGTTGTTGACTCCGATGGCCTTCGTTTTCCCATATGTCTTGACCACCTTATTGTATTGATTGTGACCTTCGTGGTTATTTAGTCTTCGTCCCTAGCTCACTAGTCCTCACCTAAGCAGTCGGCCAGGAGCCTGATCTACAGTCGTCACCTTAGCGTTAAAAGACCTATGGATCTCAACGCCCTGCTTTTCTATGTGAGGATGATGAGCAAAGGACAAACCTGTTAGCCGTCTACCCTTAATGTTTGTCCCTGGCTGATTGTTGATTCTGCCATCTTGCAACGACCTCTACGTGTGGATTATCTTGTGTCCTGGTTGGTTTTCTCTATGCCTTGACTGATAGAAACCGCGACAATCATTCCATGACCTTTCCCATCAGATCCTTGCATTCTCTTACTGTTGTCTATGTTGTATTGGGGTTATAGCATTGGAAGCATGAATTGATTTCCGACCTGCAAATTTTTGGGTATTCTGGCAATGAAAAAAAACCGAATTGATTTCAGGTCTGCATTTTTATAATGGTATCCTGGAAATGGAAAAATGTTCTTATTTGTTATTCTTGTCTGAATTGTATTGGTACTCTAGAAATGGGAAGAACGTTTGATTTCCTATCTGCATTTTATATTGGTGTCCAGGAGATGAAAAATGTTCTTTTGTATTCCTATCTGCATGGTATTGGTACTCTAGCAATGGAAAGAACGTTTGATTTCCTATCTGCATTTTATATTGGTCTCCGGGAGATGAAAAACGTTTTTTTGTATTCATGTCTACATTCTATTGGTACTCTGGCAATGGGAAGAACGTTTGATTTTCTATCTGCATTTTATATTGGTGTCTGGGAGATGAAAAATGTTTTTTTTTGTATTCCTGTCTGCATGGCATTGGTATCCTGGCAATGGAAAATGAATTCATTTCCATGTCTGCATTTTGCAGTGTTTTTCCCTTTTAAATGATGATGGCAACATGGAGTTCCTTCTGGTCCATTTTGGGCACATCATTCTGCATATTTAAAATACAGATAGCCATGAATGTCCTTCTGGCGTGTCCCTGTACATGTTTTTCCCTTTTAAATTGAGACTATGATTGTTGTTTAAATGCTCACAAATTGTCCATTCAAAACATCACTGATTTTGATGTTTAATTGCCCACGATTTTTGCGTTTAAAATGTGAAGAGATTTTTGTTAAAATTGCCCACGTTTTTTCTTTTAAAGATTGACTTAGATTGTTGTTTAAATACCCACGATTTTGCCTTTAGAATGTTACTGGAGCTTGTTGTAATTACCCCTGATTTTTCCTTTAGAATGTTGCCAGAACTTGTTGTAATTACCCATGATTTTTCCCTTTAGAATGTTGACTGAGCTTGTTGGAATGACCACGAATTTACCAGAACAATTGCTACAATTAACTGTCTTGTTAATTGCAATGTTAAATGCTATATTAATTGCCTTACTAAATGCTAGAACAATTGCTACAGCACTATGAATGGTCAGCAGATTCCTACTTATTGATTAAATGCCACAGCGAGTTAAATGGTTAAGAGTTATGTAAATTGCCTTGTTTTTGTGCTATTAATCGTTATGTTAACCGTCATATAAATTGCCTCGCTACTGTTATATTAATTGTTATGTTAATTAACATGATAATCGCCTTGTTAGTGCTATAATACTTGTTATGAAAATAGTCATGAAAACTACCCTGTTATTGCTCAATTAATTGATTATGTTAATCTTTATGTTAAATGCCTTGTTAACTGCTATAATAAATTGATATGTAACATATATGTAATTACCTTGTTGATTTTCTACAACAATGTTATTAGCTGGCAGTTTCCTCCTCAATGATAATAAACAGCTAGTGTGGTTAGTTCATTCATTATATCTAGACTAATGTTGAGGTTTAACTGTTCATACGTGCTATAGGTAGCATTCCACTTTAAGAATGTTAATGTTGTTATTCAAGTTTGTGGTTAGTTCGATTTATAGATATCGCATATTTGGTAACCCATACTTGCTAAATTTGAGTCGTAATTCATGTTATCTTTGGTGGGTAACTCGTTGACTAATGGAATTTAGACTGGTTAATTGATATGTAATTAACGCCAATTTAAGTCATAGATAACGACCTTTTAGCCTTGATTTATGGTTGTTATTTAATATTAATTAACGTTTGTACGTGGTTTTGTAAACATTCAATGTGATTGGTTTTGCTCACTGTAAGGGTTCTAGTTACTTGTGTAATTAAGTTCGGGTGTGTTGGGTTGTTAGGATGATTGTCCTTAGCTTAGTAGTCTTGGTCTGCTTGTGTCGGGCAGGATGTAGACACCTCCTTGTTCCTCAGAACAATCGCCAGCCTTGAGACCTTAAATGGTCAAAATCGATGGGAACCTGGGCTTGAGCGTTGCTTATGTGTCCTGGAGGTCCTAACCATTGCAGAGTAGGACAGGCGAGTAGTCATTCTTATTCTTCATCAGTTGAATGTCGTACATTACTTTCAGGTGCCTGATGTGCTTTTATGTTAGGTCATTATGTTTGTTGTGGCGTGAGTTGCATGCATTGTGTTCGTCATCGTGTTGCAATGTTGAGTATAATGTCATTATTACATTCCTACATACACACACACAAAAAAAAAAAATCACTTGTTATGTGAGGATTGTTGTCGTAACGAAATGGGAGGTTCGTTACATATGGTATCAGAGAGGGTTAAACCCGCGACTTGGTATCGCTACGGCTTTCATTGATATGATTTGACTATAAGATTACTAATTGACTTGACTTGTATTTGTGTAGGTAATCATGGTTAGAGGACGACGGGGTGCTAGGGAAGGAGGCACGATGCCTCTAGTAGCATCCACGCCTGAGGGGTATAACCCCCATGGAGATGAGCAGGTTCTCGAACAGGAGCAGATAGCAGTTGGTGATGTAGTCGGAATGATGAGATCTTTTCAGTGCATGTCTGAGGCACTGATCAGTCATTTGGAAAGAGATCAGGCCAAGGCATCGGCACCTACTGAGGTTCCACCGCGCACTCTGGTCAGTACTGGTAGCATTCACCATGAACGCGAGAAGGTCAAATTTCCCAAGTTCTTTGGTGCTCCGGACGACACAGTCGTTGAGGCATGGTTGGAGAAAATGGTGATGTGCTTTGCACTTCACGATTATACCTCCAACATGAAGGTCTGCATGGAGGTATTTCAACTGAAGGGGAGCACTCTTCTATGGTGGAAGACGCTCCTACCGCAGTTGAACATGGTCGTCAAATACGTGTCATGGGAACTATTCAAGGAACGGTTCCGAGAGAGATACCTTTCAGAGGAATTCATTGAGCGTCAGCTCAATGAGTTCAACGCCTTACGACAGGGCGGTCATACGGTGCCCGAGTATGAGGCCCGTTATATGGAGCTACTCTGGTATGCTCCACATCTTAACACAAAAAAACTTAAGGTCAACAAGTTTGTGGCCTTAACAACAACATACGTGCAAAGGTCAGGATTTTGATGCCTCAAACTTTGCATGATGTCATCCAGAAGGCCCTCATAGTATAGGAGGAGCTTATCAGCGGGGGTCAGACCAAGAATCCAGCGAAACCAGCAGGGAAGTTGTCATCTGGAGCACAATAACATCAGACACCAGCCAGACATAGGTCGAGATATCGTGGCTTCCAGAGGGGATCCACTTTCACTGTACCTTGGCAACCAATGCCTCAGCAGTAAACACCTTATCGGGGACCACAGCATCAGCAACAATGTCGACCACAGCAGCAACAGTTTAGGCCTGTTCAGCAAAACAAACCAGTATTCCAAGCCAGTGGGTCGTCACCTTCTACTTCGGGTACCAGGACTAGTGAGCCAAAGAAGGGATGTTGGACGTGTGGGGAACCACACTACTAGCGCGACTACTCGGTGGAGAGGACTAGAGCGTCTAGATCATTTTGACCCACTACCATGGGAGATATGGGAAAGGCTCATCAGATTCATGCAGTGGTGAATAACCGCCAGGTAGAGCATCAGTCGACTGTGCTCGAGATGACAGGTACCATCGCTGACTAGACCCTTAGTATTTTGATAGATCTCGGTGCTACCGAGAGTTTCATTTATGGTGCAGCACTAAAAAGGATTAAGGTAAAGGTAGTCGAACATGATGAGTTTAGATTCGTAGAGATGGCTTCGAAAGCCAAACAGAAGGTTGGAGGAAAGGTTACGGGCTGTATCCTTAACCTGGGAGAGTTTGTCACAAGGGCCAACCTGTACGTCACAATCTTAGGATCTTATGATGTCGTAATTGTTATGGACTGGTTGGAATCGCATGAGGCGATACTCAACTGTAAGACGAAACGGTTGAGCTTGGTCAATGATGAGAGAAAAAGACATGTGATTATAGGACAGAACCAGGGAGTTTCCCTGAGGTTCATCTCTTCCTTACAGCTACGAAAGGGCATGTGCAAGGGGTGCAAGATTTATGCGATCCTTGCGTTAAACGAGAAGGGATTAACAGAAGGTTTAGAACACCTTCTGGTGGTGAGAGAGTTTGCAGACGTATTTTCAGAGGAGTTACCTGGGATGCCGCCAGAGAGGGAATTGGAGTTTACTATAGACCTAAAACTGGGAACAAAACCGATAGTTAGATCGCCTTATCGGATGTCAACCCCAAAATTACAGGAGTTGAGAATGCAACTGAAGGAGTTGTTGGACCTGGGACTAATATGTTCTAGTGTGTCACCATGGGGTGCACCTGTTATTTTCATAAAAAAAAAGGATGGGTCGTGGAGGCTCTACATTGACTATCGTCAAGTGAACAAGGCCACGATCAAGAATCAATATTTGTTGCCAAGGATTGATGATCTGTTCGATCAAATGAAGGGCACGACAGTGTTCTCAAAGATCGAATTGCGATCAGGGTATCACCAGTTACAGATTAAGGAAGATGACGTCCCTAAGACCGCCTTTAAGACGAGGTTTGGACATTACGAGTTTACTATTTTATCATTTGGATTGACAAAGGCCCCAAGGGTATTTATGAGTTTGATGAATGGGGTGTTCTGTGAGTACTTGGACAAGTTCGTCCAAGTATTCATTGACGATATTTTGATTTACTCTCAGACGACGGAGGAGCATGACGAGCACTTGCGCTTGGTACTACAGTGTATGGGAGAGCACAAATTGTATGGGAAGTTATCCAAATGCTCATTTTATCAATCGAAGATCCACTACTTAGGGTACGTCATCTCCGGTGGAGGTATCGTTGTGGATCAAGCAAAGGTCGAGGATATTATGGAATGGCCTACACCGACAAATGTCCCAGAAGTGTGTAGCTTCATGGGTTTAGCAGGATACTATCGACGGTTCTTCGAGGGGTTTTCGAAAATAGAAAATCTGATCATGGAATTGTAGAAGAAAAAACATATGTTTTTTTGGACCGAGAAATGCGCAGAAGCATTTCGGAGGCTCAAGAAGTTGTTGACAACAACACCGATACTAAAGGTCTTAGACATGGACGCAGACTTCTTGGTATGCACTGACGCATCCAAGGAAGGCTTAGGCAGAGTCTTGATGCAAGACATACGAGTAATCGCTTACATTTCGAGAAAACTGAGAAGGCATGAGGAGAACTACGCAATGCATGATTTGGAGTTGTTAGCCATCGTATATGCATTGAAGGTTTGGAGACACTACCTTATTGGACGAAAATTTGAACTAAAGACTAACCACTGTGGACTACAACACATCTTTACGCAAAGCAACATGAACGTGTGACAACGACGTTGGTCGGAATTTCTTAGCGAGTACGACTTCGAGATTACTTACAGAAAAGGAACAATGAACCGAGTAGCGGATGCATTGAGTCAGAGACCACAAATCTTTTCGATGTTTCCTTTTCATACGAATCTGCATGAAAATATTCTAACTTTATAGCATGATGATGACTGGTACAAAGAGGTTGAGGGTTTTATCGAAAAAAACATAATGATGGTACCACTATTTGAAGGATTTTCGTTTGATAGCGATGGATTATTGAGGTTTAAAAATCGGATCTACATATCGCCGAACGATGAGTTGAGGATGTTGATCCTGAGCGAGGCTCATAGAGAAGTTTACATGGCTCACCCAGGAGTCACGAAGATGAGGGCAGACCTTAAACCCTTATTCTTCTGGAAGGGAATGAAGGCAGACATAGTCAACTATGTGGCCAAATATCTAGAATGTCAGTAAGTAAAGGATGAACATAGACACCCAACAAGATTACTACAACCACACACTATTCCAAAATCGAAATGGGAGGTTATTTTGATGGATTTTATTGTTGGATTGCCACTGACGGCAAGGAGACATGACTCAATTTTCGTAGTAGTAGACACTATGAAGAAGAGTTCTCACCTTATCCCTGTGCGCACGACGTATCAGGCACCTGACATAGCTAGAGTTTTCCTCAGTGAGATTGTGAGGCTGCATGGCGTGCAGAAGAGGATTATATCCGATCGAGGATCGTTTTTTACTGGATGATTTTGGACGAGTTTCCAAGAGGCCTTGGGAACCTAACTTAACTTTAGTACTGCGTATCACCCGGAGACTGACGGGCAGACCTAACGAATGAACTAGACCTTGGAGGACATGTTACACATCTACGTGATGCACCAACAAAAGCATTGGGAAGAATTATTTCCACTAGTAGAGTTCACTTACAACAACAGTTATCAGAGCACCATTAAGATGGCGCCTTTCGAGTTTCTTTACATGTGACCATGTCGGAAGCCTTTGAGTTGGGATCGGCTTGACGACAGGGTCCTGGTAGGACTAGAAGCAATCAAAGAAATGGAAGAGAAAATGAAAACAATAAGACAAAGGATTAAAGAAGTGCAGGATCGACAGAAGAGTTATGTCGATGTGCACCGTGTTGACCGTAGTTACAAGGTCGGCGATCAAGTCTTCTTGTAAGTTAAACCGCATAAATTTCGATCAAGTTTGGAAAAGGAGCTAAACTCTCTCCTAGGTTTGTGGGAACTTTCAAGATTGTGGAGAGAAAGGGGCCCATGGCCTATCGACTGGCCTTGCCTGATTCTTTGAGGTGCATGCAGAATGATTTTCATGTCTCTGTTTTGAGACATTATATTAGTGATCCTACACATGTTATTGACATGAGTTTCTTGCAGGTGACGGACAAGGGGGCTCTCACGGCTGAGTCGATCCGCATCTTGGATCATCACGTTCGACAGCTACGGCGTCAAACGATAGAGCAGGACAAGGTCCAGTGGGACAATTATAGTCCACACTCGGTGACCTGGGAGGATGCATATGATATGCGCTAGCAGTTTCCATTTTTGTTTGATAGATAGACATATGATACTGTGATACACTTTATTTCGGCATTTATACTGTGAAACTTTGGAACGAAGTTTAGACCAAGAGGGGGTGTATGTAGCATCCCACTCTGGCGCACTGAGCAAACTTATTATTTGAGGACACTTGCTCACAAGTGATCCAGATTACTATGCTATTAAAACTTTTGATTTTGATTATGAGGCGTTATGGGTTGATGACATGTTGTTTTACTGCATTGACATAGACAGGTGTTATTGACTCGGTTTATGGAGTGTGTAGGATTTTGGACCTCAAGGATGCAGAGGCATCGATGGAACCCCTTAGAATCTTGATCGAGTCAAGGAGTGTACCATTGGGGTTTGATTTTTTTACTGTGATATTAGTGCATCTGATTAGATGATATGATATGGATATGTTCTGACATGATTTGTTGATGATGCAGGCTGACGATAGCTTGCCGATCAGACTCACATGTGGAGTAAAGGGGTCACGCATGACTACTAGAGATGTTGAGGGAGAGGTGTGGACAACAGCCCTACTACATCCTACTAGCACTCCCACAGTGGCTCGAACTGTATGTTAACGTTTACCAAGTTCGAGAGGACCCACGATGCTGTGAGGGAAGTCTGCGACAGTCGTTCACGATGATTCTAAGAGGTGCGCAATAAGGCGGGGGCCTTGTTCCTTAGAGGCCCTTAGTCTCCCACAAGTTCACCTAATGGAGTATTGACTCCAGGGGTTTTTGATGTCTACCAAGTCAGTTAAGACGCAAGTGACACCATTGGAGCATGTGGTGCATCATGAAGGGCACGTCGCACAAGAAAAATGGAAAGAGGCGAGTGGCACCCTTGGAACACCTAGTGCATCTTGAAGGGCACGTCACATTGTTTTGATAAATGAATGAA
>ML781819.1:233612-245920 GCA_009831015.1 Picea engelmannii
TGTCGCCCAGTACAAAATTTAATGTCTAAGTCTAAATTACGCTAGTGGTAAAATTTTGTCTACCTATAAATTTTTTTAATAATAATTAAAATAAAAACAACTTAAATAACAATTATGATCTTCGTAAAATCTTGTAACACAAAGGGAGTAAGAAATTTAAATTATTCATAAAAAATCAGCTGGAATTAGTTGTTTTATCTTTTTGATAATTTAAAATATACTAACTAAATGATAAAAGGGAAAAAGAGTTAAATTCCACACATGCCTTTTTGAGTTCTAATTAAAAAGGGGAAAAAGGGAAAATCTAAAATTTTAGGAAACTACGAAAAGAGGTAAACATAAAAAGGGAAAAAGCGGAAGGTCAAACTTAGTAAAGCATCTACCATTTAAGAGCTTTCTAATTTAAACTGAACTAGCAATTTAATAAAAGGGAAAGTTATTAAAACCTGTAAGAGAATTTGGGGACACCTAGGAGTGATTCTAGGAGTAACTCTAGGTGGGTGAGGGAAATAAAGATAATTAATTAATTAAGTTAATTTATGGAGGAAGGAAGGGGATTGGTGACACTTGTACGGGGAGGAATTTTTAGGAAATTAATTATAAAAACTTAACTAAAAGAGAATTTTTGGAAAGTAAGGAACCACGAAACTCTATATAATGAAGGGAGGTGAGGGAGGTTGGATCATCTTTTGTTTGTGTAATGTTACACTGCAAAAATATCTACTTGATTGATTTAAATTGTGGGAGTTGGGATACCCAGCTCGGGTAAGGAGTGGTAGCTCGGCCTTGCGAGGCGAGCTGGGAGCTAGTCGAAATCTTTGGATGGTGAGTGTGTGGCCCCTTTGTGGCTCGAGGGTCTAAGGGGGAAGAAGAGTACCCCTAGCATTGGTTGGGAGGTACCAGTGAAGTCTTGATGGTCGGCGAGCGAGAGTTGCATGGAGTGCGTGGGACGTCATTCAGAGCAGACGATCAGGCAACGATATGCTCTCTTCATTTTTGTATGGTAGAATGTATTAGGACTTATGCTTGGATCTTCTTATTTAATGGAGAAGTAAACTGATGTTTTTTTCTTTAATTGATGACTAAAATTTCCTTAGCCTAGCTTAATGGTTGTTGACTCCCATGGCCTTTGTTTTCCTGCATGTCTTGACCACCTTGTTGTGTTGATTGTGACCTTCATGGTTGTTTAGCCTTCGTCCCTAGATCACCAGTCCTCGCCTGAGCAGTCGGCCAGGAGACTTCTCTACGGTCGTCGCCTTAGCATTAAAAGACCTATGGATATCAACACCCTGCTCTTCTTTGCGAGGATGATGAGCGAAGGACGAACCTGTTAGTCATCTACCCTTGATGTTTGTCCTTGGTTGATTGTTGATTTCACCATCTGGCAATGACCTCTGCATGTGGATTATCTTGTGTCCTAGTTGGTTTTCTCTATGCCTTGACTGATAGAAACCCCAACAATAATTCCATAACCTTTCCCATCGGAACCTTGCGTTCTCTTACTGTTGTCTGCATTGTATTGGGGTTATAGCATTGGAAGCACGAATTGAGTTCCGGTCTACAAATTTTTGGGTATTCTGGCAATGAAAAAAAAAAATTGATTTCAGGTCTGCATTTTTATAATGGTATCCTAGAAATGGAAAAACGTTCTTATTTGTTATTCCTGTTTGCATTGTATTGGTACTCTGGCAATGGGAAGAATGTTTGATTTTCTATCTGCATTTTATATTGGTGTTCGGGAGATGAAAAATGTTTTTTTTGTATTCTTGTCTACATCGTATTGGTACTCTGGCAATGGGAAGAATGTTTGATTTCCTATCTTCATTTTATATTGGTGTGTGGGAGATGAAAAACGTTTTTGTATTCCTTTCTGCATTGTATTGGTACTCTGGCAATCAGAGGAACGTTTGATTTCCTATCTGCATTTTATATTGGTGTCCGGGAGATGAAAAAAGTTTTTTTGTATTCCTGTCTGCATGCTATTGGTACTCTGGAAATGGGAAGAATGTTTGATTTCCTATCTTCATTTTATATTGGTGTCAGGGAAATGAAAAATGGTTTTTTTGTATTCATGTCTACATTTTATTGGTACTCTGGCAATGGGAAGAACGTTTGATTTCCTATCTGCATTTTATATTGGTGTCCGGGAGATGAAACATGTTTTTTTTGTATTTTTTCCAGCATGGCATTGGTATTATGGCAATGGAAAATGAATTCATTTCCATGTCTGCATTTTGCCAGTGTTTTTCCCTTTTAAACGATGATGGCAACATGGAGTTCCTTCTAGTGCGTTTTGGGCACATCATTCTGCATATTTAAAATATGGATAGCCATGAATGTCCTTTTGGTGTGTCCCTGTACATGTTTTTCCCTTTTAAATTGAGACTGTGATTGTTGTTTAAATGCTCACAGATTTTCCATTCAAAACATGACTGAGTTTGATGTTTAATTGCCCATGATTTTTGCCTTTAAAATTTGAAGAGATTGTTGTTAAAGTTACCCACATTTTTTCTTTTAAAGATTGACTTAGAATGTTGTTTAAATACCCACGATTTTTCCTTTAGAATGTTGCCGGAGCTTGTTGTAATTACCCACGATTTTTCCTTTAGAATGTTGCGAAATCTTGTTGTAATTACCCATGATTTTTGCCTTTAGAATGTTGACTGAGCTTGCTGGAATGACCACGAATTTACCAGAACAATTTCTACAGTTAACTGGATTGTTAATCACAATGTTAAATTTTATATTAATTGCCTTACTAAATGCCATAACAATTGCTACATCACTGTGAATGGTCAGCAGATTCCTACTTATTGATTAAATGCCA
Source organism: Picea engelmannii (assembly GCA_009831015.1). NCBI lineage: Eukaryota > Viridiplantae > Streptophyta > Pinopsida > Pinales > Pinaceae > Picea > Picea engelmannii. The sequence goes on from ML781819.1 coordinate 236,440, forward strand.
CAGCGAGTTAAATGGTTAACAGTTATATAAATTACCTTGTTTTTGCACTACTAATCATTATGTTAACTGCCATATAAATTGCCTCGCTACTGTGATATTAATTGTTATGTTAATTAACATGATAATCGCCTTGTTAGTGCTATAACACTTGTTATGAAAATAGTCATGCAAACTACCCTGTTATTGCTCAATTAATTGATTATGTTAATCTTTATGTTAAATGCCTTTTTAACTACTGTAATAAACTGTTATGTAACATATATGTAATTACCTTGTTGATTTGCTACAACAATGTTATTAGCTGGTAGTTTCCTCCTCAATGATAATAAATAGCTAGTGTGGTTAGTTCAGTCATTATATCTAGACTAATGTTGAGGTTTAATTGTTCATAAGTGTTATAGGTAGCATTCCACTTTAAGAATGTTAATGTTGTTATTCAAGTTTATGGTTAGTTGGATTTATAGATATCGCCTAATTGGTAACCCAGACTCGCTAAATTTGAGTCATAATTCATGTTAAGTTCGGTGGGTAACTCGTTGACTAATCGAATTTAGACTGGTTAATTGATTTGTAATTAACGCCAATTTAATTCATAGATAACGACCTTTTAGCCTTGATTTATGGTTGTTGTTTAATAGTAATTAATGTTTGTACGTGGTTTTGTAAATGTTCAATGTTATTGGTTTTTCTCACTGTAAGAGTTCTAGTTACTTGTGTAATTAATTTTGGGTGCGTTGGGTTGTTAGGATGATTGTCCTTAGCTTAGTAGTCTTGGTCTGCTTCTGTCAGGCGGGATGTAGACACCTCCTTATTCCCCAGAACAATCGCCATCCTTGAGACCTTAAATGGTCAAAATCAATGGGAACCTGGGCTTGAGCATTGCTTATGTGTCCTAGAGGTCCTAACCATTGCAGGGTAGGATGGACGGGTAGTCATTCTTATTCTTTGTCGGTTGAATGTCGTACATTGCTTCCAGGTGCTTGATGTGCTTTTATGTTAGGTCGTTATGTTTGTTGTGGCATGAGTTGCATGCATTGTGTTCATTATCGTGTTGCAATGTTGAGTATAATGTCATTATTACCTTCCTACATACACACACGCACCAAAAAAATTGCACTTGTTATGTGAGGCTTGTTGTCGTAACGAAATGGGAGGATCGTTACACCCAATTTGGGTGACCTCCGTTATCAAACTTCTTGTCTTGTCTCTTCTTCTTTCTTCTATACATTTCTTCAATTTAACCTTTCAATTGTGATTTAATATTTATAATTTAAATTAAGTCCATTCACACTTAAGTTTTTGCAAATCAAGTCATTAATTTTAGATCAATTTTTGGTATTAGAGTAGGTTTGACAGGATTTTCAAGGGTGAATGCTAACCAGGCTTAATTTCCAGCATGGTGAAGGATCACTTCAAGAAGATAATCTAGAAATTGGATGTGTATTTTGAAAACGATAAATGACGTTGTCGGAAGAAGGAAATCCTTTTGGTACTGATGTGACTTTTCTTGAAGCATTCATGACAATGAAATTTATGGTGGAAGAGTTGTACCATGAATGAAAGAAGTCTAAGGAAGGTGGTCCATCTGCAAAACTTGAAAGAGAAGGAGGTGGCGGTGACCCTCCTAAGACTCGTCTGTCCTTGTCATGTTCTTCTTCTAGTTTGAGTGGGAGTTCTTCTTTCAAGAAGCATTATAAGAAAACTTCTTTTGATTTTCCTTTATTGAAACTTGATGTCAAGTTTGATTTTCAAATTTATAACGGTGAACTTAATGAAGAAAATTTGGATAACTAGATCAAGAATCTTAATGTTTATTGTAGGATTGATAAAATTGTTGATGACAATGCAAAGATACAACTATCCACTCTTCGACTAGGAGGCACAACTTTGATTTGGTGGGATATTTGAACTCAAGAACATATTCTTTGAATAGGTAAAATGATATCTTCTTGTTATGAATTTATAGCTACAATAAAGAAGCAATTTTATCTATTAGGATTTATGCGACAAGCAATAATGGATTGGAAAATATTAAGGTAAAATAAGGGACAAAATCTACAGGAATATACTCAAAAGTTTATAAAAAGGGCACTAATATTGAGCATTCCTCTTTATACACAAGAAACTCTTTTAAAGTACATTGGTCGATTACAGGCTCATTTGATGAATACTATTCTTATGTTTAATCTGACTAATTTTGATGAATGTTTTGTACAAGCAACTCATGTTGAGTTAGGTGGAAGGAATTTTCATGATAGTTTCTCAGAGGATTCAGTTTAGTAGAAGAAGGCAAGAACAAAGGAAAAGAGAAACTGGAATTGAGAGCCACAATGAAGAAGGAAGTCGAGAAGCATTCATGTTCATATTGAGAGAAGGAAGGACATGATGATGATAAGTGTTGGAAACTTCATCCAAAACTAAAGCCAAATTGGTTACGGAATCAAAAAGGTAATAAGAAGACCATGACTATAATCCAAAAAGATCTGGGATGATATTCAGATTATGAAGCCATGATCGTAGCCATGTGAATACACGGTATATCTTTTATTTCTCATCTAACACTTCTTCTCATGTTTTAGCTTATAAGATTAAGCATGATGAAAGTAAATGAAACAAGTTGTTTCATATCAAAATCATCTCAAAGCATACAAAGATTGATACACTTATTGATAATGGTTCACAAGAAAATTTCATTTCTGAAGAGGTTGTTAAAATATTGGGACTTTAAACTAAGACACATCCATATCCATATAGCTTAGGATGGATATGTGGCAATGTTAAACTATAAGTAACCAAACAATATAAGCTCAGATTTGCAATCGCCTCTAAGTTCATTGATGTGGTAAAATTAGATGTCATACCACTTTATATATGTGGAATTATTTTGGGAAGCCCTGATTTCTATGACAGAAAGGATATCTTCTACAGGGAGGAAAACAAATATTGTTTTACAAAGTATGGAATTGAATAAATTGTACGATCTCATCATATGAATATTGACATGTCTCTTGTGAATAAAGGACAAATGAAAAGGCTAGTAAATGAAAGAAAGAATATATCACTCGTGTCTGTAAAAGATAAGGAAAAGTATGATCCTAATCATATCGATGAAATAATTAAGTTTGTTACTAACTATGATAAGTCGTTACAGGATTCATATGAGTTACAACTCGAGACCTCGTTGCAAGAAAGCACCAAGGATACAAGCTTACAACCCATGGTTGAGAGTGAAATAGATTCATTAGTTAATGTTGTTTTTGTTAAGAAGAGAAATCATATTGTTGATTCATTTTTATTAGCAACTATGCATTCATTTTTACTATTAGTCCATTGTGTATGGTTATTAGTTGAGATAGTCAATAAAAATGTTTGTTGGAAAACTTGTTTTGATGAGTCAAATTTTCACTATTAGATCATGATGGATGGATTCTAGATATAGGAGACAATATTCTCACTTACTTTTTGAATAAAAAAACTTTTGGTGGTCCAAAAGCTTCTCAGTGGGGAGGATTGATATAGGTGGATCTTTTGACCGATAAAAATTTGTGTTCTCAAATGCTGATGAAAATTTCTCCATGTCGAAGAGCTCATTGATATACTTCTAGAACAACTTAAACATGCTCAAACAGATGTCATGTGAGAAAGTTTTGGTTTTTTGAATTTTTAGCCAAACATGTAAAAGAGATGACAAGGTTGACACATGGCGTCATAAGGGACAAGACATGTGACAATACATACAAGACATGCAGCTTAAAGATGTTGATGTGGCATGCTAACTAGATGGTATGTATGTTTACATGGAAAACTGACTTGGCAGGGTAACATGATAGAAGGACATGGCAATTGATTGTACAAGGTATGTGTCTGTCACATGGACCAATCAGAGGCTACCACGTGGCAGCCCCATTTTCCCGAAAAGGGGCTTATCAACCAAGGAAGGATCAAGCGAGTGGATTGAACCGCCAACCTTCATGGAATAAACACAACGCCCCACTGTTGTACCATCGGTGTCACTTATTATGGATAGTGATCAAACTTATATTTAAATTGTGATTGTTATCTGTTACCCAAAAGTGGACGATCCACAGGCTTGACCCCTCGACCTCTGCCCAACGGTCCAATGTTTTTAACAAATGTGCCAAATATATGACTTGTTAAGACATGCATATGTTATAATTAAACTGTAATATTTGCATAGCCTGAAAAATCCCAACAGATCGATATTTGACCCACGAACTCCAACTTTATAACCAAAGGATTTTACAATTGCACCATGGAATGCAATTTTAGAAGGTTTTCATGCATAGGGATAAATAATCCTGAATTTTATTTGTGTAATTTTGAATAAAAGGAGTTTTGTAGCCATTTTCTTGGCAACTCGAGAGTGGGAAGTGGATTTTTGGAATACCCAAACCTATGCAGCAGAAACGAAGAAACGTTTTCTTGTAGGTTAGAGACCAAATTGATGTAATAATCATTTTTGCATATTTTAATGGACTTGTCACTCATTGGAAGCGGACCCAGAGACATAGCCCAAGATGGGTGAACTTCGTTATCAACCTTCTTGCCTTGTCTATTGATTCTTTCTGGTCTACATTTCTTCAATTCAATCTTTCAATTGTGATTTAAGATTTATAATTTAAATTAAGTCCATTCACACTTAAGTTTTTGCAAATCAAGTCAGTACTTTCAAATCAAATGTCTTATCTCATAGCTAAATTGGGTAATATATTTATTTACAAAGATGGCAATAGAGCTTGAATTTTGGCTTTTTTCTCAAGACTCCAATGAAAAACATTTAAATATCACATAAATGGCGTGATACAATCATGAAACATCACTTTGATAGAAAACAATTAAATATACAATGCTTCACTCACATCTAAGAATAAATTATTTCTTCTACAATAAGAATACATGAGTTGAATACATTTGATGTAATTCTCACCACTATGAGAACTTATTACTTTTATTTCAAATGGTTTCTCATCTAAAAAAAGACATTTCAAAAAGTTTACATTTTTTCAACACTTGGAAATATTCCTCTATCTAGTTTGTTTGTTTTCTCTCCTCTTCCCTCCCATTATAGTGAGCTTATGATTTTCACATATGGCTCTATCATTCCCTTTAAGGTGGCCTTATGATTCCTCATATTAGGTCCTGTAAACTTCACACTTATAGGGAAGAATTCTTTAGTATCTAAGATAGGTTATATATCACAATGCTAGGTACTTACCATGAGCTTAAATGGTGATTATTTTTCTTCACAAAGACCTTATGATTCTTCACATTAGGTTCTACTTGTTGCATTATTGTCAATAATCAATAGGAAATCCGTGGACAATTCTTGAATTACAAATATCCATATCTTTGCAAAATGCTTTGAGCATTGTTTCAAACAATATTCTATCATAACAATTAATAACATCCACTAGCCATAAGAAGGTAGAACTAGCCAAATTGATTCCCTTTTCAATTGATTTAGATTTAATATCCTCAACATCAGCATTAAAATATTTCAAGATAACATACTTACATGCATATCTAAGAGTTGGTGATATAATTGAATCAAAGTAGTTTAGCATATATATTATTGTCTCTCAAAACAATAACACATAAGTGACCATATTGCTAGCTATAATATATCATTCATTAGGAATCTAAAATAAGATATCGACTAGTTACAACACCTTCCACAATATTAAAAAATATTTATCACTTGGCATTTTGATAGTCATTTTTCAAGCTTCTCAATATATAGAATCTTTCTCACTGTACTAAAGAAACTTGAAATTCAACTTACAAACAAACAAAATTAATTCAAATAAATAAACAACTAAGAAAATGATTGTACTATACTATTGGATTGTTATCTAAAAAATAAAATGAACTCAAATGATAAAAAATAGAAAAATGCCTTCTAGATTTACAAAAAAAATCAAACAATTAAACAAATAAAAAAAGCTTATTAGACCATTAAATTTATTTAAAAAAAAAACATATGTTAAATACTATGCATTAATTTCCACACAATTTCTTAATTTAAATTTTTCCAAACTAATATATATTTTTCCATAAGATTTGAATCTCTTAATCCAAAATTTTCCAAACTAATATATTTTATCCATAAGATTTTAATCTCTTAGTCTAAATTTTAAGTCTTATTTGACCTCTCATACAGAGGTTGATTGTCATTCTTCCAATGACGATGGCTCATTATAGTGTATAGCGCGGCAGGTCCATTCTAGCATAAACATGAACTAATCTAACTCTAAGTTTCCCAACTCGTCATGTTCTACTTTCCCTCATGATGGGTCCGTTCTCATGCTATTGGCCTACTACCCCTAGAGATAAGAATCTCTTCATATTTGAGGTATGGCATTATGGGTATATCCTTTCCGAAAACTCTTCATTTTTCTTGTTTGTTAGTGGGCAAAACCACTCCCTTTGCATGTTTGCTGGATGAATATATATCCCAAGGGAAAGAAGTAGCTCAGGAACCTACCCCACCATCGATTGACTTCAATGATGGCCACAGAAAGGTAGATCTATCTCATTTTCCAGACATACCTTTATATTATGCTTCTCTGGAGCTTTAAGCAAATTTCTGCATACTTTCATGTAGAAAGAGTTTGTCAAGCATGTCAAAATTCTAGAATGCTAATTCACTACAATTACAAATTATTCACTACAATTACAAATTTTGAAAGAATTCAAAATTTTTATTACTAATATCTATTCCAAAATTTATGGCACTGTGTTCAGGATAGTTGAATGCACAATGTTTGCAGCTCACTGGAAGCCCATTTTATAGTAAACTAGGAGCTACGGTAAGATTAGCATGCTTATCATCTTATGGTCCTTCATCCTAAGAAAATGAAAACTATAGCGTGGAACATTATGTTTCTCTTAATTTTCTGTGTAACAATCTTTCATTTTTAATAGGCATGGAAGAATGGACATAAATCCAGGTGGAGCAGAGTTTAATCGATATGACATGAGAGTAGTGATCAAAATTGAACCCTTCCGACCCCTTTCAAGGGGTTAAAACTTATCCTAGAAAGGTAGTTAAAAAAAAATAAAAAAATAAAAAGACCTTCAAAAATAATTTAAATCTTTGAAACCACTTGTCATTTATGAAGGGAAACAAATATCATAAAATGTCAAAAGAAGGGCCATATTTTGAACAACCCATCAATGTCATCACTTCCAATGTTTGATTGGTCAATGAGTCTTGTTCATCACAAACTACTTTCCTTTGACATCTAAAGACTAAAATAATCTCTATTATAGTTGGATTTTATCTATTCCATGCTTAGTGTACTCTTCGATAATGTAAATAAATATCCTACACCATATTGGTGTATGAACCGTTTTATGTGTCACTTAATGAAACCTTCCGAAAGAAACTGACACCTTGTCTTTGTGAACCCCCACTTGAATTCTTGTGTTATGAGCATTATCTATTCTTCTCAATATGAGAATTGACATCACATGTCTACATACTTCATGATTTTGAATCCCACACTAGTTATAATTCCATTTGCTCTGTTATCATTGTCTCTGACACTAACCATAATGTCATTTCCTTTGTTATCTTTGCCTCCTCTCTTAGCTTTGTAAAAATCCAAAACAATTAGTCATATGTTATGGAAGTAAATTGTAATGACATTGGGAAATTATTAGTAAGATTAATTACAAATGAGTTTCTCAATGCCAATTTTGAAGAGAAAACAATAGACATTCATTGAACCTAGGGAAAACAGATCATTTTTTTTTCTTCATATTCACATATTCCATCTCTCTAATAGTACCTAACATGTTGATTCTTAGTTATTTTATTGCATTCATAATGGTATGTGTTTCCTTGTTAATATTCATGACATGTTTATAGCTTTGGTATCTAATATGATTATTATTTCAGCACATTGGTGGGTCTCTCAACCACTAGGTACATAATTCATGGCTTCCTCACTAATACAATAGATAATGGGAACACAACAAATAATTAAGAATTGGATGTAATTCTCTCAACAATCCATAGATGTGGTATAAATTTGGTCAATTTTAGATATGAACTTGCACAAAGTGAACCTTGTCAACATCAAAAAACTTAAAGTTGGGATTAAAACAATGATAATTATGATTTCTTTCATTCAATTTATAGTATCATCAAATCCTCATTCATTTTTTCTTGAGAATGTCCACTCCCTTTTCCCCGATTGTATGCATATTTATCTATCACACACTTTCACTTTCTTCTTCTTCTTTCTAGCAATATTGACATTAGTGTAAAAATACTTAGCAAATATTTTGAGAATGCTCAATAGTTCTCTTTTCCCCAACCTCATCCCAAGCCCAAATTTAAGGAGATGTATCCTTTGTAGAATTAATGCTTGGAATGAAATTTTTGAAGCTAGATAGGAGGCCTAAGAAATATAGGGAAAATGTACAACATAATTTGTATTATCATCAAACTTGTTCATTAGAGATTATATTTGAACATCCTAGTCTTTCATACATTTTCGCATGGTTTGAGAGATAAAGATCGAGCAATCAATATCATCAATAAAAATAACATACTTGATGTTCTTGATGTGTAATTTCTTTTAGTTTCATGTTTCTATGGATATTGGGAAGCTCCAAATCATAAACATGTTACCTTAATTAATAAGGAATTTCTAGAGGCCTATAAAAAAATTAGGATCTCTTTGTTGCTTTTATGATATTTTGATAGAATATCACCTTTCCTTTAATAAAGATCTAAATATATACTACAATTTATTTTGTTCTAATGAAATCTAGAATGAACTTGATTCCCATGGTTAGGCACGATTAGGGTATGCCCAAAATATTAATATAAGAAACAATTGGCCTCCATCATATGGATACATAGTTTACATCCTCTTTTAATGGGTATCCACAAAAATATTTGATTCTGTAATTGTGTCTAGAGTTTTGTATTGTCATTTTTAACACTTTTAAATTCCTCGAAAGAAAAATGGTCCAATGTTTACCATTTATATTATTATTAATGTATATATAACCCATCAAAAGGTTATATTTGAAATTACAAAGTATGTTTATTATTTTTTATTGAAACTTCTACTAATCTATTTGTTTGTTACATTTTAACATTTGAAATAACTAAACGGAAATGGGTGAGTGGACCAAGTTGGTGGATGATAAAGTGGAAATGGGGTGACTAGGAATGCGCACTCCTAACAACACGTGCATGTTTCTAGGAATGTGCACATGTTCCTGATGTGACAGGTTCGGAAAACCCCGAACCACCACTCAACAAACCACATAAGCATGTTCCCAAGAATGCATGCGCGTTCTCAAGAATGTGTGTGCATTCCTAAAAAATATGTGTACAAGAACATGTGCATGTTCTCTAAAACAAATTGAAATAAAAATAATGCGTGCGTGATTTAGGAACACAAACATGCTATTTTTATTTCATTTTTTTGTAGAAATG
>ML781819.1:266638-322659 GCA_009831015.1 Picea engelmannii
GCAAGGGGTGTCCAGAATTGGATGTGGGTCGTAGATCGGGGCGCTTTAATCCCAGCCATTCAAATTTGCATACTCAATTATAGACCCCCTCCCTTCCCATTAAAGGAATAATAGCAAGGGGGGTTCGAAATTGGTCCTCGTCCGTAGATCTAAGCGCGCACATCATGGCCACCCAAATCCACGCATCCTTTAAGTCATATGCATCGGATCACTGAGACTTAGGAAAAATGGGTTTTTGACCCATTTCTTCCCACTTGATCGCCAAAAGGGGGCACTCCTTAGGGAAAACACCACCCCTACATGTTTATGTTATAACATTAGGCTCCATGGGAGATGGCACGGCCCTTGCGGGCTGCCAAGAACAATGTTGCAGCTTCAGTGCCTAGATGTTGGGCTATGGAGTCCCTTATGAAGCTGAAAAACAAACAGGAAAACAATATTTACAAAAACTAAAGAGTCATTCATTTTTCAAAAAAAATACTTTTTCAGGAAATGCCCATTCATAGGGCCATTAAAAACTTCTTCGCCTTTCAAATCCTACAACCTGTAGGTATTATTTCAGAACACTTCAGAGATTTTGAAGGGCCCAATCCAAAGGGATTCAAACTTGTTGTGTTTGCCTTTATCCTACCTGGGTGCATCCCACTTAAGCACCAAATCTCCCAGCTCAAATTCCTCCTTTCTAACCTTCCTGTCAAAGGCTTGCTTGATATTCTGTTGATGACTGTGAGCTTTGTCCATTACCTACTCTCTGGTCTGTTGCACCTCCACTAGTTGATGCATTCTTCTGATCATGTCATGAGGCTCTCCTTAGCAGTCCTGGAAGAATTTTGCTACAGGTAAATCCAGTTGAGAAGGGAAGACTACTTATGTCGCATATACTAGTTGGAAAGGGGAGATGCCTAGGGACCTTCTTGGTGTCACTCGATCAGCCCACAGAGAAAATTTTATCTTTGAATCCCATGCCTTCTTGTTGTCTTCTAATAGCCTTTTGATAATCTTGATTAGAATTTTGTTAGAAGACTCAGCCAATCCATTTCCTTGGGGATAATAAAGAGTGGAGTGAATTAATGAAATCCCAAACTGCTCACACAACTTGATCAATGGCTCAGATTTGAAGGATGCATCATTGTCAGTGATGATTCTATTTAGGCAACAAAACCTTTCTATGATGTCTCTGAGAAAGCCAATGACCACTTTTTGTGAAGCACTCCAAGTGGGGATGGCTTCTATCCATTTGGTGAAATAATCTGTTATAGTTAAGATCCACATGTGTTGTCCACTGGATGTAGGATGAATCTTTCAAATGAAATCCAATCCCCATTGTTGAAAGGGTCTTGAAGCTACTACAGGTTTTAATGGAAGAGATTTGAGTTGTTGCTTTCCTGAGAATTTTTGACATTTGATGCAGGCTCTGACTTCTCTGCAGACATCAATAAATAAGGTGGGCCAATAGTATCTAAATCTAAGAATTTTGTAAGCTGTATTCTTCCAGAAGTGGTGTCCCCCACATAGGTTGTCATGAAACTCATATCTAGTTCTTTGGGCCTCCTGTGGGTTCAGACATCTCAGAAGCACTCTTAAAGGATCTCTCCAATATAAGATCTGGTCAATAAGGAAATACCTGATTGCCTTGAGATTTAAATCTCTTGCCTTACTCTTCCACATTCCATCAGGAGGCTTTAATTCTTGCCGAAAATATATAATGTCTCCATACCAGGTGCATTATGTTAATAGAGGATTGTCTTGAGGATTTCCATCAGACAACTCAGCGTGTTGATTTTCTAAGAAAATGTTGATGAAGATTTGAGAGCTCTCACTAAGGCATAGGCATGTTTCTCAATGATGTCATATTTGACCTCTGCATCCCTCAATGCCCTGCTAAAGAAGGAGATAGGTTCCTCCAAGCCTTCATCATTTTTCTGCAACAGAACAACAACCATTGTATCAAAGGAAGAAAAAGAAAATATTAGGAAATCCTTGGAATAATTAGGACTGATCAACATAGGTTCCTTAGTTAATGCATTTTTTATTTGGTTAAAAGATTATTTGGGCTCAATAGTCCATTTTATTTCATTTCCCTTCCTGAGCATGACTGTGATATGCTTCACCAATTCAACAAAATTTGAGACAAACCTCCTCAGAAAGTTAATCTTCCCCAAGAAAGCCTAGACTTATTTTTTGGACCTGGGAAGTGACAGGGTCTGAATTGCCTCCACTATGCTCGGATCAATTCTCACTCCCTCTGCTGATGCTATATGGCCAAAAATATTTCCCTCCTTCATGGAAAATAGAGACTTCTTGGGATTTAAGGAGAGGCCAAACCTTCTGCATTTCAAGAAAACCTTCCCCAAGCGACAACAATGCTCTTTATCAGATTTGGAGAAGATTGTGATGTCATCCATATAGATCACCACAAATTGATATTTCTCCCCAATGAAGGCTACATCCATGGATCGGTGAAACGTTGCCCTTGCATTCATCAATCGAAAGGGCATTTTGGCATACATGAATATACCCCAAGGAGTTGTGAATGTTGTTTTATCCTTGTCTTCAGGAAAAACAAAGATCTTATTGTAGCCAGAAATCCATCAATCATTGAGATTATGGATGCCCCTGTTACCCTCTGCAATACCTGTTCCATCTTTGGTAGAGGGAAATTGTCCTTCTTTCAGTTCCTGTTCAGATTTCTGAAATCAACACAGATTCTGATCTCTCCACTCTTCTTCCTCACTGGGACCAGGTTGGCCACCCATTTAGAATATCCCAAAGGGACAATGATTTGGGAATCCAACAATTTCTTTACCTCCCTTTCCATGACAAGCGACAACATATGATTAATCTGTCTTAGCTTCTTTCTTAATGGCTTGGCCTCCTCCTTCAGTGGGATCTTATGCTCAATTACAAATGTGTTATATGTTCTAAGGTATTCATAGGTCCAGGTGAACACATCAGAAAATTCTCTTAATAGCTCAGTATATTCACCCCCCCTGCTCCTTTGACAGGCTGTTGGAAAACTTGACAAACTTGGGATTCTCCTTTGTGCCAATGTTGCACTCAGCCACCTTTGCATCCTCCTTTGAGTTGTTGCCTTTTATTTCCACATCATTGTTTTTGAACAGCCTTTCCAAAGGGACCAACCCCTTTGGGATGTGATTTCTAGTAAAATGAACAATGTGATGATCAACAATCATGTTCAGAAAATAACCAACATGAAAATCTGCTTCAGAATCAGGGTCTTGGTCAATGTGCAGTGTTGAAAATTCATTAACAGTTTCCAGGAATCTTTTGATTTCAAGGTCATCCTCAAAAACCTTCTAATGCTTGACATTGTCAGGTATGGAGGGCCTGTATTTCACTTCTATGTCATACCTGAGCCTGGGTGGCAGGGGAATTTTGAAATTGCTTGCTGAAATAGCTAGAGAATCAACAACAATGTTTTCTTCCCCTGGAATGAATGATATATTGAAATCTAGGAAAAAATTGTCAATGAGGTCCCATACTTCATTTATGTAACTCCTCAGCTAAGGATGCTTGGCCTGATAGATGCTTCTGACCTACTGGATGATTAACTCAACATCACCAAACACTGATATTTCCTTTATTCCCATATCCTTTGCAACTCTCAATCCCTAGGTAAGAGCTTCATACTTTGCCACATTGTTGGTAAATTCAAACTCTAATTTGTATGACATAGATATGGTTTCATGAGAAGGGGAAACAAAGACTATTCCAGCACCTGCACCATCTTTAGAAGAAGCTCGATCAAAGATAATTTTCCACACAGAACTTGTTAAAGGAGAATCCTCATGGGGGATGATTGGCTTGTTTATAAGTTGAAGAGGAGGCTCAGGGGTGTTGGTGAGCTGCAACACACTAGATCCAAAATCACTGTCAAGGGAAAATATGGGATGATTGGTGGGATTTGTTTCATCACTTACAATGTAATCCAACTGAGCCTCTATGTACAATCTTTTGTGCTCCCCTACAAAGACTGGAATGGTAGAATAGGTTAGGTCCATCTGAAAGGTTCCCCCAAGTATTTTTATCCAAGATCTTGACAACACCATGCCAAACTTAGGAGGAACATCAGCTACCAAAATGTCCATGACCACACTCTTCATGGGCAGCTGAAACAAGGTTACCACCAGATATTTGATAACTCCAAGACATTTCACTCTCCTAGAGTCAAAAGAGTACAAATCATGATAGGCCTTTGTGACTTCCATTCCGAGATCTTCCATGACAGTTTTGGGCATGAGGTTATGAGATGCCCCAAAATCCATCAGAAAATTATGCAACACCTTGTCACGAATTCGAGAAGGGAAGGTCTCAGCGAGCTTCCACACCTTTAGATTTGATCCATAGTGACCTTATGGGTCCTTTTTCGCATCCATCCATCAACAAAGAGAGGTTTGTTCTCATTTTTTTTGATGATTTATCACATTTTATTTGGATCTGCTTTCTCAGAAAAAAAATCAGAGGTCTTTCAACACCTCAAAGATTCCAAAGCCTTGGTTGAGACACAGTCCGAAAAGAAGATCAAATTATCCCAAACTAATAATGGGGGAGAGTATGTAAATCACGAGATCCATAATATTTTCCATGCGGTAGGGATTTAGTTGTAGCACATAGTTCCCCATACTCCTTAGCAAAATGAAGATGTTGAGCCGAAAAACAGATCGTTTAAGGAGATGTCATCTTACATGTTGCATGCAAAGTCACTACCACAGAGACTATGGGCCGAAGCACTTAATTGTGCAACATACATCCAAAACAGATCTCCCCATTTATTTGTCAAGGATAAGACCCCCTATGAGGCTTGGAGCGGCCTCAAACTGGAAGTGACCCACTTTCACATTTTCGGTCCATGTGCATGGACCCAGATTCCCTTTGAAGAGAGGAAGGAACTTGATCCACAAAGAACTGAGTGCATTTTTCTTGGCTACCCTAACAGTGTGAAGGAATATAGGCTTATTGATATTTCCTTAGATTGCTCATCATTGAGCATAGTGTCCAATTCAAGGAAAGTGTCTCGCATGCACCTCAATAGTCGCATACAGACACCTTCATTCTTCCACCTGAACGAGATGATGAGCATGCACATGCTGAATTTTATTCAGACGAGAGTTATGATTCAGAGGAATCAGATGATTCAAATTCATAGTCAGTAGAGTCGGATGCAGAGTCAGAGCATCCAAATGTAGTTGCACAACCAAAGCAGAGGAACAAGTGGGCACATACTACTCTTCAAGATGGAGGGGATCTCGTTCGTGATCCAGCCGATACTAGGAGGAATCGATCTGATTTCGAGGAGACTCCTGTTGCACTCACTTCCACTGAACCATTTCCCTCCAGGCATCTTTTCTTGGTTCAATCCTCATATCCACAGTTTTATGGCGAGGCCGCTGGAAATCCCTTTTGGGAATCCTCCATGCAGGAGGAGTACAACTCCCTCCTCGAGAACCAGACTTGGGATCTAGTTCCCCTTCCTTCTAGGAGGAAACTTGTCATATGTAGATGGGTCTAACGGACCAAGAGTGCAGCGGATGGACATATTAGCAGATACAAATACAGGATTTTTTCCAAAGGCTTTCAGTAGGTTCATGGTATTGACTATGATGAGACCTTCTCTCCATTAGAGAAGATGGATTCCATACAATTGGCACTTGCCATTGTAGCAACCAGAGGATGGGAATTTCATCAGATGAACGTGAAGAATGAATTTCTTCATGGCGATCTCTCTGAGGAGATCTAAATGGATCAGTCCTAGGGATTTATTCAAGACTTATATTTGGTCTGTCGACTGAAGAAGTCACTTTATGGCCTCAAGCAGGCTCTGAGGGCAAGGTATTCCACGATGGACTCCTACCTGTTGTCACAGAACTTTGTAAGTTGTAAATCAGACCCAAATGTATACATGCTCAGGACGGATGATTCAATTCTACTTTAAGTTTTGTATGTTGATGATTTTATTATCACTGGTTGCTCGACTTCAGCGACTGTTGTAGTCAAGAGGATTCTGCATGATAGGTTTTTGATGATGGACATGGGTCCATTACACTTATTCCTTGGACTTGATATCAATCATGATTCATCAAGCATAAAATTGTCTCAATCCAAGTAGGCATGAGATTTCCTTGAGATATTTCACATGGCAGACTGCAAGTCTACTCCGACTCCTTTCCTATCAGGAGTCAAACTTGAGGATGGAAAGGAGACTCCACTAGTTGACAACACATTGTACAGACATCTAGTGGGGATTTTGTTGTATCTCACACACTCCAAATCAGACCTCTCATATTTAGTTGGCGCAGTTTCCAGGTTCATGAAGGAGTCACATGAGCTACATTGGAAAGATTCAAAGTGTATCCTTTGATATGTACAGGGCACCATCACCTTTGGGATTCATTATGCATCAAACTCTACATTATATATCATCAGGTTTACTGATTCTGACTACGCTGGAGATAGCATTGATTGCAATTCCACATCTGGTTACTCACTCAGTCTTGGTTCCAGGCCTGTCTATTGGTTGAGCAAGAGGCAAGCTGCCATTTCTCTATCTTCAGTCGAGGTAGAGTACATAAGTTTAGTTAACATAACCATTCAAGCTATGTGGCTACAACATTTTCTCATTGATTTGGGCATTCAGTTTCATCGATCAATCGTCATAGGTGTGACAGCTAGAGCACTCTAAAGTTCTGCAGAGATCTAGTTCAGAGGCAGGGGATGAAGCACATCGACATCCACATGCACTACATCCGGGACATAGTACATGAGGGGATCATTGACTTACAATTTTTTCCTTCGGAAGAATAGACGATAGACATATTCACCAAGACCTTCACTGAGCAGAAGTTCCATTCTCTGCAATGTCATCTTGGAGTGAAGGATATAGTTTCCTAGCAACTGTAGTTCATCTTTTTACATACATTATACCTTGAGGGGGGGGTTTCCCATGAGGTTTTCCCTCTTTCCTCACTTTATTTTCAGTGTATATTTTGTACTTGGGTACTGTTATTGCGCAGTTTGTATTTTAGGTCACAAGCTATAGGATAGAGGACAAACTAGCGTAACAGGAACCTTCCCCACCCAATGTCACCTCGATGGGGAGGTTCTTTATGTTTAGGGAGGTTATCCCAGAGGAGACGTCCCCGGTAACCTGGGGTTTGAAGAGGCAATGGATACAAGGTTAAGTGTTTAAGATTTCCCTCCTCTCACCTCAATGGGGAGGTTCTTTCTGTTTAGGGAGGTTCCTGTTATGCTAGTTTTTCCTCTATCCTATAGCCTGTGACCTAAAATACAAGATGTGCGATAACAGGTACCTAATATGGCCTTGTTGTCGAGACCCAATCTTTATTTTCACCATAGTGATGTTTGGGGGGGTGTTGGAGTTACTTTACACACACCTAGGATTTATTTGTCCTAAGGTTTTTCCTTGTTTATTAGTTATAATTGGTCATTATCCAGTCTCCTATAATTTAGGGGAGAATATTCCACCTGGAAAATATTCTCTTTCAGTTGACACTTCAATTTGACTAGTTGAGTTGAGTTTAGATGTTGCATTGGTTTTGTCACCATGCAACATCGGGATCATCACCATGATTATTTGACATTTCATTGGTATCATCACCAGAGTGGCACATTATCCTTGATTCCTTGATTTAACTTCTCACTACTCTTTGTTTAGTCAATTAACTAAAGACTAGTTGACTAGTTAACTCAACTAGGTGGCAGTTCACTCCCATAATTATTGGTGTGTGTCCAGATCACTCTATACCACCACTATGGTGCATTGGTTATCCTCCAGTCGAACTCATTGATTTATACAGAGTATATCATGTGTAAATTATTCATTATTCACAATGGTTAATGAGAATTATTCCATTCTTTCTCTGCTTCTTCTTCTTTCTCAAATTATCTTTGCAAATGTGTGTATTATTGTTTAGCTAGATCTATTATATGCAGGTTCAACACATTTACAAGAAATTACACTTTTGTCTATGTGTTTTTCTATAGCAATGGACTGTTGGTGTGGTTGTGCAAGAAACAAAAGGTAGTCTCCTTATCGACTACAAAAGAAAAAATATCGTGGCATCATTTAAGCAGATATTGAAGCAGTCTGGAACTGCCAACTTTTAGGTGAACTTGGATTTCCTGTTGAATCCTCGACTACAATATATTGTGAAAATAAAAGTGTTATATAGGTTTTTGACAACCTTGTTTCCCATGGTAAGATGAATCATATTGAGCTTCATGCTCACTGTTTGAGAAAATTAGTACATGAGAAAGTTGTCTCTCTTAAATATTGCAAAACAGATGAATAGGTTGTTGATATATTTACCAAACATTTTTCCTTAAGCTAGATTTATCAAGCTATGTACAATTCTTGAGCTTCAGGAAGATGAAATTATCGGGGGTCTCAGGATGACATAATTTCACCTCCTAAATATTCAGAGACGTGTGTTGATGGGGGGTGTTGGAACATCAAGAACTAATGGTTCATCACACTTCTCCTAGATTTAACCAGTCGAGTGGTTTACCTACATATGGATACATTCGGTTGGGAAGTTGAACTACATTTGTATAAAATCGGTCCAACGGTCGAAATAAATCTGGATATAGTCTATCAAGCGATCGACCATATATATACATTAATCAATCAAGTATTCGACATGTTTTTCGATCGAACAATCGATGAAGAGTCGAAGATAGTCGGGCGGTCGATTGACCATCCCAAAAATTGAATACGATTTGATTGCATGGACGGTCGGGTTGAGCATCCTTGTCAAGCCGACTAGACAACATAGATTTTATAGAGTCAACTCTAACAACCAACAATTATATGTGGACAACATTCTCCCAATTTTATGGAAGTTGGTTAGATCTTGAGGTTATAAATAGTAGACCCCTTGGGTCATTATCATCAAGCAATCAATATCAAGGTCCTGTATGAATTGTGATGTTCTGATCATAGTGTTATTTTCTTGAGTGTTGTAATGGTGTCTTTAGACACCACCTTTGTCTTCAAAATTTTATTCCATCTTTGATTATTTGTAGAATTGTCTATCTTTTTCATAACAGGTTCCACCCTATTCCCCGACACTCCCAATACATATTTCCAATTTTAAAACCCCTATTTTTACTAGATATCCCTTGTTTTTACCAAACACCCTATTATATACACCTGAATACCTCTAAACCCCCTCATACCTTGCATACCCCACAATACGTACAATATATTGACTCTTTTTTTCACAGTTTTAAAACCCCCTTTATGAATGAACATGATAATATATTGGTCAACAAGGTGAAGCACCCAAGGAATGGATAAAGTTTATGTCATATGTCAATATTGGTTAATTATGGGTGTCCTTCAAAATATTCAAGATGATTTTTTTCATTAAATAAGATTTCCAAATGCATAAAACTATATATTTAACACTAAGGAATTATAGTCATTTATGTTTTTTTCATATATGTTTTATTATTGAATTATTTTAATTTAGTTTCTATGTAAGTCATAGGTCTTGTTGTACATATTATTATATATGTGTGTTAATGGATGGGTGTTGAGATATGCTTTTCCATAGGATTTTAATGGTAGAAATCTCTAGTTTCGAAAAACAAAATTACTTTAGTTTTTCTCTACCCATATTTGACATGGGATTTTATTTCAGGATTTTAATATATTCACGGGATCACGTGTTGTATTTATAGGCCTTTCATTTTGTTTATTTTAGATTTATTTGTGTTGTGTTTATTTTATGAGTTTAATGAAGCTCTACCCATTTAGGGGAAATTTGAGGTATAAAATGGGCCTCCTAAGGAAAATAATAAAATAATAGTTAAAATAATAAAATAAGAGTTATGAATTTTCAAGGGTAGATGAAGAAAACTACTTTTTTTAATCATATTTTGGAATTACATCCTTATAGGTTTACTCAAATTGCAAGTGTAGGCACTCGTTGGATGTAGAATTAAATTATGCAGCCAATGAGTAGCCATTATGCATACTTTTGATATGCCCACGGTGAGATAAACTACAAATACATGAAACATAAACATGTTTCTTCAAAATACATTTGAATCAGAGTAGCATAACATATTTTTGTTGATTTTGTTATGATACTCTGATCCATTCAAAATCATAGATAACAATTCATGTAAAGAATCCTTCACCATCTCTATATTCCCACAATCAAACTTGCATTCATCCATGTTGATCCAAGTGGATCTTTTGACCGATAAATATGATGTTCTCAAATGTTGATGAAAAGCTCTCCACGTCGAAGAGATTGAATCGAGATATTTCCAAAAAAAGTTGAACAAGCTTAAACAGATGCCATATGAGAAATTTATGGTGTTCTGAAGTTTTGTCCAAATAGGAAAAAATTATGACAGGGTTGATACATGGCATCATCAGTGACACGGCACATGGAAGTATGGATATGATAGGTGGTTGTATATATGTTGATGCGACATGCTAACTAGATGATATGGATGTTGATGTGGCATGCTAACTGGACGATATGGATATTGATGTGGAATGTTGACATGGCAACTGACTGTATAGAGTACATGGATGCCACATGGACCAATCAGAGGTCGCCACATGGCAGCCCCATTTTTTCCAAAAGGGGCTTATCAACCCCAGAAGGATCGGGTATGTGGATCCAACCCCCAACCTCCACAGAAAAAAGACATGTCCCACCATTGTGCCACTAGTGTCACTTATTATGGATAGCGACACAACTTATATTTAAACTCTAATTGTTATCCATTACCCAAAAGTGGACGATTCGTGGGATTGACCCCACGACCTCCACCCAACAATCCAACATTTTTAACCAATGTGCAAAACATACAACTTGTTAAGCCATGCATATATTATAATAATTAAACTGTAATATTTGCATAGGCCGAAAAATCACAATGGGTCAATATTCGACCCCATGAACTCCAACTTTATAACCAAAGGATTTTACCATTGCACCACACACTGCATTTTTGGAAGATTTTCTCGTACAGGGATAATTAAGCATGGATTTTGTCTATCTAGTTTTGAAGAAAATGATGTTTGTAGCCATTTTCTTGGCAACTCGAGGGTCAGAAGTGGTTTTCAAAAATACCACATCCCGTAAAGTGGATATGAAGACAACTTTGCTTGCATCTTGGAGACCTAATTGATGTAATAAGCATTTTTGCATCTTTTAATGGATCACACACTCATTGGAAGCGAACCCACAGACGTATCCCAATGTAACATCCCGCTCTAGCGCACTGAGTGAACTTATTCTTTGAGGACACTTGCTCCCAAGTGATCTAGATTACTATGCTATTAAAAATTTTGATTTTGATTATGAGGCATTATGGGTTGATGACATGTTGTTTTACTGCATTGACATAGACAGGTTCTATTGACTCAGTTTACTGAGTGTGCAGGATTTTGGACCTCAAGGATGCAGAGGAATCGATGGAACCCCTTGGACTCCGTATCGAGTCAGGGAGTGTACCATTAGGGTTTGATTGTTTTACTGTGATATTAGTGCATCTGATTAGATGATATGATATGGATATGTTCTGACATGATTTGTTGATGATGCAGGTTGACGATAGCTTGCCAACCAGACTCACTTGTGGAGTAAAGGGGTCATGCATGACTACCAAAGATGTTGAGGGAGAGGTGTGGACAACATCCCTGCCACAACCTACTAGCACTCCCGCCATGGCTCAAACTGTAGGTTAACGTTTACCTAGTTCGAGAGGACCGATGATGCTGTGAGGGAAGACTGCGAGAGTCGCTCACGATGATTCTAAGGGGCATGTGATAAGGCAGGGGACTTATTCCTTAGAGGCCCTTAGTCTCCCACAAGTTCACTTTGCGGAGTATTGACTCCAGGGGTTTTTTATGTCTACCAAGTCGGTCAAGAGGTAAGTGAAATCCTTGGAGCACGTGGTGCATCATGAAGGGCATGTCGCGCAAGAAAAATGGAAAGAGGCGAGTGGCACCCTTGGAGCACCTAGTGCGTCCTGAAGGGCACGTTGCATTGTTTTGATAAATGAATGAACCTAGACAACCTTAGGACGAATAACATGTTAAGTATTTAAAAAAAAAAAAAAAAATTTCCCTAATTAAATGTCGCCGAGTACAAAATTTAAGATCTAAGTCTAACTTACGCTAGTGGTAAAATTTTGTCTACCTATAAAAACAATTAATAATAATTAAAATAAAAACAACTTAAATAATAATTATGATCTTCGTAAAATCTTGTAACACGAAGGGAGTAAGAAATTTAAATTATTCATAAAAAATCAGTTGGAATTAATTGTTTTATCTTTTTGATAATTTAAAATATACTAACTAAATGATAGAAGGGAAAAAGGGTGAAATTCCACACCTGCCTTTTTGAGTTCTAATTAAAAAGGGGAAAGAGGGAAACTCTAAAATTTTAGGAAACTAGAAAAAGAGGTAAACATAAAAAGGAAAAAAGGGGAACTTAAGGGAAAAAGAGGAAGCTCAAACTTAGTAAAGCATCTACCATTTAAGAGCTTTCTAATTTAAACTAAACTAGCAATTTAATAAAAGGGAAAGTTATTAAAACCTGTAAGAAAATTTGGGGACACCTAGGAGTGATTCTAGGAGTAACTCTAGGTGGGTGAGGGAAATAAAGATAACTAATTAATTAAAGAAGTTAATTTATGAAGGAAGGAAGGGGATGGGTGAAAATTGTACGGGGAGGAATTTTTAGGAAATTAATTATAAAAACTTAACTAAAAGAGAATTTTTGGAAAGTAAGGAACCACAAAACTCTATATAATGAAGGGAGGTGATGGAGGTTGGATCATCTTCTGTTTGCATAACGTTACGCTGCAGAAATATCTACTTGAATGATTTAACTTGTGGAATTTGGGATACCCAGCTCGGTAAGGAGTGGTAGCTCGACCTTGCGAGGCGAGATGGGAGCTAGTCGAAATCTATGGATAGTGAGTGTGTGGCCCCTTTGCGGCTCGGGGGGCTAAGGGGGAAGAAGAGTACCCCTAGCATTGGCTGGGAGGTACCGGTGAAGTCTCAACGGTCGACGAGCTTGAGCTGCATGGAACATGGGGGATGTCATTCAGAGTGGGCAATCATGCAACAGTACACTCTCTTCATTTTTGTATGGTAGAATGTATTAGAACTTATGCTTGGACCTGCTTATTTAATGGAAAAGTAAACTGATGTTTTTTTTTTTAAATTGATGACTGGACTTTCCTTAGCCTAGCTCGATGGTTGTTGACTCCCATGGCCTTCGTTTTCCCACATGTCTTGACCACCTTGTTGTGTTGATTGTGACCTTCATGGTTGTTTAGCCTTTGTCCCTAGCTCACCAGTCCTCACCTAAGCAGTTGGCCAGGAGCCTGATCTACAGTCGTCACCTTAGCGTTAAAATACCTATGGATCTCAACGCCCTGCTTTTCTGTGCGAGGATGATGAGAGAAGGACAAACCTGTTAGTTGTCTACCCTTGATGTTTGTCCCTAGCTGATTGTTGATTCTGCCATCTAGCAACGACCTCTATGTGTGGATTATCTTGTGTCTTGGTTGGTTTTCTCTATGCCTTGACTGATAGAAACCGCGACAATCATTCCATGACCTTTCCCATCAGATCCTTGCATTCTCTTACTGTTGTCTGCGTTGTATTGGTGTTATAGCATTGGAAGCATGAATCGATTTCCGACCTGCAAATTTTTGGGTATTCTGGCAATGAAAAAAAATTGAATTGATTTCAGGTCTACTTTTTTATAATGGTATTCTGGAAATGGAAAAACGTTCTTATTTGTTATTCTTTTCTGAATTGTATTGGTACTCTAGAAATGGGAAGAACGTTTGATTTCCTATCTCCATTTTATATTGATGTCTGGGAGATGAAAAACGTTTTTTTGTATTCTTGTCTGCATTGTATTGGTACCCTGGGAATGGGAAAAATGTTCGATTTCCTATCTGCATTTTATATTGGTGTCCGGGAGATGAAAAACATTTTTGTATTCCTGTGTGCATTGTATTGGTACTCTGGCAATGGGAAGAACGTTTGATTTCCTATCTGCATTTTATATTGGTGTCGGGGAGATGAAATTTTTTTTTTTGTATTCCTGTCTGCATGGTATTGGTACTCTGGCAATGGAAAGAACGTTTGATTTCCTATCTGCATTTTATATTCGTCTTCGGGAGATGAAAAACGTTTTTTTGTATTCTTGTCTACATTCTATTGGTACTCTAGCAATGGGAAGAACGTTGGATTTTCTATCTGCATTTTACATTGGTGTCCGGGAGATGAAAAATGTTTTTTTTGTATTCCTGTCTGCATGGCATTGGTATCCTGGCAATGGAAAACGAATTCATTTCCATGTCTGCATTTTGCCAGCGTTTTTCCCTTTTAAATGATAATGGAAACATTTAGTTCCTTCTGGTATGTTTTGGGCACATCATTCTGCATATTTAAAATACAAATAGCCATGAATGTCCTTCTGGCGTGTCCCTGTACATGTTTTTCCCTTTTAAATTGAGATTGTGATCATTATTTAAATGCTCACAAATTGTCCATTCAAAACATCACTGATTTTGATGTTTAATTGCCCACAATTTTTGCGTTTAAAATGTGAAGAGATTGTTGTTAATATTACTCACATTTTTTCTTTTAAAGATTGACTTAGATTGTTGTTTAAATGCCCACAATTTTGCCTTTAGAATGTTACTGGAGCTTGTTGTAATTAGCCATGATTTTTCCTTTAGAATGTTGCCAGAGCTTGCTGTAATTACCCATGATTTTTTCCTTTAGAATGTTGACTGAGCTTGTTGGAATGACCACGAATTTACCAGAACAATTGCTACAATTAACTGTCTTGTTAATTGCAATGTTAAATGCTATATTAATTGCCTTACTAAATGCCAGAACAATTGCTACAGCACTGTGAATGGTCAGCAGATTCCTACTTATTGATTAAATGCCACAGCGAGTTAAATGGTTAACAGTTATGTAAATTGCCTTGTTTTTGTGCTATTAATCGTTATGTTAACCGTCATATAAATTGCCTCACTACTGTTATATTAATTGTTATGTTAATTAACATTATAATCACCTTGTTAGTGCTATAATACTTGTTATGAAAATAGTCATGCAAACTACCTTGTTATTGCTCAATTAATTGATTATGTTAATGTTTATGTTAAATGCCTTGTTAACTGTTATAATAAATTGTTATGTAATAGATATGTAATTACCTTGTTGATTTTATACAACATTGTTATTAGCTGGCAGTTTCCTCCTCAATGATAATAAACAACTAGTGTGGTTAGTTCAGTCATTATATCTAGACTAATGTTGAGGTTTAATTTTTCATAAGTGCTATAGGTAGCATTCCACTTTAAGAATGTTAATGTTGTTATTCAAGTTTATGGTTAGTTCGATTTATAGATATCTCCTAATTGGTAACCCAGACTCGCTAAATTTGAGTCGTAATTCATGTTATTTTCGGTGGGTAACTCGTTGACTAATGAAATTTAGACTAGTTAATTGATCTGTAATTAACGCCAATTTAAGTCATAGATAACGACCTTTTAGCCTTGATTTATGGTTGTTGTTTAATATTTATTAACGCTTGTATGTGGTTTTGTAAACATTCAATGTGATTGGTTTTGCTCACTGTAAGGGTTCTAGTTACTTGTGTAATTAATTTCGGGTGTGTTGGGTTATTAGGATGATTGTCCTTAACTTAGTAGTCTTGGTATTTTTGTGTCGGGCGGGATGTAGACACCTCCTTGTTCCTCATAACATTCGCCAGTATTGAGACCTTAAATGTTCAAAATCGATGGGAACCTAGGCTTGAACATTGCTTATGTGTCCTGGAGGTCCTAACCATTGCAGAGTAGGACGAGCGGGTAGTCATTCTTATTCTTCATCAATTGAATGTCGTACATTGCTTTCAAGTGCTTGATGTGATTTTATGTTAGGTCATTATGTTTGTTGTGGCGTGAGTTGCATGCGTTGTGTTCGTCATCGTGTTGCAATGTTGAGTAACGAAATGGGAGGTTCGTTACATATGGTATCAGAGCGGGTTAAACACGCGAATTGGGATCGCTACGACTTTCATTGATATGATTTGATTATAAGGTTACTAATTGAATTGACTTGTATTCGTGCAGGTAGTCATGGTTAGAGGACGTCGCGGAGGCAGACGACGGGGTGCTAGGGGAGGAGGCGCAACACCTCCAGTAGCATCCACGCTTGAGGGGTCTAACCCCAGGGAGATGAACAGGTTCTCGGACAGGAGAAGATAACAGTTGGTGACGTAGTCGCAATGATGAGATCTTTTCAGTGCATGTCTGAGGCACTGATCAGTCGTTTGGAAAGAGATCAAGCCAGGGAGCTGGCACTCACTGAGGTTCCACTGCGCGCTCTGGTCGGTACTGGTAGCATTCACCGTGAACTCGAGAAGGTCAAATTTCCCAAGTTCTATGGTGCCCCGGACGGCGCAGCCGCTGAGGCATGGTTGGAGAACATGGCAATGTTCTTTGAACTTCACGATTATACCTCCAACATGAAGGTCTGCATGGCAGTCCTTCAACTAAAGGGGAGCGCTCTTCTATGCTCAAAGACGCTCCTACCAGAGCTTAACATGGCCGTCAAAGACGTGTCATGGGAACTGTTCGAGGAACAGTTCCAAGAGAGATACCTTTCAGAGGAATTCATTGAGTGTCATCTCAACGAATTCAACAACTTACGACAAGGCAGTCATATGGTGCCCGAGTATGAGGCCCGTTATATGGAGCTACTCCAGTATGCTCTGCATCTTAACAAAAAAAAACTTAATGTCAACAGGTTCATGTTCATCCCTAACAACAACATACGTGCAAAGGGCAGGATTTTGATGCCTCAAACTTTGCATGATGTCATCCAGAAGGCCCTCATAGCAGAGGAGGATCTTATCAGCAGGGGTCAGACCAGGAATCCAGCGAGACGGGTAGGGAAGTTGTCATCTGGAGCACAATAGCATCATACACCAGCTAGACATACATCGGGATATCGTGGCTTCCAGAGGGGATCCACTTTCACTATACGTCGGCGACCGACGCCTCAACAGTAAACACCTTATCGGGGACCACAGCATCAGCTGCAGCGTCGACTGCAGCAACACCAGTTTAGGCATGTTCAGTAAAACAGACCAGGATTCCAAGCCGGTGGGTCGTCACCTTCTACTTCGGGTACCAGGACTAGTGAGCCAAAGAAGGGGTATTGGACGTGTGGGGAACTACACTACCAACGCGACTACCCGGTGGAGAGGACTAGAGCGTCTAGATCAGTCGGACCCACCACCGTGGGAGATATGGGCAAGGCTCATCAGATTCATGCAGTGGTGAATAACCGCCAGGCAGAGCATCAGTCGACTGTGCTCGAGACGAAAGGTACCGTCGCTGACCAGACCCTTATTATTTTGATAAATGTCAGTGCTACCGAGAGTTTCATTTATGGTGCAACGCTAAAAAGGATTAAGGTAAAGGTAGTCGAACAGGACGAGTTTAGCTTCGTAGAGATGGCTTCAAGAGCCAAACAGAAGGTTAGAGGAGAGGTTATGGGTTGTATCCTTAACCTGGGAGAGTTTGTCACAAGGGACAACCTGTACATCACGATATTAGGATCTTATGATGTCGTAATTGTTATGGACTGGTTGGAATCGCATGAGGAGATACTCAACCCTAAGACAAAACGGTTGAGCTTGGTCGATGATGAGGGTCAAAGACGTGTGGTTATAGGATGAAACCATGGAGTTTCCCTGAGGTTCATCTCTTCCTTACAGCTACAGAAGAGCATGTGCAAGGGGTGGAAGCTTTATGCGATCCTTGCGTTAAACGAGAAGGGATTAGCGAAAGGTTTAGAACACCTTCTGGTGGTGAGAGAGTTTGTAGACGTATTTTCATAGGAGTTACCTGGGATGCCGCCGGAGAGGGAATTGTAGTTTACTATAGACCTAAAACTGGGAACAGAACCTATAGCTAGAATGCCTTATCGGATGTCAACCCTGAAATTACAGGAGTTAAGAATGCAACTGAAGGAGTTGTTGGACCTGGGACTGATATGTTCTAGTGTGTCACCATGGAGTGCACCTGTTATTTTCATACAAAAGAAGGATGGGTCGTGGAGGCTCTGCATTGACTATCGTCAATTGAACAATGCCATGATCAAGAATCAATACCCGTTGACAAGGATTGATGATCTGTTCGATCAAATGAAGGGCATGACAATGTTCTCAAAGATCGATTTGCGATTAAGGTATCACCATTTACGGATTAAGGAAGATGATGTCCCTAAGACCGCCTTTACGACAAGGTTTGGACATTACGAGTTTACTGTTTTACCGTTTGGACTGACAATCATCCCAAGGGTATTTATGAGATTGATGAATGGGGTGTTCCATGAGTACTTGGACAAGTTCATCCAAGTATTCATTGAAAATATTTTGATTTACTCTCGGACGACATAGGAGCATGATGAGCACTTGCGCTTGGTACTACATTGTCTGGGAGAGCACAAATTGTATGGGAAGTTATCCAAATGCTCATTTTATCAATCGAAGATCCACTACTTAGGGTACGTCATCTCCGGTGGAGGTATCGTTGTGGATCCAGCAAAGGTCGAGGCCATTATGGAATGGACTACACCGACGAATGTCCCATAGGTGTGTAGCTTCATGGGTTTAGTAGGATACTATCGACGGTTCTTCGAGGGGTTTTTGAAGATAGCAAATCTGATCATGGAATTGTAGAAGAAAAAATAGAAGTTTGTTTGGACCGAGAAATGAGCAGAAGCATTTCGGAGGCTCAAGGAGTTGTTGACAACAACACCGATACTAAAGGTCTCAGACATGGATGCGGACTTCTTGGTATGCACTGACGCATCCAAGAAAGGCTTAGGCAGAGTCTTGATGCAAGACGTAATCGCTTACATTTCGAGAAAACTGAGAAGGCATGAGGAGAACTACGTGACGCACAATTTGGAGTTATTAGCCATCGTATATGCCTTGAGGGTTTGGAGACACTACCTTGTTGGAAGAAAATTTGAACTAAATACTGACCACTGTGGACTACAACACATCTTTACGCAAAGAAACCTGAACGCGTGACAACGACGTTGGTCGGAATTGCTTAGCGAGTACGACTTCGATATTACTTACATAAAAGGAACAGTGAACCGAGTAGCGGATGCATTGAGTCAGAGACCATAGATCTTTTCGGTGCTGCCTCTTCAGACGAATCTGCATGAAAATATTCTAACTTTATAGCGTGATGATGACTGGTACAAA
The DNA here is from genome assembly GCA_009831015.1 of Picea engelmannii. NCBI lineage: Eukaryota > Viridiplantae > Streptophyta > Pinopsida > Pinales > Pinaceae > Picea > Picea engelmannii. The sequence goes on from ML781819.1 coordinate 285,979, forward strand.
GAGGTTGAGGGTTTTATCGAAAAAAACACAATGATGGTACCACGATTTGAAGGATTTTCGTTTGGTAACGATGGATTATTGAGGTTTAAAAATCGGATCTATGTATCGTCGAATGACGAGTTGAGGATGTTGATCCTGAGCGAGGCTCATAGAGCAGTTTACATGGCTCACCCGGGAGTCACGAAGATGAGGGCATACCTTAAACCCTTATTCTTCTGGAAGGGAATGAAGGTGGACATAGTCAACTACATGGCCAGATGTCTAGAATGTCAGTAAGTAAAGGTTGAACATAGACACCCAGTAGGATTACTACAACCACACGCTATTCCAGAATCAAAATGGAAGGTTATTTTGATGGATTTTATTGTTGGATTGCCACTGACGACAAGGAGACATGACTCAATTTTCGTAGTAGTAGACACTCTGAGAAAGAGTTCTCACCTTATCCCTGTGCGCACGACGTATCGGGCACCTGACATAGCTAGAGTTTTCATCAGTGAGATTGTGAGGCTGCATGGCATGCCTAAGAGGATTATATCCGATCGAGGATCGGTGTTTACTGGATGATTTTGGACGAGTTTCCAAGAGGCCTTGGGAACTCAACTTAACTTTAGTACTGCGTATCACCCGAAGACTGATAGATAGACTGAACGAATGAACCAGACCTTGGAGGACATGTTACACATGTACGTGATGGACCAACAAAAGAGTTGGAAAGAATTCTTGCCACTAGTAGAGTTCACTTACAACAACAGTTATCAGAGCACCATTAAGATGGGGCCTTTCGATTTTCTTTACGGGTGACTCTGTCAGACACCTTTGAGTTGGGATCGGCTTGAGGATAGGCTCCTGGTAGGACCAGAAGTGATCCAAGAAATGGAAAAGAAAATGCAAACAATAAGACAAAGGATTAAAGAAGTGCAGGATCGACAGAAGAGTTATGCTGATGTGCACTTTGTCGATCATAGTTACAAGGTCGACGATCGAGTCTTCTTGCAGGTTAAACCACATAAAAGTTCGATCAAGTTTGGAAAAGGAGTTAAACTCTCTCCTAGGTTTGTGGGAACTTTCGATATTGTGGAGAGAAAGGGGTCGATGGTGTATCAACTAGCCTTGCCTGATTCTTTGAGGCGCAAGCATGATGTTTTTCATGTCTCTGTTTTGAGACATTATATTAGTGATCCTACACATGTTATTGACATGAGTTCCTTGCAGGTGATGGACGAGGGGACGCTCACGGCTGAGTCGATCCGCATCTTGGATCATCACGTTCGACAACTACGTTGTCGAACGATAGAGAAGGTCAAGTTCCAGTGGGACAATTATAGTCCGTACTCGACGACCTGGGAGGATGCATATGATATGTGCTAGCAGTTTCCATGTTTTTTTGATAGATAGACATATGATACTGTGATACACTTTATTTTGGCATTTATACTATGAAACTTTGGAACGAATTTTAGACCAAGAGGGGGGTGTATGTAACATCCCACTCTGGCACACTCAACGAACTTATTCTTTGAGGACACTTCCTCGCAAGTGATCTGGATTACTATGCTATTAAAACTTTTGATTTTGATTATGAGGCGTTATGGGTTGATGACATGTTGTTTTACTGCATTGACATACACAGGTGATATTGACTCAGTTTACTGAGTGTGCAGGATTTTGGACCTCAAGGATGCAGAGGCATCGATGGAACCCCTTATACTCTGGATCGAGTCAAGGAGTGTACCATTGGGGTTTGATTGTTTTACTATGATATTAGTGCATCAGATTAGATGATATGATATGGATATGTTCTGACATGATTTGTTGATGATGTTGGCTGATGATAGCTTGCCGATCAGACTCACATGTGGAGTAAAGGGGTCACACATGACTACTAGAGATGTTGAGGGATAGGTGTGGACAACAACCCTGCCACAGCCTACTAGCACTCCCGTCGTAGATCGAACTGTATGTTAATGTTTACCTAGTTCGAGAGGACCCACGATGTTGTGAGGGCAGACTACGACAGTCACTCACGATGATTCTAAGGGGTGCGCAATAAGGCGGGGGCCTTATTCCTTAGAGGCCCTTAGTCTCCCACAAGTTCACCTAGTGGAGTATTGACTCCAGGGGTTTTTGATGTCTACCAAGTCAGTCAAGAGACACGTGGTGCATGTGGTGCATCATGAAGGGCACGTCGCACAATAAAAATGGAAAGAGGCGAGCGACACCCTTGGAGCATCTAGTGTGTCTTGAAGGGCAGGTCGCATTGTTTTGATAAATGAATGAACCTAGATGGCCTTAGGACGAATAACGTGTTAAGTATTTAAAAAAAAAATCCCTAGTTAAATGTTGCCCAGTACAAAATTTAAGGTCTAAGTCTAAATTACGCTAGTGGTAAAATTTTATCTACCTATAAAAAAATTAATAATAATTAAAATAAAAACAACTTAAATAATAATTATGATCTTCGTAAAATCTTGTAACACGAAGGGAGTAAGAAATTTAAATTATTCATAAAAAATCAGTTGGAATTAATTGTTTTATCTTTTTGATAATTTTAAATATACTAACTAAATGATAAAAGGGAAAAATGGTTAAATTCCACACCTGCCTTTTTGAGTTCTAATTAAAAAGGGGAAAGAGGGAAAATCTAAAATTTTAGGAAACTAGGAAAAGAGGTAAACATAAAAATGGAAAAAGCGGAAGGTCAAACTTAGTAAAGCATCTACCATTTAAGAGCTTTCTAATTTAAACTGAACTAGAAATTTAATCAAAGGGAAAGTTATTAAAACCTGTAAGAGGATTTGGGGACACCTAGGAGTGATTCTAGGAGTAACTCTAGGTGGGTGAGGGAAATAAAGATAATTAATTAATTAAAGAAGTTAATTTATGGAGGAAGGAAGGGGATGGGTGACACTTGTACGAGGACGAATTTTTAGGAAATTAATTATAAAAACTTAACTACAAGAGAATTTTTGGAAAGTAAGGAACCACAAAACTCTATATAATGGAGGGAGGTGATGGAAGTTGGATCATCTTCTGTTTGCGTAATGTTACACTGCAGAAATATCTACTTGACTGATTTAACTTGTGGGAGTTGGGATACCCAGCTCGGGTAAGGAGTGGTAGCTCGACCTTGCGAGGCGAGCTGGGAGCTAGTCGAAATCTCTGGATAGTGAGTGTGTGGCCCCTTTGTGGCTCGGGGGGATAAGGGGGAAGAAGAGTACCCCTAGCATTGGTTGGGAGGTACCGGTGAGGTCTCAACGGTCGGCGAGTGGGAGTTGCACGGAGCGCGCAGGACGTCATTCGGAGCGGACGATCAGACAACGGTATGCTCTCTTCATTTTTGTATGGTAGAATGTATTAGGACTTATGCTTGGATCTTCTTATTTAATGGAGAAGTAAACTGATGTTTTTTTTTTTAAATTGATGACTAAACTTTCCTTAGCCTAGCTTAATGGTTGTTGACTCCCATGGCCTTCGTTTTCCCACATGTCTTGACCACCAGGTTGTGTTGATTCTGACCTTCATGGGTTTTTAGCCTTCGTCCCTAGCTCACCAGTCCTTGCGTGAGCAGTCAACCAGGAGCCTTCTCTATGGTCGTCGCCTTAGTGTTAAAAGACCTATGGATCTCAACGCCCTGCTCTTCTGTGCGAGGATGATAAGTGAAGGATGAACCTATTAGCCCTCTACCCTTGATGTTTGTCCCTGGCTGATTATTGATTCCACCATCTGGCAACGACCTCTGCATGTGGATTATCTTATGTCCTAGACGGTTTTCTCTATTCCTTGACTGATAGAAACCCCGACAATCATTCCATGACCTTTCCCATCGGAACCTTGCGTTCTCTTACTGTTGTATGCGTTGTATTGGGGTTATAGCATTGGAAGCATGAATTGATTTTCGGTCTACAAATTTTTGGGTATTCTGGCAATGAAAAAAAAACAATTGATTTTAGGTCTGCATTTTTATAATGGTATCCTGGAAATGGAAAAACGTTCATATTTTTTATTCCTGTTTGCATTGTATTGGTACTCTCGCAATGGGAAGAATGTTTGATTTTCTATCTGCATTTTATATTGGTGTCCGGGAGATGAAAAATGTTTTTTTTGTATTCTTGTCTGCATCGTATTAGTACTCTGGAAATGGGAAGAACGTTTGATTTCCTATCTGCATTTTATATTGGTGTCTGGGAGATGAAAAACGTTTTTGTATTCCTGTCTGCATTGTATTGGTACTCTGGCAATCGGAAGAACGTTTGATTTCCTATCTGCATTTTATATTGGTGTCCGGGAGATGAAAAACATTTTTTTGTATTCCTGTCTGCATGGTATTGGTACTCTGGGAATGGGAAGAACGTTTGATTTCCTATATGCATTTTATATTGGTGTCCAGGAGATGAAAAATGTTTTTTTTGTATTCATGTCTACATTGTATTGGTACTCTGGCAATGGGAAGAACGTTTGATTTCCTATCTGCATTTTATATTGGTGTCCGACAGATGAAAAATGTTTTTTTTGTATTCCTGTCTACGTGGCATTGGTATTATGGCAATGGAAAACGAATTCATTTCCATGTCTGCATTTTGCCAGTGTTTTTCCCTTTTAAATAATGATGGCAACATGGAGTTCCTTCTGGTGCGTTTTGGGCACATCATTCTGCATATTTAAAATATGGATAGCCATGAATGTCCTTTTGGTCTGCCCCTATACATGTTTTTCCCTTTAAATTGAGACTGTGATTGTTGTTTAAATGCTCACGGATTTTCCATTCAAAACGTGACTGAGTTTGATGTTTAATTGCCCACGATTTTTGCCTTTAAAATTTGAAGAGATTGTTGTTAAAATTACCCACATTTTTTCTTTTAAAGATTGACTTAGAATGTTGTTTAAATACCCATGATTCTTCCTTTAGAATGTTGCTGGAGCTTGCTGTAATTACCCACGATTTTTCCTTTAGAATGTTGCCAAAGCTTGTTGTAATTACCCATGATTTTTGCCTTTAGAATGTTGACTGAGCTTGCTGGAATGACCACGAATTTACCAGAACAATTGCTACAGTTAACTGGCTTGTTAATCGCAATGTTAAATGTTATATTAATTACCTTACTAAATGCCAGAACAATTGCTACAACACTGTGAATGGTCAGCATATTCCTACTTATTGATTAAATGCCGCAGCGAGTTAAATGGTTAAAAGTTATATAAATTGCCTTGTTTTTGCGCTATTAATCATTATGTTAACCATCATATAAATTGCCTCGCTACTGTTATATTAATTGTTATGTTAATTAACATGATAATCACCTTGTTAGTGCTATAACACTTGTTATGAAAATAGTCATGCAAACTACCCTGTTATTGCTCAATTAATTGATTATGTTAATCTTTATGTTAAATGTCTTTTTAACTACTGTAATAAATTGTTATGTAACAGATATGTAATTACCTTGTTGATTTGCTACAACAATGTTGTTAGCTGCTAGTTTCCTCCTCAATGATAATAAATAGCTAGTGTGGTGAGTTGAGGTTTAATTGTTCATAAATAGTTGGAGAGGGTCCCCACAAAGATTATTACTACTCTTCGTAGATTATCTTTAAATTTCATGTGGGGTGGTCAAGCCGACATTCATCGTCTACACCTCTGTAGCTGGCATTCCCTGTCAAAACCCCGGTGGGCAGGGGGTTGGGGCCTCAAAAATCTCTCAACTTTCAATGTGGCACTCCTGGCTAGCAATTTCTGGAGAGCTGTATCACATGACAGTATTTGGCATCAAATCATCAATGCCAAATATCTGGACTCAAAGCCGCTCATCCATTGGCTTCGTATGCCTATCTTCCAGTTAAATAAAGCCTCTTCCTTCTGGAGAAGTCTAGTGGCTTCTTCACAAGTTATTCTCCATTGGATCCGTTGGAGACCTGGTGAGGGTAAGGATATAAAAATTGGCAGGGATATGATACTGGGGCTGGGGGAGCATTCTATCCTTTCGCCCTTGCTGAGACAACAATTACAGTCCCTTGGCATTACTACTCTCGCCCAGGTCTGATTATCGACTGGTGCGTCCCCACTGCCAGACGCATGGAAGGATTACAACGATCTCTCCCTCAGTGACCCACTAGCCTTGGAGTGGACTCGATACACCACTACATTAAAAAGCGCTGGGATTTCTCTTAATGCCGATCCTAATGTCTTAGTGTGGGCTGGCGGTGATGCTATTGGTGTCATTTCAGTGAAAAACATTTATACAGCCATTCAGTCCCAGCATATCTCAGTCATTGAACTGTCGTGGATCAAACAACTCTAGACTTGGAACGTGCCCCTCAAAATCAAGTTATTTTCCTGGCTTGCTGGCAAAGAAAGAATCCTTACCTGGGATGCACTACAACGGAGGGGCTAGGAGGGGTCGGGTTACTGCTCTCTCTGCAAAAAGGCCCCCGAGGACCTCAATCACCTCTTGATCCACTGCCCATTTACCACAGAGGTATGGAACCGTACATTAAAGCATCTTTCCATTCCTTTTGACTGGTGCGGCTCCTCCATATCTAATTGTTTTTCAAGATGGTCCTCACGTAAATCGGCCCCTTCTAGTTTGGCAGCTCATATTTGCTAACAACTATGGTTAGAAAGAAACCGAGTGATTTTTTAGGATGGTCGGCCTTCCTTGCCATTGGTTTTCAATAAGATATTGGTCTCTTTCAGATGGCATCCACCCTCTGTCAAGTGCTCCCCACGCCGAGACATTGCTCTTGAATTGGCTGCAGGTCATACTATCGCTTTCTTCGACGGTGCAGCACAGTCTAGTGGATCTTTTTGCGGGGCTGGTGGCACCTTCAGAACTCATCCGTCAAGAATCACAAATTGGTTCATCAACTGTGGAGCTGGGACTAATACAAAAGCAGAGCTCATGGGCTTATGGGCCACGCTCACTCTCGCTGCCTTATGGTCTATCGACCATATTCTCATCCTGGGCGACTCGCGAGTCATTATAGATTGGATTTCAGAAAAGAGCCAGCTCCACTCCATTCATTTAGAAAGCTGGATGCAAAAAGTGAGAGAACTCACTCTTAGTTTCTCCGACATCAACTATCGCCACGTCCCCCGCTCTCACAATAGTGTTGCTGATGCTCTCTCCAAGAGAGCACTAACTGAAGTGATTAGGAGGCTCTCGGTCTATCACAGTGATAGAGGAATCGAGAGTCCCATTACTTCTATTAATGTATTTGAATGATGTTGCCGGTTGCCATTACAACAGAACTGAAACTTTCTGAATCTGTAACAGACTGTCTTTGTAAGACTTGATTGTATTTCTCAGTTTTTGATCCTCCCGGAACTGATGGTCTTTGCCGATATAGACTTGTACAGGTCCATATTGCAAGTGCTCGCTGCCGATTTAGACTATAGATTGTTGTTTGCATTTATATGTAAAAGAATTTATACACTTTATAAATTTGAGGAATTTTTTTTGGAAAAAAAAAAGTGCTATAAGTAGTATTCCACTTTAAGAATGTTAATGTTGTTATTCAAGTTTATGATTAGTTCGATTTATAGATATCGCCTAATTGGTAACCCAGACTCGCTAAATTTAAGTCATAATTCATGTTAAGTTCGGTGGGTAACTCGTTGACTAATGAAATTTAGACTAGTTAATTGATTTGTAATTAACGCCAATTTAATTCATAGATAACGAAACTCAAAATTCACTGTGCTAAAGAAACTCAAAATTCAACTTACAAACAAACAAAATTAATTCAAATAAATAAACAACTTAGAAAATGATTGTACTATAATATTGGATTGTTATCTAAGAAATAAAATGAACTCAAATGATAAATAAAATAGAAAAATGCCTTATAGATTTACAAAAAGAATCAAACGATTAAACAAATAAAAAAAGCTTATTAGACCATTAAATTTATTTTAAAAAAAACATATGTTAAATACTATGGATTAATTAATTAATACACACTACCATAGCTCATCTCCGACAAATATCATGTATAGTCAAATGTTTATGTAAACAAACAACCCACCTTTTCTAACATCTTTTAGTTGTGACTTGCACATCCTCAATTTAATAAAAACCATATATTTCAAAATGTATGCAAACCTTAAAAAAAAACGTATTTATAACACCAAATGTAACTCAGTAAATTTGGAATCCCATGAAATCTAGATTCTAAGCAAAAATAAATTGGTATTGTGCCATCCTACACATGGAAACATCTCTTTCGAAATAGGTGTAAGATAAATAAATAAAATATTTTACACTTTCGTTCGCTCATTCAAAACACGTGCACGTTCGATTTTGACTGGACTTTTTAGATCTGGTGCGACTTAAATTACAATATCGCATTGAAAGTACACGAAGTATCGTATCAGCGCATCTTACGATATAAGATCGTTCCTCCCTCCTTTTCTTTATTTGCGTGGGCCTCCAGTATTCACACTGTAGCAGATTTTCAGAACTATAGCTGATGGTCAGAGGCGTTGTATTCTCTGCCATAGTTAAATCTAGCGAAGGTTGGCTTCTCTGTAATCTCGTCCAGAATGAGCCAGTTGATTCGTTTGCTAAAGAGAGTTATTGATATCCGTTCCTCTAAGCGGTCATGGCTAAATATTGATGGAATATTCTTAGTAGTCCTAATAAATCAATGGTTGTGATTTTAATCACTAACTTCCTCACGATTATAAAGACTCACTATTATAAAGACATCAGTTTAAATATTTATTTTTATACTTTTACTTAATTATATTTAAAATTTACTATGGTGGCTAGCTGATTGCCACGCATGAGTGATTAAGGTTTCATTTTCTAGGCCAACCTAAACCTTTGGCCTTCACCAGCCACGTTGTGGACACACTGCCTCCTTCCAGCCAACTCCTTCCAACTCTAGTTTCTCTTTCCCAACAGTTCAAGATTTGCAAGCCGTCCACCAACCACGAATTTGTAGCTGTGCTAGTTATTACAATCTTATTTGGATTGCCAGTTTTGATCATCAAAACTAAATTTGCATAAAACTTAAAATAAAATGCCAGACAAAAGCAAAAACCACACACACCCGTCATCAAATTTTCATTAAAATAAAAACGCAAACCGTCGGTTTACCCTGGGTCACATGCGGGCTGCGGTCTAGTTAAATATTCCTGACTCACATACCGTGTGCGGACTGTGGTTTAATTAATGAAATATCCCACCTTACGTCGCCCATTCAAAATGTGGGTACTGACTGATTTTGACTGGACTTTTGAAACAGAGTGCGACTTTTTCTTTATTCTATAAAACAACGATATCATATGGCAGGTACACGAAGTATAAATTCCATCCTCCTTTATTTTCTTCAACTTGCATGGGGCTCCAGTATTCAGTCTGTAGCCGATTTTCAGTGCTATAGCAGATCATCAGAGGCGTTGTATTCTCTGCTCTGCTAAATCGGTCCACTGGTTTCTTCGTAATCTCGTTCAGAATGCGCCGGTTGGTTCGTTTGCTACACAGAGTTACCGATATCCATTCCTCCAGGCGGCCATGGGTATTTGTCAGGATAGAGAAGAATGAGAGAAGTAGACAGAATCCAGACGGTAAGAAGAGAAGTAGACAGAATTCAGACGGTAAGAAGAATGACAATATTGTTCCCAAGGGATTCCTTCCTGTGTATGTTGGGAAAGATATTCTTACCAGATTTGTGATAGATACCAGCGTTCTSAACCATCCCCTATTTGCAGAGCTGCTGGAGGCTTCTGTAGAGGAATTCGGATACGAGCASCAGGGAGCTCTCAGGATTCCCTGTGATGTCTTATTATTTGAGAGGATCCTTAATCTCATTAACAACTGACATCCAACGTTATCAATCTCTCATCAATGATTTTAGTAGGCTGCTATTTTTTCTAATGAATATATCTAAATTCCATTAATGGATAGATAGTTTATATATGATAACATCTCTTTGGAGTTTGGGCACCATAACTGAAGGCCTCTTGATGGGATAACTGGAACTCCAAGGCGTCATTATCTCTTTTCCTTTTATGTTATTGACGGTTCAGATTGTATGTTATGTTTTGCTTGCTTTTTTAAAAACAATAATTGCCTGTTATGTCTTGCTTGAAAATAATAAGACAATCCATCAAATCGAAATCCAGCTCCATGTTTGGTTTCTCTAATTTTCTTAGAATTCATCTCATCAAAAAGAGTTTTACACGTATTTTGTTTGCTTTCTCTCATTTTCTTAGAATTTATCAAATCAAAAAGAGTTTTAGAAGTATTTTAAATCTTTTCATTGTATATGGATATAATTTTTCACAACAGATTGGGAGATTTGTACTAATGATTTAAGAGTGAAAGGTAAAAGTAGATTCGGAGTTTATGGATATACAGTAGATTGGGAGATTTGAGATTTCTACTAATGATGGAGTTTGTATCAATGATTCAAGACTAAAAGGTAAAGGTAGATTTGAGATTTGTACTAATGATTGGAGTTTGTACTAATGATTCGAGAGTAAAAGGTAAAAGTAGATTGGGAGTTTGTATTAATGATTTGAAAGTGAAAGATAAAAGTTCTTTCACAAGTCTTTTCAAGATAAGGTATATCATATATTTTTTAAATGGTAAAAATAAATCTTAATTACAGATTTATCAAAAATTTTAAAGTAAAAAGAGTATATTTTTTTTTTAAATTTCAATTTAATTTTTTTTTATTATTTTAATATTTACATTATATATATATATATATATTAAAAAGATTAAATTCTTTTATTCATAAATACTTTTTCCATCTCGTATGAGTGAAATGTCTAATTTTTTTATTATTTTAAAACATGAAGTTTAATAATAAAAGAAATACTTCAATTTGGATTTTAGGTATGTTGAATCCATTATTTATGGATGCAATTTAAACAATAAAAAAATATAATTTAGTGTGGATTTATGTAACTAGATTTTGCTAAAAAGACAAAAACATAGAAAGATTAAACAAAACTTATAAAAAAATTCTTTCATTAACATAGAGTTTACAAGTTATATATATATATATATATATATATATATATATATATAACCAAAGTAGATCTATTGTAACTTCAAATTTTGTGTTTCATTTAAAAATGCCATTATTATTATTTTGGATTGCCATATTTTATCATTAAAACTAAATCTAATTTGTAATAAAAAATAAAAATTCCAAAAAAATAATTTAGAAGTGAGATAAATGTTATAATTTAAGAATAATTTTTAATTTAATTTTATGATAAACTTATATAAAATAAAACATTATATTTGTTATTTTTTAAAATATTATTTTGAAAATCTTACCTATATAAATTATAATAATTTAATAAATATAAATCCATTTAAATATAAATATCTCTACTCGAATATTTATTACATACAAAATTTTCAATCCCAAAATCCTAATATCAAAAAATACATTCTTCAAATATTTATTACATAAAAAAATTTCAATGTCAAAATTCTAATATAAAAAAATACATTCTCAAAAGTAAAACAGAATTATTCCATTTAGCACAGAAACCAAAAAACTATTCAAATGTAAAGGTTAAAATGGATTGAAGAACAAATCTCTGATATCTTAACTCGATTTAAATGGATTTGAACCTGTGACCTCTTAAGAAGAAACACATGTTCTTAACCATTAGGCCCACTCAAGCTATATATAATAAATGTTATAATTTAAAAATAATTTTTAATTTAATTTTATGATAAACTTATATAAAATAAAACATTATATTTGTTATTTTTAAAAATATTATTTTGAAAATCTTACCTATATAAATTATAATAATTTAATAAATATAAATCCATTTAAATATAAATATCTCTACTCGAATATTTATTACATACAAAATTTTCAATCCCAAAATCCTAATATCAAAAAATACATACTTCAAATATTTATTACATAAAAAAATTTCAATCTCAAAATTCTAATATAAAAAAATACATTCTCAAAAGTAAAACAGAATTACTCCATTTAGCACAAAAACCAAAAAACTATTCAAATGTAACGGTTAAAATGGATTGAAGAACAAATCTCTTAAGAAGAAACACATGTTCTTAACCATTAGGCCCACTCAAACTATATATATATATATATATATATATATATATTATTGAATATTTATTAATAAATTTTTGACTGTTTTAGAGAAACATTTTTTATATATAACTGTGTTATCAAAGATTTATTAATAAATCTTTGACTGTCCTCCCTATTCAATGGAAACAATATGTTATTAAGAAGATTCGAATTGTGAGAAGGCATATTAAATATTTATTAATAAATCCTTGGCTGTTTTAGAGAAACATTTTATATATATAACTGTGTTATCAAAGATTTATTAATAAATCTTTGACTGTCCTCCCTATTCCATGGGAACAATATGTTATTAAGAAGATTCGAATTGTGGGAAGGCAAAAGAATAACAAATCTGGTTATAAATGCGATATTATTGTTTATCTAACACATATATGGATGAGTGTTCTATTTGTTTGAAATTTTGTTAACACTTTTCTTTTTTCTATGTTTATTTTATTATTATATGGAAAAAGGAACTTAAACCTCGACAATTTACGATTTAGTTTAAATGTGTCCGTTGATAATTTAATATAAATTTGTATATTAAATTATGTTTTAGTATTTTTACTAAATTTTGAATTGAGTTCAACTTTTTAAAACGTGATAAAAATTAAAAATTAGTATATATTTTATTTTCATGGATTATTGTGAATAGTATGTCATTTTTCATTGGTCATTGCACACAATTTCATAACTTTTCAATTTCTTAATTTAAATTTTTCTAAACTAATATAAATTTTTCCATAAGATTTGAATCTCTTAATCTAAAATTTTCCAAACTAATCTATTTTATCCATAAGATTTTAACAGTATTATTGTGAATTGTGAATAGTATGTCATTTTTTATTGGTCATTGCACACAATTTGATAACTTTTCAATTTCTTAATTTAAATTTTTCCAAACTAACATAAATTTTTTCATAAGATTTGAATCTCTTAATTTAAAATTTTCCAAACTAATATATTTTATCCATAAGATTTTAATCTCTTAGCCTAAATTTTAAGTCTTATTTGACCTCTCATATAGAGGTTCTCATATAGAGGTTGATTGCCATTCTTTCAATGACGATGTCTCATTACAGTGTATAGCGCGGCAGGTCCATTCTAGTATAAACATGAACTAGTCTAACTCTAACTTTCCCAACTCGTCATGTTCTACTTTCCCTCATGATGGGTCTGTGCTCATGTTATTGGCCTACTACCCCTAGAGAGAAGAATCTCTTCATATTTGAGGTATGGCATTATGAGTATATCCTTTCCGGAAACACTTCATTTTTCTTGTTTGTCAGTGGGCAAAACCACTCCCTCTGCATGTTTGCAGGATGAATATATATCCCAAGGGAAAGAAGTAGCTCAGGAACCTACCCCACCATCGATTGACTTCAATGATGGCCACATAAAGGTAGAACTATCTCATTTTCCAGGCATACCTTTATATTATGCTTCTCTAGAGCTTTAAGCAAATTTCTGCATACTTTCATGTAGAAAGAGTTTGTCAAGCATGTCAAAATTCTAGAATGCTAATTCACTACAATTACAAATTATTCACTACAATTACAAATTTCGAAAGAATTCAAAATTTGTATTACTAATATCTATTCCAAAATTTATGGCACTGTGTTCAGGATAGTTGAATGCACAATGTTTGCAGCTCACTGGAAGCCCATTTTATAGTAAACTAGGAGCTACGGTAAGATTAGCATGCTTATCGTTTTATGGTCCTTCATCCTAAGAAAATGAAAACTATAGCGTGGAACATTATGTTTCTCTTAATTTTCTGTGTAACAATCTTTTATTTTTAATAGGCATGGAAGAATGGACATAAATCCAGGTGGAGCAGAGTTTAATCGATATGGCATGGGAGTAGTGAACAAAATTGAACCCTTCCGAACCCTTTCAAGGGGTTCAAACTTATCCTAGAAAGGTAGTTAAACAAAAAAAAAAAACTTCAAAAATAATTTAAATCTTTGAAACCACTTGTCATTTATGAAGGGAAACAAATATCATAAAATGTCAAAAGAAGGGCCATATTTCGAACAACCCATCAATGTCATCACTTCCAATGTTTGATTGGTCAATGAGTCTTGTTCATCACAAACTACTTTCTTTTGACATCTAAAGACTAAAATAATCTCTATTATAGTTGGATTTTATCTACTCCATGCTTAGTGTACTCTTCCATAATGTAAATAAATATCCTACACCATATTGGTGTATGAACCATTTTATGTGTCACTTAATGAAACCTTCCGAAAGAAACTAACACCTTGTCTTTGTGAACCCCCACTTGAATTCTTCTGTTATGAACATTATCTATTCTTCTCAATATGAGAATTGACATCACATGTCTACATACTTCATGATTTTGAATCCCACACTAGTTATAATTCCATTTGCTCTGTTATCATCGTCTTTGACACTAACCATAATGTCATTTCCTTTGTTATCTTTGCCTCCTCTCTTAGCTTTGTAAAAATCCAAAACAATTAGTCATATGTTATGGAAGTAAATTGTAATGACATTGGGAAATTATTAGTAAGATTAATTACAAATGAGTTTCTCAATGCCAATTTTGAAGAGAAAACAATAGACATTCATTGAACCTAGGGAAAATAGATCATTTGTTTTTCTTCATATTCACATATTCCATCTCTCGAATAGTACCTAACATGTTGATTCTTAGTTATTTTATTGCATTCATAATGGTATGTGTTTCCTTGTTAATATTCATGACATGGTTATAGCTTTGGTATATAATATGATTATTATTTCAGCACATTGGTGGGTCTCTCAACCACTAGGTACATAATTCATGGCTTCCCCACTAATACAATAGATAATGGGAACACAACACATAATTAAGAATTGGATGTAATTCTCTCAACAATCCACAGATGTGGTATAAGTTTGGTCAATTTAGATATGAACTTGCACAAAGTGAACCTTGTCAACATCAAAAAACTTAAAGTTGGGATTAAAACAATGATAATTATGATTTCTTTCATTCAGTTTATAGTATCATCATATCCTCATTCATTTTTTCTTGAGAATGTCCATTCCCTTTTCCCCGATTGTATGCATCTTTATCTATCACACACTTTCACTTTATTCTTCTTCTTCTTTCTATCAATATTGACATTAGTGTGAAAATACTTTGCAAATATTTTGAGAATGCTCAATAGTTCTCTTTTCCCCAAACTCATCCCAAGCCCAAGTTTAAGGAGATGTATCCTTTGTAGCATTAATGCTTGGAATGAAATTTTTGAAGCTAGCTAGGAGGCCTAAGAAATATAGGGAAAATGTACAACATAATTTGTATTATCATCAAACTTGTTCATAAGAGATTATACTTGAACATCCTAGTCTTTCATACATTTTCGCATGGTTTGAGAGATAAATCTCGAGCAATCAATATCATCAATAAAAATAACATACTTGATGTTCTTGATGTGTAATTTCCTTTAGTTTCATGTTTCTATGGATATTGGGAAGCTCCAAATCATAAACATGTTACCTTAATTAATAAGGAATTTCTAGAGGCCTATAAAAAAGTTAGGATCTCTTTGTTGCTTTTATGATATTTTGATAGAATATCACCTTTCCTTTAATAAAGATCTAAATATATACTACAATTTATTTTATTCTAATGAAATCTAGAATGAACTTGATTCCCATGGTTAGGCACGATTGGGGTATGCCCAAAATATGAATATAAGAAACAATTGGCCTCCATCATATGGATACATAGTTTACATCCTGTTTTAATGGGTATCCACAAAAATATTTGATTCTGTAATTGTGTCTAGAGTTTTGTATTGTCATTTTTAACACTTTGAAATTCCTCGAAAGAAAAATGGTCCAATGTTTACCATTTATATTATTATTAATGTATATATAACCCATCAAAAGGTTATAATTGAAATTACAAAGTATGTTTATTATTTTTTATTAAAACTTCTACTAATCTATTTGTTTGTTAAATTTTAACATTTGAAATAACTAAACGGAAATGGGTGAGTGGACGAATTTGGTGGAGGATAAAGTGGAAATGGGGTGAGTAGGAACGCGCACTCCTAACAACATGTGCATGTTTCTAGGAACGTGCACGCGTTCCTGATGTTACAGGTTCGGAAAACCCCGAACCTCCACTCAACAAACCACATAAGCATGTTCCCAAGAACGCATGCACGTTCTCAAGAATGTGTGTGCATTCCTAAAAAATATGTGTACAAGAACATGTGCATGTTCTCTAAAACAAATTGAAATAAAAATAACGCGTGGGTGCTTTAGGAACACAAACATGTTATTTTTGTTTCATATTTTTGTAGAAATGTGAACGTGCGCGCATACCTGTTAACATGAAATATTTCTCTATTCCTCCTCTCTCTCTCCCCCCTTTTCCTCTCTCTCTCTCTCTCTCTCTCTCTCTCTCTATATATATATATATATATATATATATATATTCTCTTCTCTCTCTGACCTCTCTCTCTCTCTCACTTGATCACTTTCTCACTCACTTTCTATATCTCCCTCTCCCTCTCCCTCTCCCGCCTCTACCCATTGTTCCCTGTCTCCCTCTTTCTCTTTGTCTCTCCCCACCTCTACCCATTGTTCCCTTTTTCTCTTTGTCTCTCCCCACCTCTACCCATTGTTCCCTCTCTCCCTCTCTCTCCCTCACTTGATCACTTTATCACTCAATTTCTATCTCTCCCTCTCCCTCTCCCTCTCCCACCTCTACCCATTGTTCCCTCTCTACCTCTTTCTCTTTGTCTCTCCCCGTATATTCCTCTCTCTCTCTCTCTCTCTCTCTCTCTCTCTCTCTCTCTCTCTCTCTCTCTCTCTCTCTCCTCTTCCCTCCCTCACCCTCCAGTGCCATTCTCTCCCTCCCTCCCTTTTTCCTTTCTTATCTTTATCTTTCTCTCTCCCCCTTCCCATTTCCCCTCCCATTCTCTCTCTCTCTCTCTCTCCATATTACTCACATATTGATCTCCCCCCCCCTTTTCACCTCTTTTCCTTCCTATTTTATTTCCTATATTTCTTTCCATTACTCTACCCCCCTCTCTCTCCCTACCTCTCTCTCTCTAGCCCATCCCTCTCTCTCTCCATCTCACTTTGCACATCTCTCTCTCTCTCTCCTCCCCTCCCCCCCTCTCTCCTAAATTTACCTCTGTCTGAATTGTTAGAATATAAAAAATTGTGTTTTTTTTACGATTGACAATACCCTTGTCACCCAACCATAGGCTAAAGCCACCCTCCGAGCACCTTAACCTTCAAAGAGAATCACTCTAGAAGCAAAGCCTAGGCTAGATAGAAAAACAAAGGGTAGCGCACCTTTCCCCAAGGATAACACATCAACAAGAGTTGATCAGATATTCCAAACCCTAGACAAGAGATAGTCCAAGTGTAACTACTAGTTGCAGCAGCTGCAATGACAACTATCCTCCAAAACTGCGTAGAAATTGGGCAACTGCAGTGCGCACTACTGTTGCTCTGCAATTCTGAGACTGCCTGCCAGAATGAGAACTGGCCTGCTGTATTTATACAAATTCTGGCTAACTGCCTGGGCCGACTTCTCATTTTAGGTATTTCTCTGTTTAATATATATTATTATTTTTGGCCGACTTCTTCTCTTGGAGGCTAATAACCTAATATAAATTATCTTCTTGAGCTGACAAGTCTTCTAGGGTTATTAGCTAACTCATTAAGGTTTCTTCTTGCTTCTAGGAGTATTCTATCCTTGTCAAGTTTACACGTGGAGGTAAATACCTCCCACAGCTACCATAATATCAACACTCCCTCTTAGCTAGGGAGGTATTACAGGTAATGGTCTTGAGAACAAAAACATACCAATCACCCGGTAGCATCAACATAGTTGTATAGACTAGATCATGAGCACCATCATCATTATCAGTTGCATCATCTCTCGAAACCATACTCTATTTGAGTAATTAGACATGATGCTCACTCCACAGAGTGATACAAGATCCATTCTTCTAATCTAGAAGAGTAAATGTTCTAAACCATTTTCTATCTGGAAAATATTTGTTCATCATTCATCTGGCTAATAATTATTTCTGATAAACTATTGATAGTCTTCAAGGCAATAAGAAAAAAATAGAACACAATTGTGTCTATCCATAGTAGTACATAACTACAATTCAGTGGTACATGACCACACCAATTAGCACACAACTACTTGATCAACATCTATTGTCATACTGTCTTCATAACAATCATCTGATACCAACCTGCACAAAAACAATGTTATGATATAAATTGAATCATCTGGGCCAATCTTTCACTCACATCTGTGTGATCTGAAAGAATATTTTCCCTCAGAGTAGAACAATGAGATATTTGGACTATTATTCTCAAGCAAGGAAGAATAATTGTCCTGTCTTTTGAACCTGGACCATTCCCCACCCTGGGCCATTCTTCCTACACTAATCAAAGTGCACCCTGGAGAGAATGTATAAACCCTAAGGAATTCCTATCCCTGATTGTTGAGCTTGGACCATTCCCCACCCTGGGCCATTCCTCCTACACTAATCAAAGTGCACCCTGGAGAGAATGTATAAACCCTAAGGAATGACTGCCCAGACTATTTCCTCTTTTAAACACAAGAGGAAAATATTGTCCTGTATCAACTTCCAAAACAGACCATTCCTCATGTTAACCACAATGAGAAATCATTGTCCGGCGAGGCGGGCCAGTCTTCTTGAGTAACCCTCAAGAAGAGAGACTTCCCTATACCACTCCCCATGTTAACCACAATGGGAAGTTGTTGTCTATGATACATCAGCAATCTGGATCATTTCCCATGTTAACCACAATGGGAAATCGTTGTCGATTAGAGATATCAATCCACTTTCCGAACAGGAAAGCATCTGTCCAAGATGGACTATTTTTCAATCTTGAAAATCAATGTCCTCAATAATATTTTCAATGCTCCCTCCCAACCTGGGAGTCATCTCTTCCTTTTTCAATAAGAAAGTTGTCTCCACGAGCTCCATCCTGAGTACACAAACTCTTTCATCTTGGATAGAAGATTTACTAAAATGTTTGCTTATCTTCTCATCTGTGGAGATATGTATTGGAGAACCACTTTCTCCTTTCTGGACTTCATCACAGATAATGTAATGCTTGATTTTAAATGTACTTTAGTCTGGAACACTGATTTTTTGTGAAGGCTTCATGTAGCTCTAAACAATAGAGTATATCAATGTTGGAAAATTGGAACATATCCATGTGGCACTTCTTTTGTCATCATGAGATCTAGTCTACTGAGTAATCATCTTGATGTTATAGGAAATCTTCACCACGCTTCTGATGTGCACTGGAGGTTCCCCACCAAGTTATCTTCTTCTATCTGCATACAAGGGTCACTTTCTGGTATGCCTCAACGTCTTGAGATTTCTCTTCATACACTTTTTATTCAATTTCTCTAGAGAACATTCTTTGCATTCATCTGATGTAGAACTCCAAATCATGGATGTTGGAGGTGATATAATGACTCATGTAGAGATAAGTCTGGTTTACTGGAACAAGTAATCATCATAGTCTTCTCCCTCCATCTGGGAGAGCCCCTAGTTTTGGATCCCGCAATGCTTTCATTCATAAGTCTTCCATACACTGTTCTTGATCACGACTTTTAGTTCCTTTTCTTGATTTCTTTTATTGAGTTTATATTAGGTTGACAATCTTGTGATTCTTGATATAATGACTAGTTGTTCTGGTTTCTCTTCCTTTCTTGGAATCTTCATGTGTTTCTTTAGTTCTCGGGTCCATGGATTTTCTTATATATTCCATCATAGGATCACGGATGTGGATGGAAAACCAGGGATACTTTAAGGCTTCTCTTTGAAGAATACATATTGTCTTTCATGTCTACTATCATGGATATATACTTCATCAACTTCAATGGATCATAGGATTAACTTCCTCCTAATCCTTGCTTCATGTATGAGTGCATATAATCGACTCCTTCCGTCTAACAGAGTCCATGCTTCCATCTGCATCCTTATTGTCTCTTGTAATATATAATTGGCTCTCTTGTCTAACAGATTCCACGCTACCGTCTTGTTGTCTTCTACAAAATGTCATAAGTCTTTTTCAAATTTCCTCTCGATTGTTGACTTCTTTCTGTCTTTGCTGCTTCTAAGTCTCTTCATGATTGATTCGGCTTATCTTGCAATAGATTCCACATGATTTGTGTTTCATCCTTTCATGTCTATTATCTAATGACATCCATTCTTATCTTGTTGTTCTTCCATAGGTATAGTTTTTCTTGGAACACATTATCTTCCAAGAGATAGATATACAAGATATGTACAGAGAAGATGAAAACAAGATATGTACAAGAAACAAGAAGAGTTTTGTTACCTTTAGAAGAAGAAGTCTCTTCCATCCTCCTTAGTCTTTTTTGTAGGTTCCTTTTCTTCGACAATTGTTGCTTCGTGTTTCTCCTTCTTTTTCTTTAGCTCGGGACAATGATTCTTGTAGTGACCATACTTTTGACAGTTGAAGCATTATACTTCTGAAATGTCTTTCTCTTGATTTGGCTTCCTCCTTGAACCAAAATTCCTTTTGATCCTGAAGTTCTTGAATCTTTCTCTGAAGGATTGATCATTGTACTTCTTTTGGGGTTTCTCTTTTGCACTGATCCTTGATTCTTCTTGAGCACAACTAGTCCAAAGTTCTTCAAATGTCGGATACTCCTTTGTTTTGTTCATGCTTGCGGAAAATGCATCCCACGTCTTGGGAAGACCATTGAGTACTATGTTTACCAACTCCTTCTCTGAGATGATCTCTTCAATAGCTTGTAGTTGATCTCTTAACTGAGAAATTATCACAAAGAATGATGCTATGCTACCATCATCATTCATATTCATGTCACATATCTCATTCTTCAGACTCATTACTTGTCCAATGTTTCTGACTAAGAATAGGTTTGTTAGGGCATCATACATCTTCTTTAATGAGTCAAGATGGGAGATGTGTGGTATCAAGTGGTCTTTTATGGATTCCACTATGATACTCATAGCATTAATGTCATCATATTTGAAATTCTCCATAGCTGCAACATTCTGCAGTTCCTTCTCTTTCCCTTCTTCAAACTTTGGTTTCATGATATCCAACACTTTATTCTTGGCAAGGATGAAGTCAATCCTTGTCTTCTACGATCTGAAGTTAGAGGCTCCATCTAACTTGTTCTCTGACTTCATAGAATAAGTCATGGCTGCTTTGACTTGGTTAAACCCTAGATTTGACCACAAACTCAAACTTCAATTGTTGGCTTGCTGAGAGTATCAGGAGACGTGCTAGGCTAGAGTACACCGATATATCTAGATATTAGGTCAATCCATTCACTTAAGGTGACTCAACAAGAGGATTAGGGTTTCTGCAACTGATCCTGCTAGTAACCCTAGTGGCAGTGTCTTGGAAGCTGCTTCTTCTAGTAACCCTAGTGACAGTTCCTCAACGAGATCAATATCCTAGAGGTTATGTGTCCTTCCAGTGTTTAGATTGAATGAAGGAGGTGTGGGCCCATAACTTATTAGAATATAAAATATTTTGCTTGTTTTACCATTGACAATACCCTTGTCACCCAACCATAGGCCGAAGTCACCCTCTGAGCACCTTAACCTTGACAGAGAATCACTCCAGAAGCAAACCCTAGTCTAGATATCCAAACAAAGGGTAGCACACCTTTCCCCAAGTATAGCGCATCAACAAGAGCTGATCAGATAGTCCAAATTGTAGCCAAGAGACAGTCCAAGCATAATTTCTAGTTGTAGCATCTACAATGATAGATCTCCTCCAAAACTGCGTAGAAACTGGGCAACTGCAGTATGCACAAGTTTTGCTCTGTAATTATGAGACTGCCTGCCAGAATGAGAACTGGCCTCCTGTATTTATACTAATTTTGGATAACTTCCTGGGCCGACTTCTCATTCTGGGTATCTCTCTGTTCAGTATATATTATTATTTCTGGACGACTTCTTCTCTTGGAGGCTAATAACCTAATATAAATTATCTTCTTGAGCCGACAAGTCTTCTAGCATTATTAGCCAACTCATTAGGGTTTCTTCTTGCTTCCCGGAGTATTCTATCCTCATCAGGTTTACACATGGAGATAAATACCTCCCGCAGCTACCATAATATCAACATCAACCTCACTCTCTCTTCCTCTCTCTGTATTTCTCTCCCTCTCCCTGTCTCACTCACTCATTCTCTCTCTCCCTCACTCCATTGATCCCTCTCTCTCTCTTCCCCCTACCCCTCTCTATCTCCCCTCTCTATCTCTCTCATTCTCTCCTTCTCTCTCTCTATCCCTATATACTACTCTAATCTCTCTCTCTCTCTGCCATTTGTCTCTCCCCGCCTATTCCATCTCTCTCTCTCTCTCTCTCATCTTGATCCTTTCCCCCCACTTTTCATCTCCCTTCCTTCCTCCGTGTTTCCCTCTCTATTTATCCCTTACTTGTTGATGATTACAACTGTGTGAGATATCCTCCAAGACATAGACCTGAGAGAGAGCCCCTGAGTTGGGTGTGTGGTTCCTATCTGAGATACAACTGGAACGTTGTGTTGGCCTCCTCCTTGAAGAGAGTTGATATGAACTCTAGATGATTCTTCTGTGTAACAGAGTGAGAAATAAGATCTATTGAGTTGGACATGTATGTGGCTAAGCACAGGTGAATGTGTGAAAACACATGAGTTGGCTGCATTGTTCTAAGACATAAATGAAACAATGTATTAGCCTCCTATGAGAAAAGATTTAATATGATAAAATTCAAATGACTCTGCCATATAATGTAGTGAGAAAGAAGAGATGATGAGTTGGACGTGCCTGTGGATGAGTAGAGGTGAACATGATCCTAGTGGTTGAACACTAGTGAGTGTGGTTCTCATGTGAGATGCAATGAAATAGAGATATGGACATCCATGTGGCTGAGCACAGATGGATGCACCCCTAGTGGTTGAGAAGTAGTGGATGTATGAGATCCCTTGCTATATTGTTAAAGAGTCAGACTTACCTGTAACCCTATTTGTAATGTAAAGGGTATAGGTCGGCCACACCAGAATATAAAACATAATTAATGTAAAAGATAAATAGTATGGTAATTATTAATTATATTATAAGTTATTGAGGTCATCCCTATTGTTAAAATAGACACTATTGTTGACAGGTTTAGTCTAATATAAGTAAAGGTAAATTCCACATTGAGGAATCATAACACAAGTGTGAGTTTGGAAACTTCAGCAAACACTTGATCTTGGGAAAAGTGCGCACCTCTCTTGGCCGCTAGGTTTCTATGGTTTGTGAGAACCCTCTTGTGTGCTAGGTATTTATGGAGGTGGAGGTCTTTCTCTTGAAGAATATATAAAAGTATTGGCTTGGTTTTCTTCCCTTTTTGAAAAGGGTTTCCCATGATACTTCTTGTGTACTTGTGCATGGTGTTTCTTTTTGTGATCTTGGTTGTTGCAAAAAATTGTTTATGGTTTAAGTAAAATGCTAAAATGGAATGAAATTCATGCTTAAGAATAGAATATTGAAAAATAAACATGGTATCAAAGCATAGGTCTTGAATAACCCATTGCAGAAGTGAATTTCATCCATCTTCTCTCTCATGCAAAATCGTACGACCCTTCTAGGGTTTCCAGAAATTCCATACGACCTACTTTTCTGAGAGGTTTTCAGCACTTGGCACTTGGATGTTGGGGCTAAAAATAGGATAGGAGTGTACGACATCCTTGAGCGCACCTCCAACAAGCTTTAGATTGCATTTCCAAGCATTTTGACTTTTTGTCCCTAAGGTTTTGCTAATTTCTGAAGAAATTTCTGAATTAGGGTTTCTGCAACTCATTGAAGGAGCTATCAAGCTTGCCAATGTTATCTTATATTTCAAAGGCTTATTGTTGGTAGTCATAAGTCCAAAAAAACCTAAAAGTGCTAGCCTAGCCTAGCCGTTAGGTTTTCTAGCCAAGTTTACAAGGGTTTGTGAAGAATCTAAAATTATGATGAACAAAACTATGATGAAAGATAAGTTTGATGAATCAAGAAACTTCAAGTTCCTGGAAGACAAGAATTTAGAGGAAGACTTATTGTGGGCGATACAAAAATGTGACACTATGACTACCTTATTCATCAAGATGTTAGAGGACATAAATTAGCCAGGTGCCATTGGAGAAATCATATCAGTACCCTCAGGTATGCACTTGTATATATATATATATATATATATATTATTTGTATCATTTTTGTTATCACCAGAAGTCATTCTTGGATTGCAGTAGGAGTAAGCCTAATACCCATCAGTTTTATGTAATAGGTTGTTTTATAAAGTGGGTGATTGAAAAAGAATAGACTCAGAACAATATCACTTTAACTCAGAAAACTGGGTTGGAAATGTAGAGATAGGTGAGGTCTTGATCTAACTTAGGCCAGTAAGTTGCATAGTGGTGAGTATGTGGAGGAAAAAAAGAGGGAAATCGAGTCTACTCTGGACATCTTGTCTTCCAGCAGCTTTTAGGGGGGAAAAGTCTCAAATATGAGATCCTCTCAGATCCGAGGAACTTCAAGAAACTTAAAATGTTGCAGAAACTGATATAATCAAACCTACATTATACAGTCATTACAACACCCGACTGGATCATCCATGCCCGAGCTTTAAGAGTCAGAGGAAAAGAGAAGAGGAGACTATCTCCCATTAAACAAGAAGTCTCAAACATCAGTATGTAACCAAAGGACCAGAGGCCTCGTTAAAGCATTACAATCAAGAGCTTATCAAGACCATCGATGCCAACAAAAATGGCAAAAAAACCTACATATACTCAGACTGGCTCGGATGTCTCAGACATGATCCTGTCATGAGATCAATGCTTGACGTTGAGGAGCTTCCCTTTTAGACTACACATGTAGACATTGGGTAGACTACCCATGCATTTGTTTTTTGGACATGATCTTTGTCAAGAAGGACTGATAGTTTGCCTATGCGCTTGTCTTTTCCCGGATTTCTATTTATGGTAGGAGATGACATTCAACCACCGTCAACTACCTCAATAACTTATTTCTCGGGATTAGATAAGGCCTGGTCAACTCTACACCTACAGGACGTGGTGGTCTCCCTTTGGCCGCTGCTTCTTCGCTGGACTTCTGTAGAGGGACTCGGTTGGCGAACGTGGATGGAGCTGACAAGGATCTGGCAGGACGATGATGCAATGGAAAGGATATTAAGTAGTGTGATGGCCAAGTGGAAGGTAAGAAGAGGCTAAGAAGATGTTGTGGGGGCTACTCAGCGAGGGATTAGGTTTGATGGGACGAATTTGATGTGGTGAAAGAGAAGGACGTGGAGACGGAGGAGTGGATACGGTGGAAGGATGGAGCGGGGATAATTAATATAGGTGGAGTTGACAGAGGGGACACACGTCGGGATATGAGAGGGTGAATGTAGGAAAATATATGACATGGGAGTGAGTGGAGGAGAGATGGCAGTGGGAGGCGAGAGCGGTAAATGAAGGCAGGAAGTGGTTTAGTGCAGAGGAGGTCCTGACATCACGAGGGGGTGCCACGACAGGAGGGGGGGGGAGGCACTTTCATAACCACCTCATTCCAGACCCCCCCCTCCCTTGTTAAAGGTATACTAGCAAGGGGGGTCCATAATTGGATGTGGGTCGCAGATCGGGGTGCTTTAATCCCAACCATTAAAACTTTCATGCTCAATTACGGACCCCCCCCCTCCTCATTAAAGGAAGAATGGCAAGGGGGGTTAGGAATTGGTCCTCATCCATAGATCTAGGCATGCAGATCATGGCCACCCAAATCCACGCATCCTTTAAGTCATATGCATCAGATCACCGAGACTTAGGAAAAATGGGTTTTTGACCCATTTCTTCCCAATTGATCACCAAAAGGGGGAACTCCTTAGGGAAAACACCACCCCTACATGTTTATGTGATAACATTAGGCTCCATGGGAGATGGCACGCCCCTTGTGGGTTGCGAAGAACTCTGTTTCAGCTTTAGTGCCTAGATGTTGGGCTATGGAGTCCCTTATTAAGACGAAAAACAAACAGGAAAACAATATTTACAAAAACAAAAGAGTCATTCATGTCTCAAACAAAATACTTTTTCAGGAAATTCCCATTCATAGGGCCATTAAAAACTTCTTCACCTTTCAAATCCTGCAACCTATAGGTATTATTTCAGAACACTTCATAGATTTTGAAGGGCCCAATCCAGAGGGCTTCAAACTTGTTGTGTTTGCCTCTATCCTACCTGGGTGCATCCCACTTAAGCATCAAATCCCCCAGCTCAAATTCCTCCTTTCTAACCTTCCTTTCAAAGACTTGCTTGATATTCTACTGATGACTGTGAGCTTTGACCATTACCTACTCTCTGGTCTGTTGCACCTCCACCAGTTGATGCATTTTTCTGATCATGTCATGAGGCTCTCCTTGGCAGTCCTGGAAGAATTTTGCTATAGGTAAATCCAGTTGAGAAGGGAAGACTACTTATGTCGCATATACTAGCTGGAAAGGGGAGATGTCTAGGGACCTTTTTGGTGTCACTCGATCAGCCCACAAATTTTTTTTTAGCTTTGAATCCCATGCCTTCTTGTTGTCTTCTAATAGCCTTTTGATAAGCTTGATCAGACTTTTGTTAGAAGACTCAACCAATCCATTTCCTTGGGGATAATAAAGAGTGGAGTGAATTAATGAAATCCCAAACTGCTCACACAACTTGATCAATGGCTCAGATTTGAAGGATGCATCATTTTTGGTGATAATTCTATTAAGGCAGCAAAACCTTGCTATGATGTCTCCGAGAAAGCCAATGATCACTTTTTGTGAAGTACTTCGGGTGGGGATGGATTCTATCCATTTGGTGAAATAATTTGTTGCAGTTAAGATCCACCTGTGTTGTCCACTAGATGTAGGATGAATCTTTCCAATGAAATCCAATCCCCATTGTTGAAAGGGTCTTGAAGCTGCTATAGGTTTTAATTGCAGAGATTTGAGTTGCTGCTTTCCTGAGATTTTTTGACATTTGATGCAGGATATGACTTCTCTGCAGACATCAGTAAATAAGGTGGGCCAGTAGTATCCAACTCTGAGAATTTTGTAAGTTGTAGTCTTCCAGAAGTGGTGTCCCCCACATAGGTTGTCATGAAACTATATTCTAGTTCTTTGCGCCTCCTGTGGGTTCAGACAACTCAGAAGCACTCCTAAAGGATCTCTTCAATATAAGATTTGATCAATAAGGCAATACCTGATTGCCTTGAGATTTAAAAATCTTTCCTTACTCTTCCCCATTCCATCAGGAGGCCTTAACTCTTGCAGAAAATATATAATGTCTCCATACCAGGTGCATTATGTTAATAGAGTATTGTCTTGAGGATTTCCATCAGACAACTCAACCTGCTGATTTTCTAAGAAAATGTTGATGAAGTTAACCCCCAACTCTTTACAATTAGATTCAACCAACAACTTGGCTAAACCTTGGCCTTTAATCAGCTTGGTGGGCTTTATTTCAAGATCAAACTCAAGGATTTTGGCAATCCACTTGCTCCTTCTCCCATATATGTATGGCTGACTAAGAATGTCCTTCACAGAAGCTAAAGGGACATATGCAATATTTTTTTAGTACAGAACATAAACTCTGAAAGATTTGAGAGCTCTCACTAAGGCATAGGCATGTTTCTCCATGATGTCATATTTGACCTCTGCATCCCTCAATGCCCTGCTAAAGAAGGAGATAGGTTGCTCCAAGGCTTCATCATTTTTCTGCAACAGAACAACAATCATTGTATCAAAGGAAGAAAAAAAATATATTAGGAAATCCTTGGAATAATTAGGATTGATCAACATAGGTTCCTCAATTAATGCCTTTCTTATTTGGTTAAAAGATTCTTTGGGCTCAATAGTCCATTTTATTTCATTTCCCTTCCTGAGCATGACTGTGATATGCTTCACCAATTCAGCAAAATTTGAGACAAACCTCCTCAGAAAGTTAATCTTCCCTAAGAAATCCTGGACTTATTTTTTGGACCTGGGAAGTGACAGGGTTTGAATTGCCTCCACTATGCTAGGATCAATTCTCACTCCCTCTACTGATGCTACATGGCCAAGCATTTTTCCCTCCTTCATGGAAAATAGAGACTTCTTTGGATTTAAGAAGAGGCCAAACCTTCTGCATTTCAAGAAAACCTTCCCCAAGTGACAACAATGCTCTTTATCAGATTTGGAGAAGATTGTGATGTCATCCAGATAGATCACCACAAATTGATATTTCTCCCCAATGAAGGCTACGTCCATGGCTCGCTGAAACGTTTCCCTTGCATTCATCAATCCAAAGGGAATTTTGGCATACATGAATGTACCCCAAGGAGTTGTGAATGTTTTTTTCTCCCTGTCTTTAGGAAGAACAAAGATCTTATTGTAGCCAAAAAAGACATCAATCATTGAGATTCTGGATGCCCCTGTTACCCTCTGCAATATGTGTTCCATCTTTGGTAGAGGGAAATTTTCCTTCTTTGAGCTCCTGTTCAGATTTCTGAAATCAACACAGAGTATGATCTCTCCACTCTTCTTCCTCACTAGGACTAGGTTGGCCACCCATTTAGAATATCCCAAAGGGACAATGATTTGGGCATCCAATAGTTTCTTTACCTCCCTTTCCATGACAAGCGACAACATATGATTAATCTGTCTTATCTTCTTTCCTAATGGCTTGGCCTCCTCCTTCAGTGGGATCATATGCTCAATGCCAATTGTTTTATATGTTATGAGGTCTTCATAGGTCCAGGTGAACACATCAAAAAAATTTCTTAATAGCTCAGTATATTCACCCCCCTGCTTCTTTGACAGGTTGTTGGAAAACTTGACAAACTTGGGATTCTCCTTTGTGCCAATGTTGCACTCAGTCACCTCTGCATCCTCCTTTGAGTTGTTTCCTTTTACTTCCACATAATTGTTTTCGGATAGCCTTTCCAAAGGGACCAACCCCTTTGGGATGTGATTGCTAGGAAAATGAACAATGTGATGATCAACAATCATGTTCAGAAAATAACCAGCATGAAGATCTGCCTCAAAATCAGGGTCTTGGTCAATATGGAGTGCTGAAAATTCATCAACAGTCTCCAGGAATCTTTTGATTTCAAGGTCATCCTAAAAAACCTTCTAATGCTTGACATTGTCAGGTATGGAGGGCTTGTATTTCACTTCTATATCATACATGAGCGTGGGTGGCAGGGGAATTTTGAAATTTCTTGTTGAAATAGCTAGAGAATCAACAACAATGTTTTCTTCCCTTGGAATGAATGATATATTGAAATCTAGGAAAAAACTATCAATGAGGTCCCATACTTCATTTTTGTAACTCCTCAGCTGAGGATTCTTGGCTTGATGGATGTTTCTGACCTGTTGGATGATTAACTCAGCATCACCAAACATAGATATTTCCTTTATTCCCATATCCTTTGCAGCTCTCAATCCCAAGGTAAGAGCTTCATACTCTGCCACATTGTTGGTAGCTTCAAACTCTAATTTGTATGACAGAGATATGGTTTCATAAGCAAGGGAAACAAAGACTATTCCAGCACCTGCACCATCTTTAGAAGAAGCTCCATCAAAGAAAATTTTCCACACAGAACTTGTTAAAGGAGAATCCTCATGGGGGATAATTGGCTTCTTTATAAGTTAAAGAGGAGGCTCAGGGGTGTTGGTGAGCTACAACACACTGGATCCCAAATCACTGTCAAGGGAAAATATGGGATGATTGGTGGGATTTGCTTCATCACTTACAATGTAATCCAACTGGGCCTCTATGTACAATCTTCTGTGCTCCCCTCCAAAGATTGGAATGGTAGAATAGGTTAGGTCCATATGAAAGGTTCCCCCAAGTCTTTTTATCCAAGATCTTGACAACACCATGCCAAACTTAGGAGGAACATCAGCTACCAAAATGTCCATGACCACACTCTTCTTGGGTAGCTGAAACAAGGTTACCACCAGATATTTGATAACTCCAAGACATTGCACTCTCCTAGAGTCAAAAGAGTACAAATCATGATAGGACTTTGTGACTTCCATCCTGATATCTTCCATGACAGTTTTGGGCATGAGGTTATGAGATGCCACAGAATCCATCAGAAAATTATGCAACACCTTGTCATGAATGTTCAAGGATGTGTAGAAGGGAGGGGATGAATCATCTCTATCTTCTACCATGGGACCTAGGATGACTACTGGCTTTTCATCTTGGAGATTTACTAAATCTGTTGAATGGCAAGGTGGCTTAGGCTGTAATAGCTTAGAGAGGGATTTTTTTAAATCGTCATGCTTTACAAGCTCTGAAAGGGGGACAGGGATTTTGATCTTTTGAATTTCATGCTCAAAACTGAAGGAGGAGGGGGGCTTCAAAATTTCTCTCACCTCGAGGGCAAGGTCTTTGGCTATTGGCGAGAGATTCTGAGCTTTCTTTTCTTTGGTGATATTTTCTACTTGCTTAGCAGGATTTTCTGCTATGAGGGGATGATTAGGCTTCTCTTCTTTCTTCTTTGATCTAAGATTGTATCTGTTAGGACTGTTTTCTTTGGCCTTCTCCCCCTTAGCCAGCTCATTGATTTGAATGTTCATAAGATATTCTTCATATGAAGATTGAGTCAAATGGGGGAAAGGGGAGGTGTCTCTAAAACAATGGATTTCAGGACCAAGCTCATATATCTCCTCTCCTTCCCCATCAACAACAAGGTTATTTTGGAGAGGGGTTTGGATCCTCTGATCATCTCTATCTCTATTCCTTTGTTCCCTTGGCATCATCTGAGGAACATTGTTATTTGAACTCTTGAAGTTGCCTCTGTTATCGATTTCTTGGGGATTTATGTATGTCTGCTTCCCCTCAAATTTCATCTTCTCCATTTTTGCGGTTAAGGACTTCACCATCTTGGTCAATTAATCCACTTGAGGGTCAGCCATAAAAGAAATAGAGGTTGAGGCCTCAGACTTTCCTTTCCCTCTATCTCTTTCAGACTTGCTCCTGAGCCTGTTAACTGACAACACATTGGATTCTACTTCTAGGGCTGCATATTGCATGTTTTTTTTTTTCTACTGGGGGAATTGGCAACTCGCGGTTCTCTTACTCGCGTGACACGGGGTCGATCCTCATCGGCTACCACTATAACCCTAGGTGCAACTACCCAACCCGAAAGAATGGCGCACGAGTAAATACGGGTGAGAATCGAACATGGGACTTCATTTTACAAATTTCCTTCGATTTACATGGCACTTGCCAATCCATCTACACCCGTGCGAGCATTAAAATTTGAAGGACATGGGGGTGGGCTTTGATCCACTTATGTGTGCAAGGGTCATGATACCATTTAATATGGTATCTCTGGGTGCAACCACACATTCGACCACTAACTCAAGGTGTCCCCATGGCTCTAGGTAAAGCCCTCATGAGAATTGAACCTTGCCCAACAGTGAAAAACTCCTCACTTTCCACCATTGGATCCAACCCCTTTGGGTTGGCTACATATTGCATGTTAGACAAGGAAGTAGCTCTTCTTTCTCTAAGCAAGAGGTAGAAATCAGGGTCAAAAGCACTAGCATAAGTAATTTTAGTAGAGGCTTCTGAGGGTTTTATCTCAACAGGGATCTTATTATACATCTTATTGAATCTTTTGGAGAAGTCAGAGACAAACTCTCCTTCCTTTTTCTTCAAGGACCGAAACTCTTTCATGTAATACATGAAATCTTTTTTATCTCTCCACTGTCTCAAGAAATCATTATCTAGATCTTCAATTCCAACAATAGATCCAGGGGTCAGTCCCCTAAACTATTTCCTAACCTCACCATCAAGACTCTGGATAAAAACTCTCATCGAGACATCTTCATTTTCAATGTTCAGGTTGTCTGCATAACTGTAGAAGGCAACAAGGTTCTCTTCAATAGCTATGTCTTCTTCTCCAGTGAATTTAGGCATGTATTTAAGATAATCTCCAGTAGGGAGAGCATTCAAGGGTTGAGGTAAAACTAGAGAAGCATACCTCGCAGCCATGATGGAATCCATTCTGTTTACAGGGGGATTAGCACCTACCATAGGGATATTAGGTGGAGGAGAACTAGGAGTTGAAGGTGTTCAGACAGGGGAAACTGGAATAGAGCTTGTAGGAGGGAAAGGAAACAATAGAGGATTCAAAGAAAAGGCTACAGGGCTTGAGTCAGCAGAGGATTATCTTTCTACAATAGCAACAACATTAATAGGAGGAGGGGTGGTAAAGCTAGGAGTGGAAAAATATTCTATGGTCCTGGGTCTAGACCAAGGAACAACTTCAAGGGATAAAGGAGTGACAAGACTTTCTCCCTTCAATACCAGACCAGGAGGGGAAAACTCAATAGGAACACTCCCAAAATTTAAAGTTATAGAAATTCCACTAGGAGGTCTGATAGAAAACTGAGAATTAGATATTGGAGTTTCTAACAGAGGGTAGTGAGAACTATCAGAAATATCTGGTTCAATAGTAGAAGCTCCTTCTCTGAGGGCCTTTCCTTTTCTGATCATTTTCTTAAGATCTTCTTCAGGTATTGTCAAGGGAAATTGAGGGGTGGACCTCGTATGCCTACCTCTGGAAGCCACAACTAAAGTAGTAGATTCACCACAGCAGAGTCGTCACAATGGATTCACCAGGTGCACATAAGCAATCTTGTAGGGATTTGATACCTGATGCACCTTCAGGATCGGAGGCTCAATGTCATTCAATACTGGGGAAGATCTTCAACTTCGTCCCCGAAAAAAGCGTCATAAATGTTAGCACAAGAAGTCACTCCTGGATTGCAGCAGGAGTAAGCCCGATACCCATCAGTTTTATGTCACATGTTGTTTTATAAAGAGGGTGATCAACAGAGAATAGACTCAGAACAATATCGCTTTAACTCAAAAAACTAGTTTGGAAACACAGAGATAGGTGAGGTCTTGATCTAACTTAGGCCAGTAAGTTGCGTAGTGGTGAGTATGTGGAGGAAAATAAGAGGTAAATCGAGTCATCTCTGGACATCCAATCTTCCAGGATATTTTAGGGGGGAAAATTCTCAGATATGAGATCCTCTCAAATCCAAAGAACTTCAAGAAACTTAAAACGCTGCAAAAATTGATATAATCAAACTTACATTACACAATCATTACAACACCCAACTGGATCATTCATGCCTGGGCTTTAAGAGTCATAAGAAAAGTGAAGAGGAGGTTGGCTGCCATTAAACAAGAAGTCTCAAACATCAATCTGTAACCAGAGGACTAGAGGCCTCGTTAAATCATTACAATCGAGATCATAGCTCTAACATTGATGCCAACAAAAATGGAAAAAATGCCTACATATACTCATACTAGATCGGATGTCTCAGACATGATCCTGTCATGAGATCAATGCTTGACGATGAGGAGCTTCCCTGTTAGAATGCACATGGAGACGTTGGGCAGACTACCCATGCAGTCGGTTGTCAGACGTGATCTCTATCAAGAATGATTGACAGTCTACCTCCGCGATTGTCTTTTCTCATATTTCTATTTATGGTAGGAAATGAAATTCAACCACCATCAACTAACTCAAAAAATGATTTCTTAGGATCAGATAAGGCCTGGTGAAATCTTCACCTGCAGGACGTGGAGGTATCCCTTTGGCCACTGCTACTTCACTAGACTTTTGTAGATGGACTCGGCTAGCGGACGTGGACGGAGCTGATGAGGATTCGGTGGGATGATGGCGCAATGGATAGGATATTGAGTAGTGTGATGGCCAAGTGGAAGGGAAGCGGAGCCTGAGAAGATGTTGTGGGGGATACTCGGTGAGGGCTGAGGTGTGATGGGACAGAGCTGATGTGGCAAAAGAGAAGGACGTGGAGACAGAGGAGTGGATATAGTGGAAGGACGAAGCGAGGATAATTAATATAGGTGGAGGTGACAGGGGGGACACACGTCGGGAGATTAGAGGGTGAATGCAGAAAAAGATATGACATGGGAGTGAGTGGAGGACAGATTGTAGTGGGAGGCGAGAGTGATAAACAAAGGCAAGAAGTGGTTTAGTGCGAAGGAGGTTCTGACATCATGAGGGGGCACCACGATAAAAGCGGGGGGGGGTTCTTCCAGATCCGCCTCATTTCGGACCCCCCCTCCCTTGTTAAAGGCATACTGGCAAGGGGGGTCCATAATTGGATGTGGGATGTAGATCGGGGTGCTTTAATCCTAGCCATTCAAACTTGCGTACTCAATTCTAAACACCCCCCCTCCCCATTAAAGGTAGAATGGCAAGGGGGGTCTAGAATTGGACCTCGTCCATAGATCTGGGCACGTGGATAATGCCCACCCAAATCCACGTATCCTTTAAGTCATATGCGCTGGATCAATGAGACTTAGGAAAAGTGGGTTTTTGACCTGTTTCTTCCAACTTGATCGCCAAAAGGGGGCACTCCTTAGGTAAAACACCACCCCTACATGTTTATGTGATAACAATTGTCATGAGGGTAATTGCAGTACGAAGGAACCTTTTGTTGAAGTCATGGATCCAAAGGGATATCAGTGCATTCAGAGGAACAACACACTGGAAGTGAAGACTCCAGGTTTGGTTGTTGTAATTTTCATTCCTCTAACCTATATTTTTAAAGTTTTCTACATTACAAGTAGGTGTTATAGTTGTGACAACAATCCTCAAATTGTTTTGATTCTAGAGATGTACTCATTGTTCTCCTTTAGGATATATTCTTGTTTCAGTTCATCTTATTTTCTTGTTCGAGATAGGTTAACAACAAAGGAAGATGTTTATCCTTCAGAGGGAGTAAAAACTATTTGAGAAAGAGGAAGAATAGAACCATCATCGAGGCAACCAATGCAATAATGCATGATCAAAATCTTTCTATGATTCTATGAGCAGAAGCATGCATGACATAGTATATGTTCAAAACAAGAGTCTTCACCAAACTTTGAAAAACATAACTCCCGACGAAGGCTTCACCGAT
The DNA here is from genome assembly GCA_009831015.1 of Picea engelmannii. NCBI lineage: Eukaryota > Viridiplantae > Streptophyta > Pinopsida > Pinales > Pinaceae > Picea > Picea engelmannii. The sequence goes on from ML781819.1 coordinate 321,075, forward strand.
TGAAGCCTGAGATTGAACACTTCAGGATATTTGGGTGTCGAGTGAATTTTCATGTACCCAAAGAGAATAAGTCCAAGCTAGACCCTTCAGGGAGAAAGGATACATTTATGGGATAACAATGAATGTTTGAAGACATTCCAGATCTACATCCCTGGTTAGAGACAAATTAAGACAAGAAGAGATTGTTGTAGGAAAATCTGCCTGCGGACAAGTAGATCGACCTCTAGAGCTTGACCTTAACCCTAGACAGAAAAGTGCTTATCATGCACACTGACTTCCTTTCAAAACTATCTAAGCCTAATGCATGAGAATGTAGAATCACAGAAGTACCTTTAAATCGATGTTTGTCCCTGCATGCTCCGAGTTACGCTCCAATCCTTTGCTCCTCGCTGAGGTCTGTGGACAAAACAAGATACGACCACTTCCTACTCTATTGACATTAGCTTGAAAACAGATCTACCAATAAATGATAATTTTATGCAACATCAAACACAAACTAGAAAGAAACAGGCCAAGCTTGTCATATTAATGAGAATAACGACAACAGTGCTTACAATCGTAGATGCGAGTGCGACAGCTTCGTCAAGTCCTCTTCGTCTAACCCTTGCATGAAAGATCCACAACCTGGATGACAGCAGCTTCAATGATTGTTCTCCTCTGGCTGACTACAAGTTTCCTCCAAGATCATAAGTTTCATATGCTTAATTCTTCCCCCTCTTCATCACCATAGAGTTTGCTTATATAGGTTGGGAAGGGCCTAACCACTTGAGTTATGTTTAGAACCAGTTGAAAACCTCCTCCTTGGATCAAAGATCTTTTGACAAAACCAAGAATTCGAGTTCAACCGCCTCCCAAAATCGAATAATTCTTCCCTTATTCTTCTCACCGGGCTAACAATTTGCCCAGAATGGAGAGCGCTCCCTCAGAAGGGGAATCAGAGTGATAGAACGCTCCAGAGAAGGTCAAGGGAAGCTCCAGTGCTTCAAATCTGGGTAGCGCTTCTGCAAAGGGGTGGAGAAGCGCTACAACACTTCTGAAACATGGTAGAAGGGCGCCAACGCTCCGTAGGCAGTTTTAGAGGAGCGTTCCCCTTCCAAACTCTTGATTAAGAAGCCCTCTTAGGTGTTAAGAGATGTTTGACTTCATTGAACCAGTTTCTTCCTTCAAACCAAGTACATAAGATGTTTTAAGTGCCCCTCTAGTGTTGTTATTGTGATAGCATGGTTCAACGACATTTGCGACACTTGCGACAAGTGAGAGGCATGTGCGACACTTATCCAGTTGAGTGATTTTGAGGTGTAACAGAATGCCCTCCAAAGTATGAAGTCAGAAGATGCGGACTGATGGCTGAAGTACTTTGTAGATGTTCAAGCAAGGGTTTAGACTCGGAGAACCTGACGGAAGCTGCACACAAACATCCAACCAATATCATGACCTATATAAAAACCCAAGGCAGGCATACCTATGCTTGGGAGATCGAGACTTGTGAGGTATGGCCGCCATAAAATACACTGCGGATCCATAATTGTATTGACAAACAGGGGTATAGCCACTAAAGATACAATGTGGATCTATACCGTAGTGA
>ML781819.1:350335-360405 GCA_009831015.1 Picea engelmannii
TTAGGTTCTAAATATAAAGAAGCAATTCATACCTTTTGTGTATGTGACACATTATGGAGATCAAAGAATTGCTCCATTTGAAGTATCCATGTGATTGGGTCCTTGCCATCAAACTTCCTCATATCAATCTTAGGAACGTGGTTGGTCTTCAAACCAATGTTGGAGTTTCTCCATTCTTTATTCACCTTCCTTGTGTCCTCATCATGAATTTCATGGGATGCATTTTCACATTCAGGTGTCTTCTCTGTTACAAAATTTTTCAATACTTCCATGATCTCCCCTTTTAAACCCTCCATCATCTCTTGTAGTTCATCTTTTGTTACTATCTTCTTTTGTAAATCATTTATGTCCCTACTTATTTCTTCACCTTCATAAAGAGTCCAAGTACGATTTTCTGGAGGCTTATTTGGTGTAGAAGTTCCCTTTTTGGGTGGCATGTTGGCCAAGTATCACTTTTGAACCTTGATTTTGAGGTGGTTCTTATAGACAATCTTTCTTCTGTTGTATCTCCCAAGTTTTGGCCCTTTTGGGTATGAAAAATTATTTTATGTAGTTCTTTGATATTTCTTCTCTGCAATGCCATAAGTCTGATCAAAATTGGATGTGCCAAGTGGAATTTATGGTAACTTCACCACAAATTGCTGATTTTTGTCCTTTCCAAGAGATCTCACTTGTATAGCGTGTCTGGAGCAAAATAATTGATATTAAATTCTAAAACTCGCACTAGAAATACTACAAACTGTTCGCGATCCAATGAAATCAGTCCCACTCAATTCGGATACTCTAGGAAAAAGTTATGATTGTTTTACCTGGAACACCTTCTTGAGACTAGTCAATAGGACTAGTCAAATACCCTATCTTACACAGGGTGTATCTACAAATTTAAGATGAACCAGAAGATGAAATTTTTACCACATATACCTTACTAGTTTCTGTAAATAGCCTCCAGAGTTCAAGGTCTGAAATGTTACAGAAAATGTTTTATAGCGAAAATTACACAATGACTCAGTTCAGGATGATCCTGTAACCCTATCTTCTACAGGTTGTATCTCTGAAATTATAGGGCCTCAAGAGATGAATTTTGAACCCAATGTACCTTGATCCATATACTAAATATCTTCCAAGCCATTCCTTCTGAAACGTTGTATAAAAACAGTTATAGCGAAAATTCCAAGGTGTCTCAGATGTAGCAGCAAAACCCCAAGACCTTGAGCTTTGATACCATATGTTAAGAACCAAATATCAATATAGCAAAGAAAAACCTCAGAAAAAGTACTCAACGCCTTGAAAAAGAGATAATTTCATATAACAAGCCTCGTCGAGGGGGCAACCTCCTTTTACCCCACTTAAATGTTCAAGTACAAGATGATTCAAAATGAAAATGTCTCCTTGGTATATATAGGAGACTAGGAGGTATAATTACAACTAATGGCCTAAATACGACATAAATAAAATAAAATGACTAATATAATATGCCCCAATTAAGGATTAATGAGCCAATATTAGGGCTTAACATCCATTGATTAATCAACATCACATAAACCCTAATGCGCAACTCCATGAGTAAATTTGCAAACACATAAGAAAACATAACAAATAGTGAGCAGTTAGTGTTCCAAGAAAACAATTTGGCTTGGGAATATTACAGTGGTATCAAAGCGTTGATCCTCCAAACTTGTGGTATTTACATGGGCATATGCAGGAAGGAGATAGGTGAAATAGAGGCATAGATGGAGGGTTCAGGTGAGGACATTGAGCCACAGATTCTAGCAAGTTTTTCCAAGGAGCTACAACACTCCATAAATCAGGCACAAAGTACCCTTGTGCATCATCTATAGGAAAACCAAGAAACTGTGCACAGGGGGGAAATTGAAATGATAGAGACTCTGGAAAGAGTGAATTCCAACCAGGAGAGGCTTGCGCAACTCCTATTACAGATGACCCATGGAGGAAACGGACCAGAGTTTTATGCAAACATGGAATCTAGTGGATATCATGGGGGAACTAGATCTCAGTAGGAGCATAGCCCTCGCTATCACACTGAAGGACAGATTTATGGAGGTGGAGATCCTCAGGGGCCAACACATAGTACGACCACCCCTAGAACCTATCTACCCACATTCCTAGATAACCAGCCACAACGTAACTATGAGGATGAAATTGAGGACAACTTTGAGCAGTATGCCAAGGAGTATCATGCCTTGAGTGCAGGATTCTAGAGGAAAGTCACGCTGGATCAGTATTGTGGAATCAAGTTTTAGGGTAAGCCTAAACAGTATCAAAGGCCCAAATATGAAATGGAATGCAGGGAAGGCAAGATGGAAATTCCTTATTTTGATGGATCTTCTAATGTGACTGCGCAAGCATAGGTGCAGAAACTTGATACCTACCTACAACTTAACCCCATGAGGGATATGGATGCCATCAAGTTTTCCACCATGTACTTGGAGGGCAAGGCTCATGATTGGTGGTACCATGGGTTGACCACACTGGTTCACAATCAGATCACATCCTATACAGAGTTTACACAAAGGCTCATTGACAGGTTTGACCAGGGGGATGTGGAGCTACCTTTTAGGGAACTCATATAGCTCAGACAGACAGGATCACCGTAGGTTTACATAGAAGATTTTCAGAGGATAACAGTTATGGTACAGGATGTGTCTCAATCAAGACTTATGATTCTCTTCACAAAAGGGTTGATGGATCCCTTGAGGGGTTGGGTCAAGAATTTTAAGCCTACCAACTTGCATGATGCAATATGGAAGACTAGGGACTTAGGATCAACATCAAAGGTGATATTCACCCATATACCTCCTCTAAACCAAGGGGGTAGAGACCAAATACCTCCTATGAACCAAGGAGGGAGAGACCCAAGGGGGTTTGACCGATGAAGGGGTAGGATGGATGAGCCCACTAGGAGGGAATTGAGGAGGAAGCAGTTGTGATTCACTGGCAAAGAGCCTTGGGATCCAACACACAAATGCATGGGTAAGGGAAAAGCTCACTACATTGAGGTGATATCGGATGATGAGGAGGATGAATATTTCTTCCATGTACAGAACATAGAGGCAGATACTACTGGACAAGAAAAAGAGTAGGATGAAATTCACAACCTTACAATAGATGAAAAGGTGACACTTGCGTCCATTAGCGAGGTACCTAAATTAAACACTTTCAGGATGAGAGGGGTGCTACAAGGGAAGAAGGTCTTAGTTATCATTGATGGGGGTGTCTCACACAACTTCATTGATTCATCCCTAGTGCAAAGGAGACACATACCGACAATTGAGTTTGAGGGATTTCGGGTAGAGGTAGCAGGGGGCGCACCATGCCTTGTGACAGATACATTTCGAGAATGAAGCTTACATTGGGTAGGCATGATTTGGCATAGTATTTTTATGTTATGGACCGTCCATATACCAAAATCATCCTTGAAGTACAAGGGCTTAGTACATTAGGGCCAATCACCACAAATTACAAAACCATGGAAATGTCCTTTATAGAAGAAAATGGAAAAAAAGGTGGTTCTCAGGGGTATGACAGGCATTTTACCGAGAGTGGTGACAACAAAGTGCATGGAGGCCATCTTCAGGAGGGAAGGCATTGTTTATGCAGCTAAGTGTATAATATGATTCAGATTAAATAATAAGGGGGAAACTCACTACTCACCAGAGATCCAAAAATTCATTGACAAGAACAACAAAGTCTTTCCAAAGGAACCACCAGATAGGGGGTTTGCGCACATCATAGGGTTGGAGGAGGGTGTGAAACCTGTCATCACCACTCCCTATAGGCACCCCAAGAAGTATAAAGGAGGAATTGAAAAGGCCATTAAAGAATTATTATACATGGGCCACATTAGGCCAAGTTCCAGTCCCATTGCATCTTCAGTGGTATTGGTGAAAAATAAGGATGGGACAATGCATATGTGTATTGACTATAAGGCTCTAAATAAGAAGACAATAAAAAATAGATACCCCATCCCAAGTATAGATGATCTATTGGATGAGATCCATGGGGATGTATACTTCACAAAGATTGACTTGCGCTCCGTCTATCATCAGATAAAGATGAGGGAGAAAGATATGTCCAAGTCTCCTTTCCATTTTCACTATGGACACTATGAGTTTTTGGTAATGCCTTTTGGTCTAACTAATGTGCCATCCAACTTCTAGTCTTGAATGAATCATTTGTTCAATAAAAAACTGAGGAAGTTCCTATTGGTCTTCTTTGATGATTTATTGATCTATAGAAAAACTTGGGAGGAGCACCTTCAACATGTGGAGCATATTTTGTCTATCATGGAAGAGTAATACTTATATGCTAAGAAATCAAAATGTGAATTTGGAATGACATAGGTCCTTTATCTAGGACACATCATTGGAGTGAAGGGGGTATAGGTACACCAAGAGAAAATACAAGTTATACTTGACTGGACCATGCCTACAAAACTCACAAAATTGAAGGGAGTTTTGGGCATCTGTTGCTATTATAGGAGATTTTTCAAGGGGTTCTCTCAACTCTACGCACCTTTGACCAATTTGACCAAGAAAGGGGCATTCAAGTGGAGCCCAGAAGAACAGATGACTTTTGAAAAAATGAATAAAGCGATGAGTACATGCCCAATATTGGCCCTACCATATTTCACTCAACCTTTCACAATAGAGTGTGATGCCTTAAGGGAAGGCATTGGGGTAGTTCTTATGCAGAATAGACATTCTTTGGTTTATAAAATCTGAAAATTGAGAGGCCCTGAGCTCCTCTACGCCATCTGTGACAAATAAATTCTAGCCATCATGCATGCATTGGCTAAGTTCAGGTAGTATTTGGTTGGGGAAAAATTCGTTGTGAGGATATATCAAAACAAACTCAAGTAATTCCTAGATCAGAAGGACTTGAGTGAGAGGCAACAAAAGTGGGTGAGAAAAATTTAGGATTATGACTTTGACATCGAATTTGTCAAAGGGAAGAATAATGTGGTAGTAGATGCCTTATCCATAAGACCATCAGTTTATTCCACGACTGACATATCAGTGGATTGGAAGGCTCACCTTTTGGTGTAATATTCAAAAAAATAAATTGCATGTGAAGTGATGGATGGATAGGCACAAGATGAAAACTTTACAAGCATGGATGATATCATATACTACAAGGGATGAATTTTATTCATCCCTGAATCAACTTTTATGGCCAAGGTGCTATAAGCATGCCATGATTCACCAGTAGCAGGGCATCAAGGGTTCATCAAGACATACATGAAGGTTTGGGAGATATTTTCTTGGAAGGGTTTGAAAGAAGATGTGATGTGTCACATCAAGGAGTGAAACATTTGTCAGGCCACAAAGGATGAAAACACTCACCTGACAGGATTACTACAACCACTTCTCATTCTGGAGCACAAATGGGAAAGTATATCTATGTATTTCATCACAAGGTTGCCCATGGTTCAAGGAAAACATTGTATTTTCATGGTTGTGGACAGATTGACTAAGTTTGCACATTTGTTTTCCATTCCCACATATTACAGTGAAGCACAGGTTGCAGACCTATTCTTCAGGGAGGTTTTCAAATTGCATGGTTTACCCAAAACCATAGTGAGTAATAGGGACATCAGGTTGATGAGCACATTTTGGAAGGATCTCTTCAGGTTGTTGGGTACAACCCTAACACCTAGTACCAATTATCACCCTCAAACAGATGGCCAGACAGAGATAGTTAACAAATGGGTTGAACACTACCTCAGGAATTATGTAGCAGGAAAGCAAAATGCATGGGTTAAATGGCTTCACTTGGGGGAATACTGCTACAATACCACCCATCATATGTCCATTGGTATGCCACCATTTAGGGCCTTATACAACTATGAGCCCCTCTCATTTGTGGAGATTTCCTTTGGAGACAGTAGGGCTCCCATGGTTCAAGACTAGATTCAACAAACTCAAGACATACTCAGGGAAGATAATCAACATAAGGTACAAGAAGACAAGCACAGGGTAGAGTGCACATTTGAGGTTGGTGACTTGGTTTATTTGAGGCTTCAACCATACATGAAAACATACATTAAGAGAAGTGGTGCAAGAAGCTCCAACCTTGTTTTTTCGGTCCATACAGAATCAACATGAGGGTAGGGGTCATGGCATATGAGTTGGATATACCACATGGCAGAAAAATACACAATGTCTTCCATGTTTCATGTTTGAAGAGAGCCATTGGCAAGCATTTCACTACTATTGAGGAATTTCCACCTTTGGATGAAGAAGAAAAATTGGTACTGATACCGGAGGAGATACTTGAATTCAAGGAGAAGAAGTTGAGGAAAAGAAGCATCAGAGAATAGTTTGTCAAGTGGAAGAACCTACCCATGGAGGATGCCACTTGGGAAGGGGAACAATTGATCCAGGAGACAGGTCCATAATTGCTTGTGGGCAAGCAATTTCTAGCAAGGGAGACTGTAATGTCCCCCACCTCTTGATGAAGAGGTCCGGAGAGACTCATTATTCTAGCCATCCCCACTAGACTATAGTATCATGCATCATGGGGAAAAATTCAACCAGAAGACACTTCCTAAACACAACATTATATTGTTGAGTTGACTTTGTATGAAAAAGGGTAACTCAACGAAAGAAAATAAAAGGTGAGTTAAGCTAAGAGTTAACCCTAGGGGTTAATTAACTCAACAAATGAATATAATGGAGCTATAAAATAATGTTAAGGGTGCACTTCTAAGGAATTCTGATTATTATCATATTTCTCATTGGAGCTCTTGAGCATAAGCAGTTTTGAGGGTTTTGATTCTAAAACCCTAGAGATCAACTCGGTGGTGAAAGAATCCATATTCCTTGATCCAATATTGGTCCCGAAGGTGAAATAATCCTCCCACACCATTATGTAGTGTTGCATGGGTCTGATCTAGTGGAAGATTCAAGATAGTGCACAACCTAGGGGGTTTCCAACAAGGAGGGAGCACCACATTGAGAAGTTCATCTCGATCTGAGGAAAGGAGGGAGCTTCTTGGAAAAGGAGTATCTAGTTTTTATTCATATGGTCCCAGGCATCATGTATAGACTATTCCGAAGGAGGTTAACCCAACAATTTATTTCCTGGATCTTAGCATGACTTGGAGGAGAGAGGGGTGCACCGCAAGAAGAGGTTTCCTTTATTTGGTGGCCCATATCTTCACAGATCATGTTAAGATTTCACCATCTTGCTTGCATTTTCCTGATCTATCATTATATATATTTTGGTGGTAGTTGGAAGCTTCTAGAGGTGAGGCCTAAATATGGGTGACTCAGAGAACTAGGGGTCACAAACTAGTCAAGGGTTTTCTCAGTTGGCGGGGCATAACTCCACCTTTCAGCTTGAAACTTGGTCAGGGGGATTCTACTAGCCCAATATACATTTAGGGAAATTTTGGAGGCATTTGGAGAACATGAAGAGGAGGGCCAAGACTTAGGGGTTCATCAACAACCATGGAAGTGTGCAACTCAACCAGTTGGAGGGGTTTTGCGGCATATTGGATCAGGATCTCATCTCTTCAGTCTTCTCGTGCAGATGTTGGCCTTTGGATTCTTGGATATTCTCTTCAGAGAGCCTTTGGGAGGCTATTATCATTGTATTTATTATTATTGTATCGACTGACAACCCATATTTGATATTATTGGGGTTTTCTTCCAGATTTGCAGATCTCTTGTTCAAGGATCTATCTACTATCTAAATAATGGTCAGATCTGAAATTATTGGTCCTATACTAGTGTTCTTTATTGTATCTTGTCTTGTTTATGTTATATTATTTAGATCTATTGTTCCATTTCTTAATCAACATAACATAAACCCTAATGCGCAAATCCATGAATAAACCTGCAAACACATATAAAACATAACAAATAGTGAGTAGTTAGTGTTCCAAGAAAAAAATTGGATTGAGAACATTACATCATATTGGGATGCAAAGCACCTCTTAAATGCAATGATCCATAAGTTACCTTATTTCTAGTAATAATATGCAATTTCATATCCATACAATCACCCATAAGTGACCCTATTGCTACCAATAATATATCATCTTTTAGGAATCTAAATACAAGGTACCGACTAGTTTCAACACATCCCACGATATAAAAAAATATTTATCACTTGAAGCATTATACTTAACATCTTTAATAATTATTTTTCAATCTCTTCACATGTATATATAGAATATTTTCCACTATACTACAAAACTAACCTTTCAAACAAACAAAAAGAATTCAAATAAATAAACAAATAAAAAATTATCTATAAAATGTTGGATTATCATCCTAGAAATAAAATGAATTCAAATAAAGAAACAAATAAGAAAAAAACTTCTAAAATATTGGATCTAAAAAACAATTCAAACAATTAAACAAGTGAAGAAAACCTATCAAACTATTAAATTTACTTCACTAAAACATGTATTAAATGCATTAAACTATTAAATTTACTTCACAAAAACATGTATTAAATGCTATGTATTAATTGATACACATTGTACCATAATTTATCTCCAACAAATATCATGCCTCTTTCCAAATTATATGTAAATGCCCAATCAACCTTTTCTAACATATTTTAACTATCAGTGACAAGTCCTCAATTTAATAAAAACCATATATTTAAAAATGTATACAAACTTTAAAAAACATATTTATAATATTAATAATAACTCACTAAATTTGGAATCCCATAAAACCTGGATCCTAAGCCAAAAAATAAAATAAAATTGATATTATGACATCAACACATGAAATACCTATAGAATGAATGAATGAGTGAGTGAGTGACTGACTGATAGACTAATAGACTGACAGACAGGCAAGCAGGCAGGCAGGCATACAAACAAACAAACCGATAGACAAACACTTTTGGTCAGTCATTCAAAACATGTGGAATGATGGACATTCTACGTTCAATTTGGACTGGACTTTTTAGATAGGGTGAGACTTTTTCTTTATTTTTCTATGCCTTAAAATACAATATCACATCAAAGGTAGACAAAGTATTGTATCGATGCATCTTACCATATAAGATCCTTCCCCCTCCTGATGACCTTAATGTTCAATACCCACAATACAAACACCCCTTCAATATGGCTACTCTATAAGTCTATAGCTAGACTGTCCAAGGATCTTTTCTACCCAAGTCATGTGCATATGATTGGCTCTATTTCATAGGCCCTCCATTTAAATATACCTTTACAAACTTATTTTTTGTTCTCTCCTTAATTTATTCAATCACAATATGGATCGAGTCCTTCTCGTCCTTCTTTGGATGTATCTCTATAGGTCAAAGTATGTCTCTGGGATTAATTACTTCTCGGTTACATTTACATTATTAATAGTGGGAAGGTACTAAACTCTAGCCCAAGCTCTTAGAATATTCCACATGACCAACACCTATATCTATGTGCTAATCCAATAGTCGCTAATTCCCTTCCTCCAACCATCCATGCACTCAAGGGTTGTGACCTCAACCTTATCCAAAAATGAACTAACATTGATATTTAACCCAATGATAAATTGATGGATGTGACTTAATCAACAATTGAGATGAATGGATTTTTTTCATTTCAAAGAAGGTTGATCCTTCATTCAGATCTCAATTAGGGACCCCCAAAATACACCATTTATCGATGCATCTCACCATTGTCAACGGTCTATATTATTTTTCAAATTTCCTTGATCAACAACCCTGACACACTTTCAAACTGTGAAGAGATCTTGACCCACCTTTATGCCATCCCGATTATGATTTGACGATCACAACAATACATGCACAAAATGATATGGATCGTTGATCTAGATGGAATCAATGATCAAGACTACCTTTGAAGTTACACAATGGACACTTGAATAAAACAGCCATCATTCATCGATAGAATGATCCAATGGCTCTTGCAGCTTCTTCTACTCCCTTCAATGATAGAAATGACTACCTTCCTGTAAGGTAATTAGGATCATAGATCATTTACAATGATCAATGATCACACCAATAACAATCTTCATAGATTCAATTCTTCTCCAAACCTGCAAATTCACAATTATACCTAT